>CM053789.1:218788497-219345997 GCA_028749045.1 Cupressus sempervirens
GTTTTAGAACAAAAGAATAGATCCTTGAAGGAAATGGCAAACTATATGATTCACTCTAGATCTCTTGCACTACAGTATTGGACAAAAGCCATTAGTTGTGCTTGTTATATCCAGAACCGTGTTCCTCACCGAGCCTTGAAGGGAGTTACTCCTTTTGAAGCTTGGAGTGATCGAAAACCATCAGTTAAGCACTTTCAAGTTTTTGGCTCCCCTACATGGGCCCACATTCCTACAGAGAAATGTAAGGCCTTGGATCTGCAAAGCAGACCTTGCATATTTGTAGGTTATCTTGATGGTGTGAAGGGTTATCAGTTGCTTCACCCTACTACACATGAGTTATTCATTGAGAGGAGTGTTCAGTTTGAGGAGGGATCTTCAAGCTCACTTTCTATCACTTCTCCAACTCCTTCTACCTTGACATTAGAGTCACTTGGAATACATGACAGATCTTCTTATGAGTCAAAATCACCTGAACAGTCTTCTACCTCTACTTCTAATGCAGAAAGTGATTCAGAGAACTCACCTCCTTCCTCTTCTAGTCATCATTCAGAGGTTAATGATTCCCCTCTAGATTCTCCATCTTCTTGCCCACTTTGGGCTAGACAGACCTTGCAGTCTATAGGTGATTGGGTTGGGGATCCATCAGACACCAGGCAAACTCGTTCACAATTCTAGGATGCTCCACATGTCTTCATTGCTACTGCCTCAGATCCACAGTCCTTTCATGAGGCTTCTGGTATTTCTGAGTGGGATACAGCTATGCAGGAAGAGTATAGTTCCTTGATGAGGAACCACACTTGGGATATTGTCCCTCTTCCTAAAGGAAGAAAACTTGTTCGATGTAAGCGGATCTATCGAACAAAATTTGCAGCAGATGGGTCAGTTGACAAACATAAGGCTCGCTTGGTTGCCAAAGGATTCTCCCAGGTTCCTGGGATTGACTACTCTGAGAATTTTGTGCCAGTTGCCCTAATGAATTCCATTCAAATTGTTCTTGCCATTGCTGCAGCTAATCGTTGGGAAGTACATCAAATGGATGTGAAGAGTGCTTTTTCTTCATGGTGACCTTCATGAGGAGATCTACATGGAGCATCCACAGGGCTTCCTTCAGGATTCTTCACTTGTGTGTCATCTTCAAAAGTCTCTTTATGGCCTCAAATAGGCTCCTCGTGCCTGGTATGTCAAGATGGACTCCTTCCTTCTATCAGTTGGGTTCACTCAGTGCCATTCTGATCCTAATGTCTACATTTTGCAACAGGGTGATTCACTTCTATTTTTGGTTTTGTATGTTGATGACTTGTTGATCACAGGAAGTTCTTCACCCACCATTAAGGTTGTCAAAGTGGCCCTTCAGGACAGTTTTTTGATGACTGACTTGGGCTTGTTGCATTACTTTCTCGGGATTGAGATCCTTTGGTCTCCTTATGGGATCACCACCACACAATCCAAGTATGCTCTAGATTTACTCTTGAGGTTTCATATGGCTGACTATAAGCTTGCTCTGACTCCCTTCCTTTTTGGAGTCAAACTTGAGGCTCAATTTTCTTCTCCACTTGTTGATGGCACTTTGTACTACCAACTTGTTGGGAGTCTCATTTATCTGACTCATATGAGACCTGACATCTCCTATGCTGTAGGCATGGTCTCTCAACTCATGCAGGAGCCCCATGAGTTACACTGGAAAGCAGCCAAGCGGATCCTTCACTACATTCAGGGTTCTCATAGTTGTGGGATTCACTACGCAGTAGGTATTGAGCTTTATTTGGTGGGCTACATAGATTCAGATTGGGCAGGTGATTCTAAGGATCGCAAGTCTACTTCAAGGTATAGCTTCTCACTTGGGTTAGGTCCTGTTTGTTGGTCGAGCAAAAATCAATCTACTATTGCTCTATCTTCTACTGAGGCTGAGTATCGGGGGGCTGTAAATGCCACCACTGAGGCCATTTGGCTTCAACATCTTCTCACTGAGTTTGGTATCTAGATTAGATGGCCATCAATCATATTTTGTGATAACCAGAGTGCCATTCAGATCTCACAAAATCCAGTTCATCATTAGCGGACCAAACACATAGAGGGCCACATGCACTACATTCGGGAGCTCATCCATGGTCATGTCATTGACCTTTGCTATTGTTCAACTTTCGAGCAAGTTGTTGATATCTTCACCAAACCCTTTACTGAGAGCAAGTTCCTTCATTTGTGAGCTTTGCTAGGGGTGCATGTTGCTTCATCTTTTGGGGGGGCCTCTTTCTCTCACTCGGAGTCCTGACTTTTTTTGTGTGGGGGGGGTCTCTTTTCTCTCTCTTTTGTGAAATCTTATGTACATGGGTACCTCATCAGGCTTGACTTGCTGGGACCCATTTCTACATCCACCTAAGCTTCGCTTATGGGGGGGTGTTAGTGTAGTTTTTTATTTTTCCTATTTTGCTAGGTTTTTCCTACAATTTTAATAATTTTGCTTAGGTTAATAAAGCATGTCTTATTAGGTGAATGGTTATGAGGTGTCACCTTCCTACATGTGAGCATCCATTAGCTATCTTGGGAAGATACTTTGCTATCTTTAGTCCGATAGATGGTTGCTCCTCATTGGTTGGTGTTGCCACCTCCTCCCTCTTCCTAGCCTATATAAGCATGCTACCTGGCTTGTATTTGCATCTCTTGTTTTTGCATCCTCGTAATGCTATTTTGCTTCTAGCATTTGCATTACTCTCTTGGAGACTAACTCTATGTTGCTATTTTGATTTTGTATCATTTGCATTCATAGTTTAGATATAGGTGAAGTTGTAAGGAACAAAGCAAGATTGGTATGTAAACGTTACTCATAACAAGAAGGAATAGACTATGAAAAAACCTATGCTCCTATGTCAATAATAGAAGTAAGGTTATTCTTAGCCTATGCAGCACATAAGAAATTCAAAGCTTATTAGATGGATGTCAAGTTAGCATTTCTAAATGGAGAACTTGAAGAAAAGGTATACATAAAATAGCCTAAAGGTTTTCCTTTAATAGATGAAAAGAACATGGTATATAGACTAAAGAAAGCATTTTATGGCCTAAAACAAGTACCTAAAACTTGGTATATAAGGTTGGAAAAGCATTTAGTAAAGCTTGGATTTAGAAAAGGTATGGCAAATAGTAATCTATATTGGAAAGATATAGATGATGGATTGACAATTTTGGTAATATTTTTTGATGATATCATATTGGAAAGATAGTACAAACAATTATTTTGCAAGGAATAGTTGAGAGATCAGTTGGATAGTTAGTTCAATGATCTTGCCCTAGAAGTTGTTTAGATAGTGGGTCCTTATACCTTCTACAAATCCTAACAAGGTTGGAATCTCCCAACAATGATTCAAAGTCTTTTAATAGGGATTTATTTGTACTAAATGTTGTAATAGACACCTAATAGGGTCCATCCTCTAACAAGGAATATTTATATTAGTACATCATCTTGTGGGTATCATTCCCACCAGGGTTTTTCCTCTAATCAAAGGTTTCCTTGGTTAACAAATCTGGTGTAATTGTATGTGTATCTTATTCTGGTTACTATTTAGTTTGTTTGAATGTTAAGTTTAATAAAGGTTGATAATTTTTTTAATTGGATAACTAATTCACCCACCGCCCCTCCCCCCCTCTTAGTTTTCTTGGTGGACTATTGTTTCTAATAATTGGTATCAGAGCATCAGGTCCTTGAAGGATACGATTAATAGCTTTAGGAGACTAGTGGTAAGTTATTTCAAAAAGATAGTCTCGAGTCTAATGGAGGAAATTTTGACACCCAGAAGATAGAGCTTCTTGGTGTGAGATTAGAATTATCTATAGAATTGAGCATTGAGTTTCTGGATAGAAGCACAAGTAAAAATAGATCCAGATCCAAAGAAGATATGAAGATCAAGCAAGGTATTGATCTACTTATAAAAAGAGAATAATTAGGAATGAAATTTTTTTCTTGTTGGACATGTAACGAGTTTGGTAATTTTTCATCTACATGCCCTAAGAGAGTAAAGAAAACTAGAAAGAGTTCACTTTCTAATGAAGATGAATAATTTAAAGCAAGTACAAAAATATTCTTTAATGATTATGATGACAAGGATGATGAGCTTAAATTGGCTAAGAAAGAGGAAGGATTAGAAGACATAGCCTTGGTAACTATTATTGATTGTGAAAAAGAGGATAATTTTGGAATTGTCAAACAGAATGATGAAGTCTTCTTTGAGACTAAAAATGATTTGTAGAATGAAGGTGAGAAAAGGTAGGACCAAAGTTTTGAACCTAGAATAGAGCTAAGAGTTGAGATAGAAACACCTACATCTAGTAAGAATATGACAAACAATCATCCACTAGAGAAGATCATCAGCAATAGAGATAAAATTTTGATGACAAGAAGTAGAATCAATGAAGAACTATATCTAATATCTCAAGTTGAACCAAAGAATGTAGACAAGCCATGTAAAGATGACTAATGGAAGCAAGCTATGAAATAAGAATTGAATTAGATAGTGAAGAATGAGACATGGGAATCAGTCTCCAAACCAACAAACAAGAATATGATAGGAACAAAATGGGTATTCAAGAACAAGATGAATGAACAAGGTGAAGTTGTAAGGAACAAAGCAAGATTGGTATGTAAATGTTACTCATAACAAGAAGGAATAGATTATGACAAAACCTATGCTCCTATGTCAATAATAGAAGTAAGGTTATTCTTAGCCTATGCAACACATAAGAAATTCAAAGTTTATTAGATGGATGTCAAGTTAGCATTTCTAAATGAAGAACTTGAAGAAGAGGTATACATAGAATAGCCTAAAGGTTTTCCTTTAATAGATGACAAGAACATGGTATATAGACTAAAGAAAGAATTGTATGGCCTAAAACAAGCACCTAGAACTTGGTATATAAGGTTGGACAAGAATTTAATAAAGCTTGGATTTAGTAAAGGTATGGTAGACAATAATCTATATTGGAAAGATATAGATGATGGATTGACGATTTTGGTAATATTTCTTAATGATATCATATTAGGATAAAATGATGATGAAAGTGAAAAGTTTGTAGAAGAAATGAAGAAGGAATTTGAAATGAGCATGATAGGAGAGATGAAATACTTCCTATGATTACAGATTGTGGAGCATAAAGAAGGAATCTTTATTTCCCAGACTAAGTATCTGAAAGATCTACTAAAAAAGTTTGGTTTGGAAACATGCAAACTAGTTGGAACACCTATGGTAACTGGACACAACTTATCTACAAAGGGTCAGACACCTATTGCTGAGCAGAAGAAGTACATATCTATGAGGGTTACAATATCTAACTCACACAAGGCCAAATATAGAAAATGTAGCTAGAATTATTGTGAGATTTCAAGTTGATCCTAGAGAATCACATTATGTAGTAGACAAAATGATATTTAGATACTTGAAAGGAACACTAGAGTTTAGATTATGGTATGAAAGATCTAATAATTTCAGTTTATATGCTTAAAGTAATATTGATTGGGCAAGCAATATGGATGAAAAAAAGAGCACCAATGGTGGAGCCTTCTTTCTTGGAGGAAGATTGGT
Source organism: Cupressus sempervirens (assembly GCA_028749045.1). Taxonomy (NCBI): domain Eukaryota; kingdom Viridiplantae; phylum Streptophyta; class Pinopsida; order Cupressales; family Cupressaceae; genus Cupressus; species Cupressus sempervirens. Next base: position 218,794,065 of record CM053789.1, read on the forward strand.
TTCTTGGTTAATTAAGAAGCAAGAATTCATCTCACAAAGAATAATAGAGGTAGAATATGTTGTAGCAACAAACAGTTATAATCAAGTTGTTTGGATGAAGTAGATGCTGAAGGATATAAGGGTATAATTCAGTGAACCTATTGTCATACATTGTGATAACACAAGCATAGTGAATATGTCTAAGAATATAGTGTTGCATTCTAAGACTAAGAAAATTTCTATCAAAGTATCACATTTTGAGGGAGAAAGTTGCAGAAAAGGAAATCAAATTGGAGTATGTAAGCACCAAAGAGCAGATTGAAAATATTTTCACCAAGCCTCTTCCCTCATAGACTTTTGAGTATTTGTGAGGTATGCTAGGGGTTATTCCCCTAACTATATTAGAGTAGATGATGCAGGAGTGCATTTTTCCAGTGTTACAAAGTACTATTTTTTTTTTGGACTAAATGTTGATGCTTTGTATATGGGGGTGATGTAGGACCATCCTAGGCTTTCCTATAATCCTGCATCTTTGGAAGGATTTTGGTTGAATGTTGAGGAGCATCAAGCTTGGATTTTGGTGGAGTTGTTTTTTCATGGTTAGGGATGTGTTGGAGAAACATTGGAGAACCTTTCCTCATGATTGCATAGAGATTGAGTTGAAGTTTGAGTTGTTTTTACCTTACTGCTAGAACTGCATTTTTCTAGTTTCTGGGTGCATGTTTCAAAGCATGTAACTAATTTTACTTAATGAATGAAGGCCAAAAAATTCAAGGATTGAAGAAGGAATAGATGAATTCCTTTTTTCAAGAGTGAAATTCCTAAGTCATTATTGGTTGGGAGATATGGCAATTCACCCAGAGTATCAATTTTTGGCAGTTTCACATGACAGTCTATTGTGTGTGACTTTCAAGATGGATGTGGATTTTTCCTTTGGAAATCACCATTTTCAAATTTAAGGGATTTTATAGGACCTATATTTATACCTATGATTTGAATCATGAGTTATAATTCAATTTTATCTAGGAGATATTGTGATTATACTCAGATATCAATTTCTAGACATTTAATTGCTATTGCAAGATGACTTGTGGCATTTAATATTTGTATTTGTATTTAATTGTGTTATGGTCCAAATTATTACTTATATTGGTATAAGTAGGGTCTTGGGGAGACTTTTAGACATTATGGAGTTTGGAGAAGAAGAATAGATGCAAATTTGGAGTAGAGCTAGAGCTGGGGCTTAGGAACTAGAGAACTTCTTGGTGGACTTGTAGGTACAAGTGTGGATTCTTCTTGGTGTTCTTATGCAATTGTGTATCTGGACTATCTGAGATTGGTTGTAAGTTGGATCTTATTGTATCTTTTAGAACTAATTTTTTAATTTCTATTTGTATTTTTCCCTAACCCAGAAGGCCTTACAGTCGGGCATATTACATGTAATAAGTTATCTTTTATGAATAAATTATTGTAATTTGGTATCATATCTTGCTTTGTTGTTTCTTGGTGTTTTGTTTTTGCTATGTGGTTGTATTTCTAGGGGATAGAACATATCCTTTGGGGATTCTCCTACCTTGTACTACATCAGATTGTATTAGAGTGAAGGACATTCCTAAGTGTGTAGACAGATCAGTGAAGCTAAGGTAGTTTGCACATGGACTTGTGTCAAAGAAGGTTGATCTTGTGACTGATTGATCTTCTTGATTGGTGGATTTGTTGCTTAGGTTTTTCTAAAAAAATTGGAATATTCCTCCCAAAATATTGGACCTTAGGGAAATTGTTGATCTTAGTGATATTGTAGAAGAATGGATCTCAAAGAAGATAAGAGCAAAATTCAAATCTGAGATTGCATTGATGAAGAGTGACATGATTGTTGAGATTGTAAGTGTTTTAGGTGGTGTACCTAGACATGTGGGTATTGAAGATAGTTATGAGGAAGCTAATGAAGAATTTGAATTTTTTGAATCAAGCTGTCATGCCAGAATTGATTGTATGGAGAGACCTATGGGGAATAGGGCTAGTCAGTTTGCTTGACCTAGATCTTAGTTGAAGTTGAAGCATAAGATGGAGGTTTCTAATTTTTTAGGTACTTTGAATCCTAATGATCTAATTGATTGGATTGGTGAATTGGAAGACTACTTTGAGCTTGAGGATATTGAGGATCCATTCAAAGCAAGTTTAGCACAAATTAAGTCCAAGGGACATGCTACTCTTTGGTGGAAAGAACTACAAAGAGATAGAGAAGAGGAAGGTGAAATGAAGATCACTAGATGGAAATTAAAGGTGGTAGGAAGTTTTCCCTAATTAATTTTTAGAATGAAGAACTTGATAGGAGGAACCTAAGTATTGGTAGTTGAGTTGAGTTGGCAGATTCTGAGAAAGTTGGAGATCAACATGGAAAGAAGACCTATAAAACACCTATGGAGGATGTGAAGATGAAGAAAAACAAGAGAAAGAGTGTGCAAGTTGAAGACTTGGAGGATGTGTATGTAAAGAACTAGTTTTGGACTTATGTGTTGAAAACCAAAAGATGTTATTCCAATTTCTAGAACATCTTTTCAAACCTAGAGTGTCTGATGTAGGAGCATCCTAGGATTTTGTACAATCATGCATGTTTGGAAGGATTTTGGTTGAGCATTGAGGAGCATCAAACTTGGATTTTGGTGGAGTTATTTTTTCATGGTTATGGATGTGTTGGAGACATTCTGGACAATATTTCCTCATGATTGCATAGATATTGGATGGATTGAGTTGAAGTTTGAGTTGTTTTTACCTTGCTGCTGGAACTGCATTTTTCTAGTTTCTGGGTTCCTATTGTAGAGCATGTAACTAATTTTACTTAATGAATGAGAGGCTTCACACTTTAGGAATTTAAAAGTGCCTAGATTAATTCCTTTTTTAAAGAGATAAATTATTAATTCAAAATAGGTTGGGAGATATGGAAATTCTCCTAGAGTATCAATTTCTGATGATTTCACAAGCAGTCTATTGTATGTGACTTTCAAGATGGATGCACACTTTTCCTTTGGAAATTAGCCTTTTTTCATTTAAGGGGTTTTATAGGACCTATATTTCTACCTATTATTTGAAGCAAAAGTTCTAATTCAATCAAATCTAGGAGATATCACCATATTACTCGGATATCAATTTTTGAACATTTAATTGTTGTTGCAGGCTAACTTTTCTCATTTAATTTATGTATTTGTATTTAATTAGTAGTTTGGGCTGACTTGTGGCTTATATTGGTATAAGTAGGGGTCTTGAAAATTATTTTATACATTATAGAGTTTGGAGAGGAAGAATAGATGTAAATTTGGAGCAGAGCTAGAGTTGTAGCTTAGGAACTAGAGGACCTCTTGGTGGACTTGCGGGTACAAGTGTGGATTCTTCTTGGTGTTCTTATCCAATTGTGTATCTAGACTAGCTGAGATTGGTTGTAAGTTGGATCTTGTTTGATCTTATAGAACTCATTTTGTAATTTCTATTTGTATTTGGCCCTAACTCGAATGGCCTTATGGTCAGGCATATTTCATATAATCAGTTATCTTTTATGAATAAATTATTGTAATTTGGTATCAAATCTTGCTTTGTTGTTTCTTGGTGTCATGTTTCCATTGTGTGGTTGTATTTCTAGTGGCTAGGAAATATCCTTTAGGGATTCTCCTACCTTTCAATATGTTAGATGGTATCAGAGCGAAGGTTTTTCTTGAGTGTATAGACAGATCGCGGAAGCTGAGGCAGTTTGTACTAGGACTTGGGTTGAAGAAGGTTGATCTTGCAGTTGATTGATCTTCTTGATTGGTGGAATTTTTTCTTAGGGTTTGCTAAAAAATATGAAGATGTCTCCTAGAATATTGGACCCTAGGGAAATTTTTGATCTTAGTGATATTGTAGAAGAATGGATCTCAGAGAAGATGAGAGCAGAATTTAGATATAAGATTCCATTGATGAAAAGTGACATGATTTCTAAAATTTTAAGTGTTTTAGGTGGTGTACCAAGATATGTGGGTACTAAAGATGGTTATGAAGATGTTTCTGAAGACTTTGAATGTTTTGAATCAATTGGTGATGTCAGAATTGATCGTATGGAGAGACCTATGGGGAATAGGGCTGGTCAATTTGATCGACTTGGATCTCAATTGATGCTAAAGCATAAGATGGAGGTTTCTAATTTTTTAGTTACTTTGAATGTTGAAGATCTAATTGATTAGATTGATGAATTGGAAGAATACTTTGAGCTTAAGGATATTGAGGATCCACTTAAAGTAAGGTTAGCACAAACTAAGTTGAAGGGACATGCTGCTCTTTGGCGAAAGGGACTACAAAGAGACAGAGAAGACGAAGGTGAAATGAAGATCACTAGATGGAAATTAATGGTGACTAAATTGAAGGCTAAGTTCATTCCTACTAATTATGAACTTGAGTTTTTTAAAAGGTTGTAGAATCTAAAGTAGAAGGATATGATTGTGAAAGTTTATACAAAAGAGTTCTACAAGTTGACTATTTGGTCTGGGCATAGAGAATTGTGAAAAGAGAAGGTAGCTTGATCTATTAATTGTTTGAGATTCAATATTAAGGATGAGGTTGGTAAGCTAAATATTTCTTTAGTTGAGGATGCTTATCAGTATGCTTTGAGAGTAGAAGAGAAGGTAAAGAGGAAGAATCAAGGTAGTTCCTGAGGGAAGGAGAAGCAGGATAGTTTAGCACAAGCTAAACCAAAAGAAGACAATGAACCAAAACTTGCTGATCAAAAAAAGAAGGATAGGTGGAGGTGGTTTTAGAGGTAATTGTTTCAAGTCTTGTCAAGAAGGGCATAGATCTTTTGAATGTTTGATTGGTAGGACAACTACTATTATGAATGAGGTTGAATTCTAGGGTAGTGGAGAGAGTTTGTTGGCTTGACAAGTACTGGTTGGTGAGAGGACATTGATTCTTGTAAAAGGACTAGTTTATTCAAAACTCCTTGTAATTCTAGTGGTAAAGTCTACAAAGTGATTGTGGATGGTGGTAGTACTGATAACCTTGTTGTTAAAGAGATGGTTTAGAAACTTGGTTTGAAGAGAATGAGACATTATTATCCTTATAGCATTGGCTAGTTGCAAGGTGAGCATGATTTGGAAGTGAAGGAGCAATGCCTTGTTGATTTCTAGATTAGGCAATATAAGGATCAAGTGGTGTGTGATATTGTGGATATGAATTGTTGTCATGTGTTACTTGGAAGACCATAGCAGTATGATTGTAGGGATGTGCATGATTGTGTTAGGAATGTGTTTACTCTTGAGAAAGGTGGTAGGAATTTTTCCTTGATTCCTTTATAGAATGAAGAGCTTGGTACGAGGAACCCGATTATTGGTAGCTGAGTTGAGTTGACAGATTCTGAGAAGGTTGGAGATTGGCATGGAAAATAGACATATGGAACACTTATAGTTGATTTGAACATGAAGAAAAACAAGGGAAAGAGTGTGCAATTTGAAGACTTGGAGGAAATCTATGTAAAGAACTAGTTTGGGATTTACGTGTTGAATCCTAGAATATGTTCTTCTAGTTACTAGAACATCTTTTCAAACATAGGGTGTCTGATGTAGGAGCATCCTAGGCTTTCCTACAATCCTACATGTTTGGAGGGATTTTGGTTGATTTTTGAGGAACATCAAGCTTGGATTTTAGTGGAGTTATATTTTCATGGTTAGGGATGTGTTGGAGACACATCGAAGAAGCTTTCCTCATGATTTCATAGAGATTGGATGGATTGAGCTAAAGTTTGAGTTGTTTTTACCTTGCTGCTAGAATTGTATTTTTCTAGTTTTTGGGTGCCTGTTACAAAGAATGTAACTAATTTTCCTTAATGAATGAGAGGCTTCACACTTTAGAGATTGAAGAGGGCTTAGATTAATTCCTTGAAGCAAGAGCACAATTCTTAATTCATTACAGGTTGGGAGATATGGCAATTCTCCCAGAGTATCAATTTCTGGCAGTTTCTTGCAACAGTCTATTGTGTCACTTTCAAGATGGATGCACACTTTTCCTTTGGAAATAAGACTTTGAAAATTTAAAGGCTTTTATAGGACCTATATTTCTACCTATTTTTTGAAGCAAAATTTATAACTCAATCAGATCTAGGAGATATAATGATTTTACTTGGATATTGATTTTTGGACATTTAATTGCTATTGCAGTCCAACTTGTGGCATTTAATTTATGTATTTGTATTTAATTGGTGTTTTGGGCCAACTTTTGGCTTATATTGGTATAAATAGGGGTCTTGGGAAGTATTTTACACATTATGGAGTTTGGAGAGGAAGAATAGATGCAAATTTGGAGTAGAGATAGAGCTACAACTTAGGAACTAGAGGACCTCTTGTTGGACTTGTGGGTATAAGTGTGGATTCTTCTTAGTGTTCTTATCTAGTTGTGTATCTGGACTAGCTAAGATTGGTTGTAAGTTGGATCTTTTTGGATCTTTAAAAATTGATTTTTTAATTTTTATTTATAGTTGTCCCTAACTTGAAAGGCCTTACAACTAGGCATATTGCATGTAATCAGTTATCTTTCATGAATAAATTATTGTAATTTGGTATCAGATCTTGCTTTTTTGTTTCTTGGTGTTGTGCTTCCACTATGTGGTTGTATTGCTAGGGGCTAGGAAATCTACTTTTGGGATTCTCCTACCTTGCACTATGTCAGGGGGAGTATCTTTGATGGACAAAGTCATCTAAGACTCTGGTTGGATGTTATTTTGAACAGTGTCTTTGGACACTTGAGCAAGTCAGAGACAGTTGTTACAAATATTGATGGTTGTTGAAACCTTTGACATTGATGTCAATGGGGGAGAGATTACAACATGAAAAATAATTTTAGGTAGAGTACATTGAGGCATATCAATGGGGAGAATGATTAATGAAGAGGATTTGAAAAGAAAGGATAATAGTCTTTTACAGTTGTTATTTTTGGAACTAGATGTTTTTCATCTATGTTGTCATCAACACCAAAGGGGGAGATTATTGGAAGCATGGATGCTGATGATACTTCTATGGGAGACTATTGTAGAAACATTATTAGATCATTATAATGATGATATGTTACATTCATGACTGTGTTTGTCATTGAAGTCAATATTTATATTTATATAGAAGAACAAAGGTAAAAATTTAGTTGGTACAGATAGATAGTTGAGCATTTTTACTAAGTGAGGTTAAAGGGTGATATTACTATGTGTCTAGTATATGCAGCTAACCTTAGAAGCATTATATATTAAGTCTAGAAGAAGTTATGCAATTTTTGGTGAGGACTATTCTGAGATAGAGTTTATAGAAGCATGTTCTAGTAAACTTGTTAGATCTCTTAGCAGAATTGACATTCTGAGAAGTTGAAGTTAAAGATTGTAGAAGACATTTTGGAGATGACATGACTTAAATTTATCATCATGATGTCATAAATATGGAAATTTATTCAAGTTACAAGGAAAAATATTAATATTATAGCTAAGTGTAACATGTTCTTAATGAGGTCCAATAATAATTAATTGATGTGTAATAGCTGAATCAAAGAAATTGTTTTATGGATTTGGTATAAAGGAAGGACATTTTCCTTTATCATGGAGGAAATATATGAACAATTTAAAGAAGCGTGAAGAGTAGAATGTGAAGATAAGGATAGTAGAGAGAAGTTGGAGAAAACTTCATTGTGGAGGTTTTGTTGTAAGATCTAAGATTTGATATTTGGATTCAAGGTTCATGACCTAGTCTACAAGGTCTAACGGTCATTGGTTCATTTGATAGGATAGAGGAAATAGGTTAAAGCATAGTATAGATAATTATTCTACAATGAATAGTTGAGAGATCAGTTGGATAGTGAGTTCAATGGTCTTGCCCTAGAAGTTGTTTGGACAATGGATCCTTTTGCCTTCTAAAACTCCTAACAGGGTTGGCACAACTCCTACCAAGGTTGAAATCTCTTAAAAGGCATTCAAAGTCTCCTAATAGGGACTCACATGTACTAAATGTTGTAATAGACTCCTAACTGGGTCAATCCTCTAACAAGGAATATTTATATTAGTACATCATCTTGTGGGCATCATTCCTATGAGGGTTTTCCCTCTGATCAAGGATTTCCCTAGTTAACAAATTTGGTGTAATTGTATGTGCAACTTGTTATGGTTAGTGTTTACATTGATTGAATGGTTAAGTTTAATAAAAGTTGATAATTATTTTAATTAGATAATTGATTCACCCCCTCCCCCCCTCCTCTCAATTATCTTGGTTGACTATTATTTCTAGCAACCTCCTCCCACAAACTTTGGTAAACACTTGATATATAGGATGTCAGGATGGTTATAGATATTTTTGACCATTGCAACCAACATCCTAAGGTTTTATTCATAAAAAAAAAAAGCAATTTTAATTTCCATTTTATTTTATGCTTAAATTTTTATCTAAATTCAAGTTTATCTAATATATCCCAAGGCTTTCATGTCAAGGACTTCACATGGCATAATGATCAAGACACTTCTTTATAATTCACAAGGTCAAGGATTCAAAACTAATGTCCTTTTTAGTGATTCTAATTTATTAAATTATCTCATGATTAAAAATTATAACCTATTTCAGTTACGTTGTACTTGAAGAGCACATTGGGTGAGTTGGTGGGGGGTTTAGAAGGTGAAAAGTCATGGGTTTGAATGTTAAGAATGTTTCAATATAAATGTCTTTTATTATTTCCTTTTTTATCATCTTAATTTTCAATCACTCCAATTTAATGAAGGATTAGAACCTATTAAATGAGAGATCATCAACCTCCTTGCACATTTCCTTCTTTCTTCCCTTTTATGTCCTTTCTCCTAGGTGGAATTGGGGTAAAACCTTATAGATCCTCTTCAAAGCTCCTATTTTCATGTAAATAAGATCAAGGTAGGATATATTCTCCTAGTTCCTCCCTTCCCTTCATTTAATTACTAAAAATATACTCTCAACATTAAAATGACTATATCTTGGATTCTTTGCCTAATTTCTAGGATCTTGGATCTAGGATGTGTTTTGGGATCCCAAAAGGATCCTAGAGATTTTGGGCCTTGGTTGTTAGGTGTGCAATGTGAATTTGACCAATTAGGGTGAAAATGCACCCCTAATAGACTAATAAAGGTCATAGTGTGCCATTATTTATCCCTATTTTGGGTCCTCTTTAGATTATGTGTTTGGATACCTTTGGGGTGTCAATTTCTAGGCAGGTTGACCTGAAAAAGTTAGTCAATTATGAGCTCTATATAAACCCTTATGTTTGGTTTATTTATCATCTCATATCATATAATGAATTCACAAGTATTGATCTCATTTTGGTTTTGAAAAAGTAGTGACAAAATACTTAAGTCGTTATCTAGCAAAAATTTAGTGCATGTTGAGTGAGTAGTGCATGTCGAGCATTAGTTGCTAGACAATACATGTCAAGAAATATGATAGTTAGTGTCAAGAAATAGTATGTGTCAATTCAATCAAGCATTGAGCCAATAGTTACTACTAACAAAGTTAGTATGTGCCAAGTGATATACATGTCGAGCATACAGTGTGTGCCAAGTTGTTTAGAAGTCGAGTTATAACATTAAGAGAATAGTGATTGCCAAGCATTAGAGTCTTTGGATGCCAAGTGAGTAGTCAAAGACATAGTTGTTTTTAATGGAACAAACTACTATTTAAACCATTTTTTGGCCAACATAAATACTATTTTGCAATTTTAGAAGATAAGTATCAAGTCATATTATGAATCCGTATGCACTAATGCAAAAAATTAGATTAAGGGAAGTTTTAGGCAGCAATATGGATCAACCATAGTCATTTAATCTAACCTTTCCCTAGTCCACCTATGTTTACTTAAGGAGGAAAATCCTAAAGTGTTTGTAAGATGTGTGAGAGACAAATGCTAAGTGTAGAGAGAGCATTCAAGGTGACTATGGAGCTTATGACAGTATTATGAATTACAAAATGAGTTAGAGAGAACAAAATAGAGTAGAGAAAGGATAGAAGAGACATATCCAATCAAAAGGATCAAGGATTCATTAGGAAATAGAAGATCTAACATCTACCAGTGAGGTGCTAACTAAAGGATCATGGTGCTAAATCATTGTAATAGGTGATATAGAGAAAATCTCCTAACCGAGTAGCTTTAACAAGTTTTTAAGTCTTAAAAGGGTCTTGTAAATCTCTTAACCAAGTGCTTACTTAATTGTGAGTGTAAATCCTCTAACAAGGTGACACCTAATAGTCTGTGTAGCCTTTGATAGGGTAGACCCCTCATAGGGGAGATCATGGTTTATGATAAAACTCATTGTCACCATAATTGGCTACACTTTACAACTGCAATAGTGAAGATTTGTGGGTGTCATCCCCACACCAATTTTACCTTCTCCTTGGAGGGTTTTTGGGTAAAAAAATTTACTATGCTATTTCAGTTTATATGCTAAATTATAAGATGGATGTGTGGTGAATTTTTTATGGTTAAAGTTTTGAACTAATGATTCAACCCCCTCTTGAAATCCTAACAACTTTGGAGGTAAGATATTGAAGATGGAAGTCCACAAATTGGAAATACTATTGATAACTAGAAGATTGAAATACAACTTTTCCTACATCAACTCAAAGAGGCAAGAGCCAAACTACTACATTCATTAAAAAGAAGGAACGAGATAGGTATTCAACAACATGGTACTCAATATCAAGAGATAGCCATTGTAGATGTGATGGAAAATAATGGTTCCCTAACTGAAGAGGTCAAAAATCTAAAAAGGGAACAAGAAGAATAATATATATTGTTGTGTGAGACAACTAAATTGAAGAAGAAAGCTGAAGAAGATAGAGCCATGATTGAAGAAGACAAAATAATTTTGGCTAAAAAACTTGAAGAGAAGATATTAGATGTTCAAAAGATTGCAAACATGCAATTGGATACAATGAATCAACTGATGCTTACAAATCAAGAACTAAATAGGAATGACATAGAGATTACTACTTTGGAAGCTCATAATTCCCTACTACAAAATGAGTTGAGAACATAAAGAGAAAAACTTAATAATCCAAGTGAAGCCATAAAGTATTTTGATAAATTGATGGAATCACTTAGACCTAACAATGATACTACTGGATTGGGATACACCACTAATGGAGAAGGATAATCATCTAGAAGTGGTTAACAAAGAAGTAACAAAGATAAGAACAATAAACCCACTTTTCATAATTGTAGAAAATTGGGTCACACAACAAATGTTTGTAGGAGAAAATGTGGAAATGAGAACCCTAAGCAAAAATTCAAGGTTCATTGTTAGAAGTGCAAGAAAGAAGGACATTAGGCACATGAATGTAAGACCAAGACTATCAACACGTAGAGATTTGAAGGTTATTATTACATAAGGCATATGAATGTTCATCTAAAACCAATTGGGCATCAAACAAGAAAACAAAGGGAAACCACAATGGAAAATCATAAGGTTGGGATTATAACACAAGGTACAGTTGTCACTATTGTCAAGAGTATGGTCATATTCCTGAAAATTGCATTAGAAAACATTCTAGAGGTAACTACAATAGATGGTTGAATGGGATTGTATGCTTCAATTGTTTGAAGACTGGTCATGTCAGTAGAAACTGTCCAACAATGTCAACTATACCGAGAAATGAATCCAAAAAGTGCAAAGAGAAGGTTGATGTTGAAAAGGTAAAGGTGTAGATGACAAAGATATGGAAGAAGAAAGAAGATTGTAGTACATCATGTGTAGATGAGATCACTTCATCCAATGGATCAAGTGATCACATCACTCTCAACTAGGAAATCAAAAGGTATATATGGGAATTATATTTGAAATTTATATTATACATCACTTCCAAGAATCTAAGATCTAAAAATATTATATATGGATGAATCAAGATGCAATGGAGAGATTGGAGCCTAGAGAAAATCTATAATTTTGTTATTTCTATATTGTTGCCAAACATGGAAAAATTCACAATTACTACCTAGCATGAATGGAAATTTAGTTGTTGTCGAGCAATGGAGTTGTGATACTATTGGCCAAGCTAACTATGTTATTCGAGTGTACTAAAGATTATGTGTAAGTCAAGTGAGTGGGAAATCCTATATTAGTCAATCTTATAGATCTGTAAGCATTAAGCATTTATTGTCAAATATCAAGGGGTTACATGGTCAATTTTTGACTCATTTTCATTCATCAACAATTGAAGAGAGCACATATTACATAGTCAATTTTTGACTCATTTTCATTCATCAACAATTGAAGAGAGCACATAGGGCATGAAGGAGAATTACAACAAGAGATGTTAGCATTTGTGAATTGGAATGACTGCTACTCAATAGTATTCATCAAATTTGAAAGGTATTTAGCTATTAATGAGTTATGTTGTTTGAATTTTTGTAAACCCTAAGTAGTCAAAATGGAAACTAGCTCTTCTGCAAGTTTTAGAAAAGAGGGAAAGGAAGTTTTCAATGTTCAATTGATTAGTAACAATATTAAGCAACTACCTTTCCAAGCAATACCTAAAATTGCATACTAAGAAGACCTGTCTGGTGCGTTATCGATGATACCATCAAATGTTCATATGATTGAGGATGTTAGGTGTTTCTATACTTTTATAGTTTGAGAAGTAGGAGATATAGAGATAAGAGATATATGTAGCCAACTATGTGATAATGGAGCCTTGAAGTAAGAGAACAAAATTGTAGAGAAGAAAGGGCTAACCCATTCCCTATATTTTCCCAATGTGTTCAAAGATTGAATGGATCAAAATTCTGCTAATTCTCATACATGATGATAATATTTGGTTGGAGAATGCACCAACTAACATAACCAAGAGGATATTTAACTGAGTATTAGGGTACCCTACCCTAGATAGACCCAAGAGTATGCATAGTGATGCAAAGGAATCAATTCAGAAGAATGCAGGTGTCATTTGGAACAAAAGAGGCATATTTATCGACACAATATTAGACCCCCTAATTTCCTTTTTAGTGAGAGTGATTGCCCAAAAATTCTTTCAGTCTAGCTAACTAAATAGTGTATCATGTATGGCTATGGATATGGGATATAATAGTAAAGATATACCACATCTATGACCTTGCTAAGTTACAACTATATAAATCATTAGAAAACTTGGAGACCATCAGGAAAACAAAGAGTGCATCATGCAAATTTGGTTCTTTATAGGTCTACATATTCTTTCATGTGTACAACACATTTCCTACATTTGGTAAAGTGGTGTGGAAGAAAAATAGGCATGTCACACATCAAATAGCAAAGTATATGAAGCAGCTTGGAAAAATTTTTAAGTCAACGATGACTAGTTATTTTGAGAATTTTAAGAAATCCATGAAGCAGATGATGAGGATAGCTGTGTCATTAGTGGAGCAACATTACAATGATGTTCATTTCCTAGTGAATACAAAGTATAATATGTGCAAGCAATAATACCTAGGGTTAGATAGCTGAAACCCTTGTCATATGAGATCAATGTAGATGAGGCCTCTATAGCAATAAAATCTTTACTAGTAGAAGACATTGACAAGAGTGCCACCTCATTTGGTAATTATGAGGAAGCCAAATCAAGAATCATAATAGAATTGAAAAAAACTATAGTTCTTAGGAAGAAGAAAAAAATTGTTAAGAAGTTGAAGAAGAGATTTGGTGAAGGGGGAGATGAAGAAGATGATGATGATGATGATGAGGAAGAACAAGGCCCAATCCCATTGCCATTAACACAAGGCCTAAGAGAAGATTAGGGTGAGGATGTAGAAGGTTCTGAGGGAGAAGAAGCCAAGGAAACACCAAAGGAAGCTCTATAGAGAAAGAAGAAGCAAGAAATGATGAGAAGGGAGTATAAAAAAAACAATTTTGGCATGAGATTAAGGACATATTCTATGATTCTTTGAGTCTACCTAATATGATTGAAGAAAAATCTATCATTGAGAAACTTGTCACAATTGTTGACAAAATAAAGGATGAAGACCTAGATTGTAATGTTAAACTTTTAGAATGGTCTAACAGAAAATTTCATACAAAGGCACTTGAGAAGATATCTAGTGCTATTTCACTAAGATAGGTTAATTTAGTAACCAAAGTAGAGAGTGTGAAGTGTTGAAAACAAATTGATACAAGTATGATAAATATGTCTCAATTATTGTTTTCTCACTGATGTCAAGCCTACTATCTACAAGTAAGACAATTGCTTCTATGATTTAAAGTACTATAATTTATTTGATTGATGAAGAGGATTTGATCAAATGAGGTAACAATAGCACCTAGAGGAAAGGTTGAATTATATGAAAAAGGTGTACAAGAATCAACTAAGATCATGATATTATAGTGCATTGATAATCTACTTAAGGTTGCAAAGGTTGGTTACACTGAGCAAGTTTAATGAAGTTAGTCTAACAAGCTTGACAATTTTCATAGTAGGTGCTGAGAAAAGTTAGTGGAAGATGAGAATATAATTAGTTGGAGCCAGGAAAAAGTCTAGTTTAGTGTAAGCTGAGTGAAATAGTGATGCTGAGTAAAGTTTAGTTGATGCCAAGCACTAGTAAAATTTAGTTCATGTAGAGTGATTTTATAGTGGATGTTGAGAAAAGCATTACATGTCGAGCATCAAAAGCTAGTTAATACTAAGTGTCAACATTATTAGAAAGATCATGAATTTGATGTATCTGAGTTGTCAAAGTTGATTTCTTGGATTATGTGAATTGTCTAGGAGATGAGATTGATGAGTTAGTGGCACATAATTCATGGTAAACCATTTCTAGGTGAATTCAAAGAGGATTGAAGGAGAAGTTTCTAGAAGGGAATGAAATGAAATAAGGGGTAGATTCATTGAATCCTACCTAATCTATCCTAACCCTAAATTGAACGATGGAGGATGAATGAAAAAATATCTTAATTCTCTATTTATAGAGATGGATGGTCATAAGCAAAGGTTGTCATGTACAAGAATCTATGGAAGACAAAGAGTCCAGGGTATTGCTTCATTTAATAAAAAGAGTTTGCATCAAAAAGTTAAGCAAGAAGGCTTAAGGGTATGGATTCTTGAAGGGTGAACAAGCTATTAGAGCTAAAGTGTGTGAAAACCAAGTGGAATGGAGGACTAAAACATAGATCTATAATTTGTAAATGGAGTTGTAACTTGTTATCAGATCAAGCCTTATTGTTACTCTCTAATAATTGTATCAGTCTAGGGTAAATCCTTTGCATTAAGGTTGACCTAATAGTCATTTGTAAATCCTTTAACCAGGTGATATTTAAAGTGAATGGTCTAAAGTCCTCTAGCAAGTCTCACTCCTAATAGAGTGATTGAAATCCTTTAATAAGATCACATTTAATAGTGTGTATTATAACATTTATAAAGGTTGGCCTTTCATAGGGCATCACTTTAGAAGAGTGAGAAAGAGTAGCATGTTACTGGTGGTTTTTGTCAAATTGGGTTTTCACATAAATCATAGTGTCAAGTGTGCTATTGAATCTATTATGTTTCATATTTACATTTTTGCAAATTGATTTGATAGTAACCTACAAGTTATAAGTGATTGCATAATCTTATGGATGCATCCATGATGAAAATGTTTTATGGGTTCACTAAGCTATGAAAAGTTATAATAGTACATCTAGACTTTAGATAATTGATTCACCCCCCCTTCCCAGTTATTCAAAATAATTCCAAAAATTGGTATCAAAGCCATCTACTTAAGAGGACTAGTTTGAAGGTACTAGAAGCACACATATCAAGATGTCAAAAAGAGAAGTACCTAAGCTTAATAGAGATAACTTTCCTACATGGAAAATTCTAATGAAGCTGCACCTTGGAGGACTTGGAGATCATACACAATCTACCATTTTTGTTGAGCATGTTGATCCTACTAGAGTCTTAACTGCTAAAGATCTGAAAAAGAGGAAAGAATAGAACCAAGCAATGTTGGAGATTGCCTCTACCAAAAGATATGATGAGTTTGATAATATCAAAGGATATGATAGTGCAGAGAAAATATGGGATACTCTACATACCATTTATGGAGGTGATAAGAATGTTTTAAGAGAAAAAGTTGAAAGTCTCAAAGGTAAGTTTGATGATATGAGAATGAAAGAAGGTGAAAATATTGCTCAATATTGCTCTAGGATAAAACATGTTGTTAATGAAATAAGAGGAGCTACTAGTAAAATAGATGATGATATTGTACTAAGAAAAGTTTTGAGAATACTATTGCCTATCTATTCTATTAGAGTTTCTACAATACCAAAACTAAGATGTGTACCAAAGAGTGATCTAACTCTTGAAGGTTTGGTAGGTAGGCTCATTGCTTTTGAGCTATCTAATTTTGATAATTAAAAACCTAAAAATATTGAATCTTCTTTCAAAGATAAGCTTCCATTGATAGAATCAAATGAGAAGAAGAAGAAGACTAAATATGTGTTCAGGGACAGTGATATAGATGAGGAAGATGTAGATCAACTTGAAGCACTACTAGCTAGGATATTTCACAAATGTAAAGGCAATTTTATAGGTAAATTACCTATCATTTGTTTTAATTACAATGAGGTTGGTCATATTTCTACAAGATACCCAGTGAAGAAGAATTTTAGAGGTGATGACAAGTAAAAAAGTAGAAGAGCCAAAGAAAAGAAAGATTACAAATACAAAGGCAAAAAGTCTTGGGACATTGTTGAAGAGGAAACAAAAGATGAATCTGATGATCATGATGATGAAGTGGTGTATGTTGCAATGAAGGAAAAATTTGATGAAGATGAGGTAACTGAACTTGTGTCTTGTGTGAACAAGAATGACAGATAGATTATTGATTGTGGGTGTTCACATCACATGACTGAAGATAAAAGTAAGTTCATTACTTGAAATGTTATGATGGAAATAGTGTAAGATTTGGCAATGATGCACCATGTTTGATAAAAGGAAAAAGTTCTATCAAACTCACAAAAAATATTTTATATGAAAATGCTTACTATGTTGAAGGACATAACTATAATATGTTGAGTGTATCACAACTAAATAATTCAAGATGTAAGGTTGAGTTTGAAAACAAAATTTCTAAGATATATGGTACTAATGGAAAATTAATTAGAAAGGGTGATAAAACTAGAAGTAATCTATTCTACCTTGATATAGACGATGCTACTTGTTTAGTTGTAGAATTTTATGATGTGTAGCTATGGCACAAGAGGGTATGTCATGTTAATTTTGATAACTTGGTTGGTATCATTAACATGAGAAAAGTTAGAGGTTTTCCTAAGTTGAAGAAGCCTAACTTTATAATGTGCAAACAATGTTAGGTAGGCAAGATAACAAAGTCAAGTTTTAAAAGTAAAACTCATACATCTAAAGGAACACTATAGATTGTTCATACTATTTTTTGTGGACCAATTAAAGTGCAAAGCTACAAATGAGATAAGTACATTATGTTTCTTGTTGATGATTATTCTAGAATGATGAGAGTTATGTTTCTGAAACAAAAATTTGATGCTTTCCAAATGATTAAGTGGTTCTTAGCAAGAGTTGAAAAGGAAATAGGTAAAAGTCTAAAATGTTTGAGATCTGACAAAGGAGGAGAATTTAGATCAAATGAGTTTGAGATGTTCTATAATGACAAAGGAATCAAAAGAAAAACATCTGCTCCTAAAACCCCTCCACAAAATGGAATTGTTGAAAGGAGGAATAGATTTTTAATGGATTGTGGAAGGGCACTCATGATGGAGAAAAATTTTACTTTAAAATACTAGAGAGAAGTTGTAAATACAACTATCTATACCTTGAGTCATATGCAAGTTAAGAAAGGTAATCATTCAACACTTTTTGAACTATGGTATGGATACTCACCCAATGTAAAATATTTTAAGGTATTTGAAAAAAAATGCTATATTCCCAAAGATTTCAGGAATGGTAAACTAGATGCAAAAAGTGAAGGTATAGTTTTAGGTCATTCCATAAGAAGTAAAGCTTATAAGTGTTTAAATACTAACACTAAAAAATTGTCGAAAGTGCAAATGTGAAATTTGATGAATCTACATAAGTATATGAGGCTGAAAATATAAAGGAGCTAGAAGAATAAAAATGATTTGTATACTTTTTAGAAGGTACACATATTGAAGAATATGTTGCAAATCAAGTTACCAACCAACAACAAGTTTCAGTGACTACTAAGTCATAGATTATGAATGTTGAGTTGTATTCAAGAACTGAGTTACATTCAGGTGTCAAGTTACAGAATGAAGTTGAGGCAGATTCTAATTCCGAGATTAGTGTACATGAAAGAGATGTTGAGCTACTTGATAGAAATGTACATAGTGATTCAAAAGTTGAGAGACCAAATGAAGAAACCAAAATTGAACCAAGGCTACCTAAATATGTCAAGAGACATCATCCTATTGCACAAACCATTGGAGATAAAGATGCTAGACCTATGACAAGGAACAAGTTGAGAAATGATACATGTTTTTTGAGCATGAAAGAACCCAAAATAGTGAAAGACACCTTAGAAGATGTGGACTAGAGTAAATCCATAGAAGAAGAGATTGAACAAATTGAGAAAAATAAAAATAAAACATGGACTCTAGTTCCTAGACCAGAAGACAAAAATGTGATTGGCACCAAGTGGGTATATAAAAATAAGTTAGATGAAAATGGTCAAGTCATGAGGAACAAGGAAAGCTTAGTTTGTAGAATATATGCACAAGAAGAAGGGATTGACTATGGAGAAACATTTACCCCTATTTCTAGATTGGAAGGAGTAAGAACTCTACTTGCTTATTCTACATACAAAGGTTTTAAAATTTATCAAATGGATGTAATGTCTACATTACTAAATGATATATTAGAGGAAGAAGTCTATATAGAATAGTCTGAAGGATTTATTGATGCCAACAACAAAGATGTAGATTACACAAAACTTTATATGGTTTGAATCAAGCACCAAGAGCATGGTATGAAAGACTTTATAATTATCTTTTCATGATTGGATTTGATAGGGCTAATGAAAAGAACAATCTATACTTGAAAACAAAGAAACGCAAAGGTATTTTGTTATCTAAAGTTTTTGTTGGTGATATCATATTTGGAGGACAAGATACTTTATGTAAGGATTTTGCAAATCAATTGAAGCAAGAAATTGATATGTCTATGTTTGGAGAGATCAAGTTCTTTGTGGGTTTGTAAGTACATCAGATAAAATATGGTATATACATCAATCAATCCAAGTATGTTAAGGAGATATTGAAAACTTTTGGATTGAAATATTCCAAGCTAGTAAGTACACCTATGGTGATAGGACATAAATTGTCAAAGAATGATGATTCAACTAAGGTGAATCAAACAATATGCAAGTTTATGATTAGAAAATTACAATATGTAGTACATAGTAGACTTGATATTGCATTATCTATAGGAATAATTGTAAGATTATATGCTAATCCTAGGGAGAATCATTTGATGGTTGTAAGAGAACAATGAGAAATTTGAATTGGGAACTTATAATGATGTTGATTGGGCTAAAACTATTGATGACAGAAAGAGCACTAGTAGAGAAGCATTTTTCTTAGGCATGAGGCTGGTTACATGGACTAGCAAGAAAAAAAACTACATTTCTCAATCTACTACTAAAGCTAAATATGTTATTGCTACAGTAAATTGTACAAACATTATATGGATCAAATAGCTACTCAAAGGTATGAAGGAAGAGATCACTAAATCAATGATACTTTATTGTGATAATACAAGTGTTATACATATATAAAAGAATCTTGTGATACAAATAAAGACTAAGCACATTGGAATCAAGTATCATTACTTAAGAGAATTAATTCAAGATAAAGAGGTGAAGATGGAATATGTTAACACAAAAGAGAAAATTGTTGATATCTTCACAAAAGCTTTACCTAAGGATGCTCATGGGTATCTAAGAGGTAAACTAGGGGTGATACCTCAAAGGATATCTAAGAAAAAAGAGGATTTCCCTACAACAAACAAGTTGATTAACATATTTTACATATTGATGTAGTGGATCCTACCTTAGGATCTGCCTAAAGTAATCAAAGAGCTAGATTTAAAAATCAGTCACAAGCAAGGTGATCGAGGGAGAAATTGAAACTTTTCATATTTGCATAATTAAGATGACGAGTCATTGGCATTGTTGTCAAAGAAGGAGATATACAAGGAAACTCAACAAAAACCTGAGAGATATTGAAGGGAAAAATCCTATGAGGGAGATAGAGATTGTTATCATAGAGGGAGACATTGTTGAAAGCACAAAAAGGAACTAAAGAAAAAGAGGGAGAAACCCTAACAGATAGCATGAGGGAGAAAGTATGACTTCTAAAAGAGAAAGTGTATTTGTTGACTTCATCTACCTACTAAGAGGGGGATAATGTAGAGGGAGATATAAGAAGTAATTCAAAGGGAGTCATAAGGATGAGTATATTGTCTGTTGATCA
The DNA here is from genome assembly GCA_028749045.1 of Cupressus sempervirens. Lineage (NCBI taxonomy): Eukaryota > Viridiplantae > Streptophyta > Pinopsida > Cupressales > Cupressaceae > Cupressus > Cupressus sempervirens. Next base: position 218,814,517 of record CM053789.1, read on the forward strand.
GAAAAGAACAAAAATTTTGTAACATATTTAGAAGATGAAAGTTGCTAATAGAGGGAGATAAATTTCAATACAAGGAATTATTTTCATTTTTGTATTTTTTTGGTCTTACTATTTAAAGTTAGTTAGTTTGGTTTGTGATCAATACCAAAGAGGGAGATTTTTTAAAATAGATTGATACATGTATGATAAATATGTTTCAATCATTATTTTATCACTAATGTCAAACCTACTATCTGCTAGTAAGACAACTGCTTATATGATTTAAAGTACTATCATTTATTTGATTGATGAAGAGGATTTGATCAAATGAGGTAACAATAGCACCTAGAGGAAAGGTTGAGTTATGATATGGAAAAGGTGTACAAGAATTAGTTAAGACAATGATATTATAGTGCATTAATAATCTACTTAAGGTTGCAAAGGTTGGTTACACTGAGCAAGTTCAGAAGAACAAATTAAATGAAGCTAGTCGAACAAGCTTCACAATTTTTATTGTAGGTGCCAAGAAAAGTTAGTGCAAGCCATGCAAAAAATCAGTTGTAGCCAACCAAAAGCCTATTTTAGTGTAAGCCACATGAAATAGTTGATGTTGAGTAAAGTTTAGTTGATGTCAAGCACCAGTAAATTTTAGTTCATGTTGAGTAATTTTGCAGTGAATGTCGAGCATCATAGTATGTACCAAGCATCAGAAGCTAGTTAATGTTGAGTGTTAGTATTATTAGAAAGATTGTGAATTCCATGGATCTGAGTTGTCAAAGTTGATTTCTTGGATTATGTGAACCGTGTGGGAGGTAAGACTGATGAGTTAGTGGCATAAAATTTATGATAAACCATTTTGAGGAAAATTCAAAGAAGATTGAAGGAGAAGTTTCCAGAAGGGAATGAAATGAAATAAGGGGTAGATTCATTGAATCCTACATAATCTACCCTAACCCTAAATAGGATGATGGAGGACGAATGAAAAATATCTTAAATCTCTATTTATAAAGATGGCTAGTGAGAAGAAAAGGTTATCATTTGTGAGAATCTAAGGAAGACAAAGAGTCTAGGGTATTTCTTCATTTAGTGACCTAAGAAAAGAGTCTGCATTTGCAAGTTAAGAAAGAAGGCTTAAGGGTATGGATGCTTGAAGGGTCAAAAAACTATTTGAGTTGAGGTGTGTGTAAGCCAAGAAGAGTAGAGGATTGAAATAGAGATTTTTAATCTGTAAATGGAGTTTTAAGTTGTTATCAAATCAAGAATTGTTATTACTCTCTAATAGTTGTATTAGTTCAGGGTAAATACTTTGGATTAAGGTTGACCTAACAGTCATTTGTAAATCCTTTAACCAAGTGAATGGTCTAAAGTCCTCTAACAAAGCTCACTCCTAACAAGGTGATTGAAATCTTTTAACAAGGTTGCATTTAACAGTGTGTATTGTAACTTTTAACTGGGTTGGCCTTTCATAGGGCATCACTTTAGAAGAGTGAGAAAGAGTAGCATGATACTGGTGATTTTTCCCAAATTAGATTTCCATGTGAATCATTGTGTCAAGTGTGTTACTGAATTTTTTAAGTTTCATGTTTATATTTATGCAAATTGATTTGATAGTACCCTACAAGTTTTAAGTGGTTGTATAATCTTATGGATGCATACATGATGAAAATTTTTTATGGGGTCACTAAGCTATGAAAATTTATAATAGTACCTATGGACCTTGGATAACTGATTCACCCCCCTCTTAGTTATTCTAAGGAATTCCAGTAGTAAAGGTGTTAGAGAATATTTTATCTCTATACACCAAGCTATGTGATGTTAATCTATTTACACAAGAAGTTTAGAGGGATATTAGCTAGTTGTAAGGAGATCTACAATTAATAGGTATTACTCTTAAGTTATCTCCTAGTCAAAGCCAAGCTCATTTTTAGAATTTAATATCCACACAAGGCATGCTTTTCGAGCTACAAGAAAAGATACCAATATCAAATCTACCTTGATCAGTATCCAATCCATGTTGACTATTCATATGGAAATGTTGCATAAGGAACTATCCTATACTGAAATATTGATTAAGAAAGATTCTTATCTTTCAACTCAAGATGTCTTAGTTGACCTTGATGCCCAGCTAGACCTTGTTGCAACAATTTGGATGCAACACTAAAGATTATCATGGAGATCCATAAATCATTTTTGGATAAACACACTATTAGTGGACCACCCAAATGACACAAGTGTCAGAAAATGGGGAATTGAAGAAAGGAGTACAGTTTTGGGAAATGAAGTTTGATAAGGCATAAGACATATATACTTAGGGGGAGTATCAAAAGTAGAAGAAAAAGTAGAGATGAAATATTTACTTAGGGGGAGAAATGGAGAAATAAGGTATGACTGATAGAAATCCATTTAGCAAAATTTTGAAGTTTTGAAATTTTGAATGAGTCGAGTCAAGTATATACATTGTTTGAGTTATGCTCATAATAGGGATTGTATATGCATGACGAAGTGTTTTTTCCACTCATGTCAAAAGGGGAGATTTTTTTTTATCTCATTTTGATTTTGACAAAGTAGCGAAAAAATACATGTCATTATCTCACATAAAATTAGTACATGCCATGTGAGTAGTGCATGTCAAGCATCAATTTCCAGAAAATACATGTTGAGTAATATGATAGTTAGTGTCAAGCACTAGTATGTACAAAGAAGTATATGCATGTCTAGTCACTTAGGTGTTGAACCAAAATTTAGTGCTAAGAATGTTAGTATGTGTCGACTAATATAGGTGTTGAGAAGATAATGTGTGCCAAGTTGTTCGAAAGCTAGATTACAACATTAAGAGCACAATGATGGCTAAGCATCAGAGTCTTTGGATGCCAAAAGAACAGTCAAAGACATAGTTGTTTTTAATGGCACAAACTACTATATAAACCATTTTTTGGCCAACATAAACAATATTTTGTGATTGTAGAAGATAAGGATCAAGTCATATTATGAATCCCTATGTTGTACATGCAACCAATCAGATTAAGGGATGTTTTAAGTGGAAATATAGATTAACCACCACCACTTATTCTAATATAACCCTAGTCCACCTATGTTTACTTAAGGACATAGTTGTTTATAATGGCATAAACTACTATATAAATCATTTTTTGGCTGACATAAACACTATTTTGCGATTGTAGAAGATAAGGACTGAGTCATATTATGAATCCCTATGCAATGCATGCAACCAATCAGATTAAGGGATGTTTTAGGTGGAAATATAGATCAACTATAGCCATTTGTTCTAATATAACCCTAGTCCACCTATGTGTGAGAGATGAATGCTAAGTGCAAAGAGAGCATTCAAGGTGACTATGAAGGTTATGACAATGTTATGAATTAAATAATTAGTTAAGGTGACATATTTGATTACAAGGATCAAGGATTCACTAGGAAAGAGAAGATTTAACATCTAGAAGTGAGGTGCTAACCAAATTATCATGGTGCTAAATAATTTTAAGAGGTGATAGTTAGAACATCTCCTAATAGAGTAGCCTTAACAGGTTTTGTAGTCTTAACAGGCTCTTGTAAATCTCTTAACCAAGTGTTTACTTAATTGTGAGTGTAAATCCTCTAACAAGGTGAGACCTAATAGTCTTTGTAGCCTTTGACAGGGTATACCCCTCATTGGGTAGATCATAGTTCATGATTGAACTCATTGTAACCATATTTGGCTACACTTTACAACTATAGTAGTGAAGATTTTTGGGTTTCATCCCCACCCTAGTTTTACCTTCTTGTAGGGTGTCTGTGTAACCAAATTTATTGTTTCATGTATCAAATTTTTTTTACGTTATGCATGTAATGTGTAGTTAGTTATTTCAGTGTATATGATAAATTATGAGATGGATGTGTGGTGATGGTTAATATTTGAAGTGTTGATTCACCCCTCACCCCCTATCAAAGTTCACTTTCCCATTGTTATTTCAAACAACAAGTTCAAGCACTCATGCACTAGCACTCAAGTTATCAAGTATTTAAGTCTTTGAGCATTATTCAAGCATCCTATGTTGAAGATTAAGAATCCAAGCATTCAAGAAATAGTGGGATCCATATTTAAGATCTCCTTCAATTCATCCAAGATGCTTTATTGCATCTTCTACATCTATTCATTTTCATCTTCTTGATCCAAATTAATTGGTGAAGTAAGAACATTGTATTTGATTAAAGAGATCCTACTATTGTAAGGTTAATTTGGACATTTTATTTGCATTCACGTTGTTTCAATTATTTAGGTTCAAGGTTAAATCCTAAATTGGAGTTTGACTAAGGAAAATCCCCCATCAACAACAAGAAACCCTTTTAATTGTAGGTAGTAGATATTGTATTGATGAATAGGTTACAAATCTGAGTACCCTTTTCAAATTTCATCAAAACTCCAAAAATAGTATTGACATTACATTCATTCTATTAGGGTTGATTGGGCCATCCCTAATGTATAAAAATTCACTCAACCACCCCTATGTTGACATTCCAGTCATGTTTGTCATTAGTGACATACGCTTATTTAGATTGTGAGTTAAAACTGAGATTATTGTACAGTTAATAGTGTTAACCAAGCATTTCATTTGGTACTAAGTTCTACAGTTTCTATCAAGTCCTTTGGACAAATTCTAGTCCATGACAAGCAATTACAACTATTGTGAAGATCAGCAATGTAAACCGTGCATCTTAATGTATGTCAATTTTACCAATGCAAACCAAGTTGTGCAGTGCTTACTGACTCCATAGTTGATGTAATGCAAGTCTAGTGTTAACTAAGCTACTTAGTGTTAACCAAGTGACTTAGTTTATACTAAGCTCAAGGTGATAGTGTTTACCAAGCTATATAGTGGTAACCAAGTGATTCAGTTTATATGTTGAGTTTTATAGTATTCGCTAAGTCACCAGTGTAGAGTGAGTTCAAGACTACTTGGAAGTGATCAATATGGACTGATCTTCTATGTCTATCGAGTGCATGATGATTCCAAGTAGTGACATTGGATGCCGAGTATTAGAACCTCACTAAGTCGGTCTTTAGAACCCAAGTTTCTACAATTTAGCCGACTTTATAATATTTTGTGTAAACTTGTATTGTGGGTGACTTTGTGATTATGTAATTAGATTAATGTGTATATGTAATGTATTTTATTATATCCATTAAATTAGAAATAAATTAAAAGGGAATGGAAAAGGAAGTAATATAATCATTATAAAAGAGTAGAAGTGTGAATTACAAAGGCTATACGACTATAAGGAGCATCACAGATTCATCTATCACAGCAAGGTGATTTGTACACTCAGAGGAATCTCATTTAGCAAATCAAGTTGTATATAAGAGATCAACTACTACTTCATCCTAATAGGTGGATCAGTCAAATCCCTTAACAAGGTAGACCTAACAGTCTTATGTAAATCTCTTTATAGAGTGCATACTTTATTGTATGTTTTTAAATCCTTTTACAAGGTGTACCTAGTAGTCCTTATTGCTCCTAACAGGGAAAATCATCAAAAGTGATCAATGTAAGTTGTAATAAACCAACTTTATACTGTAGTACTAATTCTTGTGGGTATCATCCCCACCCTAGTTTTACTTTCTATTTGGAAAGTTTTTGGGTCACCAAATCTATGTGTCAAATTTTTATGTATGCTTTCATTTTTTTAGTTTCTCATGCATGAAGTTAGATCAAAATTCATATAAAGGATTAATTACTAATTGGAATAAAAAATTTAGAAGTTACTAATTCACCCTCCCCTCTTAGTAACTTATCTTCTCAGAATATTTCCAACAATTGGTATCAGATCATTGTGGTTCTCAGAGAAAATTTTAATAGCTTGAGAAAAGATCAAAGGTGATAGAGATATTCAGACTTGACAAGGCTATTGACAATGAGAAGCTAGATTAGGAAATGGCTGTTGCCTAACTCAAGAAAGAAAAGGAGAAACTCTCTCAATCCCTGAAAAGAAGAAAATATCTTCAAATTCAAATGAGTGATCATCTCTACATTGAAGAAATAATTGAAGACCTTCATTCAAGCAACCCAAATGAAGCCAATGAATCAATCAAGGAACTCCTAGAAAAAAATGGTTCACTACAAGAATAAGTAAGAAAACTAAGAAGAGAAAAAGAAATTTAGTTAGTAAGATTGTGTGGAGTAATGGAAGAGAAAAACAAGATAAGAGAAGAGATAGAAGGAAAGAATAATGTAATCCAACACCTATCCCTTTAGCAAGAAAACTTCATTGATTAGCTCACCAATGCAAATGAAGAAATCATGAACATGATATTAGAGAATGAAAGACTACAAAATGATCTAAACATTGAAAGGAAAACTAATGAAAGAATTTTGAAATCTCAAGAAGACATAAATTAGTTGGATGAGAAAATTTTTTATAGACAAAAAGGAAAAGAAAGAATTGGATATATAGAAGAAGGTGAAACATCCAAGCAAGGAGCTTAAAAGAATCAAAGACCTACTTGCAATAACTGTGGTAAGATAGGTCATACATCAAACAAATGTTGGAGTAATGGGAAGGAAAAAATCAATGAAAAGTGTTGCAATTGTAATCAACATGGTCATAGAGCAAATGAATGCAAAGAGAAACCAAGATTTGAAAGAAAATGTAAGAAATGTAAGAAGCATGGGCACAAATCATCAAAATGAAAAATCAAGGTATTAAATCTAGTGAAACAAATTGTGAAAGCTATATTTGGTTGGGACTACAAAACCTAGTGTAGATGTCATTACTGTGGAGAATTTGGACACATTGGAATAAATTGTGTAAAGCATAATTTGAGGAAAAGAGATACTACTAAAAGATGTTTCATTTTTACTTAACTTGGTCATCTTTCCAAGAACTACATGAATACCTTAAAGAATTGAAGATGAAAAGAAGGCAGAGGATGCTAACATTAGAAAATAAATGAGATAACAATGGGTTTCAAAGTCTACCAAGAATGCATATCCAAGTGATGATGAACAAGTCACTCAAGAACTGAGTGACTTTGCCATTTCTATATGATCTCTCAAAGGAGTGTTGGAATTGTGATACTAAATGAGACATTAGATATCAATTCCAATCATTAGGAAAAAAAATCCAAACTAGCATTTAAGATGCAAAAGGGATCATCAAGTAACAAATGAAAGTTATCACTGAGCAAGGATGGGTTACAAGCTCTACTAATCAAGATCAGGAGTAATTAAGATGCGTATGGTTACCAAGTCATGAAGGCTTCACTAAGTTTTCAATAAAAGGAAGTAGATGATAGTCTATCAATTTGATCTAAAATTCATACCAAGAAATTATGGTGAAATTTGATAAAAGGAATGAAATCAAAGTCATTTTTACCGTGAAATTTCAAGAGCTATTGCACAGTGTGATCTTCAAGAGTAGTCAAGCAATTTGAACAAATTGTTACCAAAATTTTCAAATTCTCTCAAACCATACCGAGTGAAGATGGAATCTAGCAATAGCAAGGAAAGGTGAGGTTTAGATATGCTAGTTTGTGGTGTATAATGGAAGGCATTGAACTTCAAGCTCACTCTCGCAATTGCTGAAACCCTAGACTTGAGTGGAGCACAGTCTCAAATCCCTTTCAAGGTACTATTAATCAATGACATTTGTTCTCATTTTAAATGTTTGATTCAAGAAATTGGAACACTAGAAATGGATGAAACCCTAGAAAGGTTATGTGTGAATGGCATTTTGAAACCCAAACATCAATATCTCAAGGCTAAAGGATTAACCCATATTCCTCACATACCCCATGAATTCCAAGTAAAATGGATTAGGTTCATTCTCAGTCAGACACACAATGGGTAGCTATGATTGGAGCAACCAATTTTGATTACAAAGAAGATGATTCATAAGATCATCAATCTCACCATGTTGGAAAAAGCTATGATGACCAAAACCCTAGGTTATGATGAATTGGAGAAGAAAAACCTAGTAGAGTGGGAAAGAAGAGGTATGAAAATAAGTAGCATAACTAATATGGAATTGAAGTTTGGCATCCATATCATTACACACAAGATCTAAAGTTCAAGCAGGTAGAATAGTGTGTTGTGAGAGGTAGTAGACTTGGTATACAAGATAGTCAAGAACAACTTTTCTTTTGACCTTGTTGAGCTACTATTAAAACAATTCAACAAGAACATGGAGAGCATCAAAACATGAAAGAAAAATCCATGTAAGTTTGGCTCTTTGTTGACATGCTTACTCTTTTATATTTAGAAATTATTTCCTTCAAAAGGCACTATTGTATGGAGAAAAGATGTGCCTATACTCTATCAAATTAATGAGTACATTGTTGAGATGGGTGAAAATTATAATAGTATTATGGATAATTATTTTGATGCATTCAAGGAGAAAATGAATAATATATTTCAAATCCCCAAGAAACTAGTTGAGGATTACAAGGATGATATATGTTTTTATGGTAGGTCATGATAAAGTATACATTTAGGTAGTTAGGCCTAGAATTGCATGGGTGAAACCTCTTGGATATGAGGTTAATATCGATGAAACAAAAGATATTATTGAGGCATTGATTAATGAACTAGTTGATCCTAAGAAAACCTATTTTGGTACATATGGTGAAGCCAAGGCTAGGATAGAACTGGAGATCAAACTCCCTTGGGTGGTAAATAAAGGCAAGAAGAAGATTGCCAAATTAAAGGTAGAGGATGAGGAAAAATTAGAGGAGGAAGAGCCACTAAAGAAAAAAGGCAAGGAAATAATTACCAAGCCTACTCAACCATCCACTATAGTATTCACCAAGAAATCCTCCAAGAATAAATCAAACAAGGAAGGAGAAAACATAATATTCAAGAAACCTCAAACCACCTTCCAGGATAGATTGAAGGATTTGTAGTCAAGGGCTAGCATAACCAACTTCAAAGCATTGAAATATGAGATCAAGACTAAAGAAAATAGAAGTAGATTGAAGATCTAGTGATGGATAAAATGGTTAAGTGGAAATACTCACCTGATCAAGTAACACTTCAGATTCCTAGTGTTTTGATGAATAAGATCAAGCCAAGATGGGAATTTGCAAAGTAAACTGCTAATGATATAAATGAGAAAACCCTGAGGTGGCTTATGCCAAGCCTAACTGACAAGGAAGTGAAGGAATCCATGAAGAAGAATGAAGAAAAACTAACCTTGAAATTCAACACTTGTCTTGTATTGATGAAAGACATAGAGCATGTTGTGAAGAGTACAACAAATACATGGAAGAATGTATATATTCTTCATAAATTAAGTGATTTTTGAGTCAACATAAGTGACAAAGATGATGATAAAAAAAAGAAGATGAAGACGAAAATGATGAAGAGACAACACATTTTGATAAAATTGATAATGAAGAGGAACAAGAGCAAGAGGGTACCAATAAAGAAACTCAAGATACAGAGGAAATTGACCCAGTTAAGATTGTTGCATTGGTTATAGCCTCACTTCCTCATTTTCCAAGAAAATTATTGACAACATCAAGCATAGAGATAGCCTCTGTAGGATTGATTGTGTCCAACACTCCAAGAACAACCATTGAATCAATCTTTGCACTAATTTAGCTCAGCACATCATTGATTAAAGTTTCAACTACTTCATCTACTAAGCTACAAACTCTTCCCTCTTCAACAGTTTTGGATACATCAATTTTGGCTTTAACAGGTACTTCTACTAGCATTTCTACACTAAGTGTAGTATCAATTTTTGCAGCAAGCCCCACTATTTCTAATATTTTTTCCATTCCAAGTACACAAGCAATAAGTGCAAGGAAAGTTGAGACCAAGCCTCAATCGAGCACAAAATATTTGGGTAAAGGAAAAGAAAAGGAGTAGGATGTTGATCTTGATGAGGAAATTGTGATTTCAAATTGGGATATTTCAAAACTTACTCCATATCAAATGCAAACCTTTGGAGAATTACACCAAAAGAAAGCTAAGCAGCAAAGACTAAGAGAAGAAAGGGATAAAGAAAGGATGCCAAGAATATTTTAGTAGAGGCTATAGGTATAGAAATTGATTCTTCCTTAGCCAATTTTGTTTTAGTTGGCAGAAGCAGTCCAGAAGTATAATAAAGATCTAGATGGACAAGATAAATTACTACAAAAAGTAGACAAACAGCTTGAAAATAAAGTGTTAGAGCACGTTGCTCAAAAAAATTCCATTTAACAAGTATAATTATCTACTATTTTGGGTTATCTAGAAACTTCTTGTACAAATGTAACTTTACTTTTTGGTAAACTATGTAATATTCCAAGCTTTACAATGGAAATAAAGGATAAATTGTCCAAGATTGATGAAGATCTCAAAGAAAGTGCTCAAAAATTGTAGCTTGACCCTAGTTCAAGCTCTGCACATTTCAAGAAGACCAAATTTTTGATAGATATGTAGGCATGATTGCTTAGAGAAGAAGCAAGAATCGGGTCTACACTGGTAGATATCCAAAATATGATACTCCCTAACATGGATGCAATACAAAAGTACATTGTGCATTCTAAAACTCTCATCCATAATAATAATTTCTCTATTACAAACCATATGATTGAACTTTTAGTAGAAGTGTAGGTGGCATTATACACAAGCAGGGTCTTGCAAGAGAACTAGGATAAGACTTTGACAATCATACTAAAGGTACATTTAGATTTCTTGTCTCATTTTGGCATTACTATGTAAATACATATAGCATAATTCTTTTTCATTAGTTTCAAAAAGGAGGAGAAGATATTGAAGAAGTCATAAGGAGATAAAAAGGGGGGAGAAGATATAAGATGATATAAAGAGGAGAAAGATGTAAAAAGATAGGGGGAGAAAATTGTAAGAAATTATGGAGAAATATATATTGTATGTATAGTATACTATATATTATCTTTGGAGGTAGCATTACCATGTAAAAAAATGTATCCTTTACAAAAATAATTTTGAAAAATCTCAAAAATAGTATACTCTACCAAGTTGAAGATATAAGGTGATGAATAATTTGGTTTTGACTGATAAGTGTTTTGTCACTAATGCCAAAGGGGGAGATTGTTGACATTCCAGTCATGTTTGTTATTAGTGACATACACTTATTTAGATTGTGAGTTCAAACTAAGATTATTATACAAATACTATTTTAAACCAAGCATTTTAGTTGTTACCGAGTTCTACAATTGCTACCAAGTCCTTTGGACAAATTCTAGTGTATGTCAAGCAATTACAACTATTGTAAAGATCAACAGTGTAAATTGTGAATCTCAATGTATGTTGAGTTTACCAGTGCAAACCATGTTGTGCAGTGCTTATTGAGTTCATAGTAATCCAATGTTAACCAAGCTACTTAGTGTTAACCAAGTGACTCAGTTTATACTGATATTGAGATGATAGTGTTTACTGAGCTATGTAGTGTTAACCAAGTGATTTAGTTTATATGCCAAGTTTCATAGTATTCACTGAGTCACCAATGCAAATCAAGTTCAAGACTACTTGGAAGTGATCAGTATGGACCAAGCTTCTATGTCTATTGAATGCTTGATTATGGCTAGTAGTGACAATGGATGTCAAGTATCAGAACCTCATCAAGTTAGTCTTCAGAGCCTAAGTTTCTACACTTTGGCTAACTTTGTAATATTTTTTTTAAACATGTATTGTGGTTGATTTTTTAATTATGTAATTAGATTTATATATATGTAATGTGGTGTATCACATCCAATGAATTAAAAAGGAATCAAAAAGGAATAAAAAGGAAGTAATGTAATCATTATAAAAGAGAAAAAGTTTGAATTACAAAGGCTACAATAGTATAAGGAGTAGTAAAGATTCATCTATCACAGCAAGGTGATTTGTATGCTCAGAGGAATCTCATTCAACAAACCAAGTTGTAGATTAGAGATCAGCTATTTCTTTTTCATAATAGGTGGATTAATCAAATCCCTTAACAAGGTGGACATAACAATCTTATGTAAATCTCTTCACCGAGTGCATACTTCTTTGTATGTTTGTAAATCCTTTCACAAAGTGGACCTAGTAGTATGTATTGCTCCTAACAAGGCAGATCATTAGAAGTGATCAATGTAAGCCTTAACTGGCCAACTTTATACTACAGTACTAAAGTTTGTGGGTATCATCCCCACCCTAGTTTTACTTTCTATTTGGAAGGTTTCTGGGTCACCAAATCTATGTGTCAAAGTGTTATGTATGCTTTCATGTTTTTAGTTTCTCATGCATGAAGTTAGATCTAAATTCATATAAAGGATTAATTGCTAATTGGGATAAAAAAAATTAGAAGTTATCGATTCACCCCTCCCCTCTCAGTAACTTATCTTTTCATAATATTTCCAACACCTTAATCATCTATTTTCCCCTAATAGATTATTGAACAATTTCTAGGTTTTATCCTTCTCATTGTTTTCAATCCTATTTTAAGGAATCAACCCTTTTGGAGGTCCTTTGACAACCCATTTATAGGTTTATATTTTACAAGGTAAGTTTATTTTCCTTCTTGATTTTAATATACATTTCGATTTCCTTACCTTTAACTTTTTCATTGCACATCCACTTAATTTCTCTTCATAGCTCTTGTTGCATTGCTTTTAAATTCTTCCTCCAATCCTATAACAATTAGATATTTGTTTGCATTAGTGTTCCTTTATCACTCAGTTGGCACTAATGTTCCCAGATCTAGTTACCTTAGAGTTGGTATTAAAAGAATCAATCTCCTTAACTTGGCTTTGTGGTACAAGTTTAATCAACCACCCCTTGAAGTGTGAAGTAGTTGAGATCTATTCCAATTGCTTCACATTTCACCTTGTACATTTTGGTGAACCCAACATGCAACATTTCCACTTTTGATTTTGGTGATTGGATTGTTTTATTTATTAATTTCTTTGTGAATCTAGATATACTATTGTTTACATTAGTTGTATTTAGATCTTATTATCTATCTCTCTTTTTCATGGATATTGTAACATTGAGTATGCATTTTTCATTCTTTATTGTTAACATGATAATTGGATATTCTATACACTTAAATGAAAAAATAATTAGTTATATTTACTTTATATGTGATTCTCTTTTCTTATGTTGTAAAGTTTTTGTTCACACATGATTCCCTTGTCTTTGACCTTAAGTACCATCCTCCTATCAAATTTTACCATTACAATATGATCTTCCTTTTTATGGAGATGATTGGCAAATTAATGTTGGCCCTTCTCCTTTAGGACTTGACTATAGGGACACATTAGCTAAGGATGCTTCTATATCCTCTTTTAATCCCCCCACCTCTATTGACCTTCCTTTAACTCATGATTCTTCTTCTTGTATGGTATGGTTTATTGATAGAGACATTCTCTTCATTGATAATGCCACTATTTAGGATGAACCTCTAAATAAGGATGTTGACTATTCTATTCCTCATGAAAAAAAAGGATGATTATTGATTCCTTTTATTTTCACCATCCGAAGCTTGATATTTATTCTCCTAAGACACATCTTAGTGATAATTTGAATTGTAAGGCAATGTCTAACACCTATTGTTCATAGAATAATCCTCAACATGCTACTTATCATATTAATTCTCAATCCTTTCTTCCTCCTCCACCTCATCTTCATCAAAATCTTTAGTTGGATTATGATTTGATGTCAAAATTATGTAATAACCCCACCAAGATTTATCTTTAGAAACTTCTTCGAACATCTCCTATATATCATGAAATCTTGAAAAAATATTTATCCAATCTCTCAATGTCACCTTCTAATCAAGATAACATCAATGCCATTTTGCAATACATGCATACTACCCTTATCCCACCTTTGATCATGTTCACCCATGAGGACTTTCCTTCTAAATAAATTCAAGATTTTCATTACCCTCTTATGGTTTCAATGTATATTGATAAGACTACCATATGAATAACTTTGATTGATAATGGATCTGGTTTGAATATTTGTAGTATATATATGTTAAAGGCTATGAAATTTGATCATTCTACTATTCAACTGGACAACACTCCTATTCAAGGATTTGATAATTCCCTAAGAAAACTTTTTATTATTATAACATTACATCTAAAATTTGTTTTTTTGATATTGGATACTCCTATTCATGTTATGCCTAGACCTCTAACTTATAATCTTCTCCTAGGTAGACCTTGGTTACATTCTATGCATGTGGTTCCTTCTACTCTTCATCACAAGGTTAGGTTTTTTTATAATAACTTTATTTATATCTTGTATGAAAATAGTGTACTTGATCCTTGTTTAAACATGAACTATGCTTGTGTTTCTCTTCCGATACAAGAAATAAAGAAACCTAAAGATAACCCTTCATCTTCTACTCTATCCGAAGATGATTTCTTGGTATATTATATTTTAACCCAAATTTTATTGGAGAGTATAGAGTGAATGATCTTTCCTTCATGAGAAATTTAGTGCTACCTCTCTTTAGTAACTTTATTTCTACTTCTATTCATGATTAAATTATTAAATCTAGTGTTCCCTTAGGCAGTGGGGAGCATAAGAAATATTTCAAGACCATTGCTACTCATATATTAGGATGTGAAAAAAAAGTGATTCTTTTTCCACATCCTTTCCTTTATAATCTTCTACTAATAATGAACTCATTTTTCCTAAGATTCTTCATGATAAGGTGGTTACTACACCTAAATGTAGAAACAAACATAGTAAAAAACTTATGCATATTTTATTTTGTATGTATCATCGTTATCATGATCACTCTACTAATTATTGTTAAAAAAAATTATTTTAAGATTTGAGAACAAATAAATAACAAGGTTATTCACATGTCTTATTGTGATGAGTTTTATTTAAATCTGAACAACTTTAAGTAATATTTAGGTCCCTATTGTGGTACTCTACATCATGTAACATTTTTATCCTCTCACTTAAGGGCTCATTGTCCTACATGGTCTTCTATGTGAGTAGCATAATAGGTCATTATCCTTTCTATTTTTTATTACACTTTGAGGGCAAGGGAATCTTATTCCATCTTTCTCATTCTTTCAAGGATCCATTATTTCCTTTAGGTGTGTATAATTGGTTTACTATGTCACATCCAACCTTATATTTCAAGGATTTACTTTTTCACTTCTAGCACAATGTCTCATCACACTTTACCCTTCCATGACCTTGTAGAAGATGTGACCTCTTTGGTTTGGATTGGTGTTTCTTATGGATACTATCCTTATGATGAAATTTCTCTACTTCATTACTTCCTTAAGATGTTAAAATAAGAAATTATTTTCACATATTAAGAGGGGGGGAATACATGGTCCCCTTATTTTCGTATTTCTTAGATTTGGTTGACTAGCATGATACACACACTTTCTATACCATTTGACCTATCCTTGTGCATTCTCATAGAGTAGTAAATATAGATTCTAAGTATAGCTTAGGGTAATTTATCCTTGTGGGCTTAGTATAATTCCTAGGTCATCCTCATTTTTTTAAGTTTCTACTTCATCCCTTATTTTTTGCACATCTTATCCCTTTATGGATTAGGAATAATCCTAAAGCATGGATTTATTGTGGGAAGAGAGCATCCTTAATGTTGGGTCTCTCTCTCTCTCTCTCCTTGGCACAAACATATCCTAAATCTTATCTATGGGTAACACATAACAATTTGTGAAGTCCCATACATGGGTCACATAGTCTTGTTGGACCATTCCATGGTAATATGAAGAAAACTAATCAATGGATATGCCTTTTGATGGGTTGACTAGTAGGTTACCACCCCATTATACTATTTTGATGCCATATTTTCAAGTAAGTCATTTAAGTGATTCATAGTATGGTAGGAACTATATTGGGTGAGATAATCACTCCTCTTCTCCTTTTTCTTTTCAATCAGTGATTTCTCTCTTACTATGATCTAAGAGTTATAAAAGATTCAATCCCTTGGGGGCTTGATGAATTCTTTGTCTCCTTGATTATGATGAGATTATTTTATGCCTTGTTCTCTTCTTTACCAAGATTTTTCACCGATTCCATACTCTCTTTAAAGTGGGGGCTAAATGTACCATGTTAAATTGGAAGCACTACAATTTAATGAAGGTTTAGCACCTATTTGATGTGATATCATCAATATCCTTTCACCTTTTCTTTTTCCTTCCCTTAAATTATGTCCTTTCTCTTAGGTATAATTGTGTAAAACCTAATAGATCATCTTTAAAGCTCCTACTTTTATGGAATCAAGATTGAGATGGGATATATTCACCTAGGTCATCCCTTCCCTTAATTTAATTACTTGAAATCCACTCTCCACATTCAAATGGATACATATGGGACTATGTGCCTAATTTCTAGGATCCAAGTCATGTTTTGGGATCCTAAAAGGAATCCTGATATTCAAGGCTCTAGTTGTTAGGGACATAGTATGCCCCTGACCAATCAGGACCACAATGCACCCTTGATGTGTACTTAGTTATCAAGGTTTTGTCATTAATGTCAAGATAGAAAAAAGACCCATAGAAAAGGACAAACCAAAAAGCACATTTAACATATAGATCTATTATATAAGAATGATAAAAAAAATTAGTAGATGTGTATGCCTAGCAAAGGTGATGGAAAAGGTAATTCACTTAGATAAAGTAAGCTAAGTGAAGTTCACATAAGAAGAAGGAAGTAAAGTAGAAGGAAATGTAGATAGACTAATTAGTTGGATTGGTAAGGTCAACAAGATGAGCATGAAGCAAGGAACCTATATGAAGAGAGTAATAGTGCACTCAAATTCACATTTAATGGTGATGGGGGAATAGATCATATAATAGTTGGAAGAATTTGAATTTGAATTATTCCTAGATAGAGAAAACCATTAAGGATACAAGACACCCACTACTCTTGTACAAAAATGTTATATTTGACAAGAGAAATGTACTATTGTAATGAGAAGGCATTCTATTAGTAGGGGTAAGTATACAATATTTAAATTCAAAGATTGAGGCTTTTAAGTGAAATTGAAAGAGTAGTATAAAAGGAGACAAAACAAAAAGTAAAAAGGTTAGATTTCCAAGTGATTACACATAGAGCCATAAGAGCCAAGCTAAGTGGAACCTCAAAGAGGGGAAGAAGAGTGACAAGTGAAGTCATCTTCAAAGAGTTATCACATGAAGGAGAAGCTTCCAAGCCCAAATAATACAAGGGTATCATGTGTATGATGATCAAGGTCTAAAGATTACAGAGCCCAAAGAAGGAAGAGCATAGTTCTAGACTAATTAGAAGAGAAAATTAAGAATATATTCCAAGATAAATCTAGTAGCTATTTTCTAGATCATTCTTTAGTTTTTAATTACCTTTGCAATAATTAATCCTGACCAAGGTGGACTATAATAGGTTCTTTGTATAAATAATTTAATAGGGTGATACATTAACTTGCATTCTAAAATGTTCTAACTAGGTTTCTTCTAATAGGGAAAGACTCTAACAAGTCTTATAAAATCCCTTAACTAGATAGCACCTAACAATATCTCTATAATATTCTAATAGGAATAAACTCTTGACTGGGTGCACTTTAGAAGAGTGCAAGTTTTGTGAGGATTGACTTGTACACCATGGATTTTACCCTATTTGGTTTTCCATGAGATAAATATTGTGTTATGTGTTGTTATTTTTATGTTTGTTATTTTTTCTTAATCTTGACTACTTAAGTTATAGCTAGTACAAAACCATAGATAAGTATGTAGTGTGATCTAAAGTAAAAAGTTACATCTAGTGAGTTTATTGATTCACCCCCCTTTCAGTACACTAACCTATGGTAGGACAAACAATTGGTATCAAATCCTAGATCACCATGAGGATATTTTTATAGCTCAAGTAAAATATCAAGATTTTTAAAATAGAAGCACCAAATCTTTCTAGGGAAAACTACAACTCATGGTGTAGAAAGATGCATTTGCATCTTTAAACTATTAGAGATGCTTAATAAACCCATATAGAGGTCAAATATGTTGAACCATTCAAAAAACTCAGCCCAGATGAGCTAAAGGAAAATGAGACACAGATAACCATAATGGATGTCCTAGAAAATACCCTATGCTACTATGAGTATAAAGATGTGGAATAGCTAGAAACTACCTAATAGATGTGGGAGAAGTTGAAAGTTATCTATGGTTGTGAAAATCATGCTTTTTGGCCTAAGGATGAAAGCCTAAGAGAAAAGTTCAATGACATGAGAATGCAAGAAGTTGGAGAGATTGAATCCTATGGCATGTAGGCAAAGGATTTCATGTTAGCCATCAGAGCATAAGGAGGGGTAATACAAGTAGAAGATTGTGTGAGACAAGTGTTGAGAACCCTACTACTAGAATATGTCATAAGGGTGTTATCCATTTAAGAGATGAGAACCATAGAAAAAATGGAGGTATCATTGGATTCCTTGATAGATAAGCTCACTATATTTGATTTCAAAAACTTTGACAATAGTCAACCATCCAAGGTTTAAACTACATTCAAAGCCTCTATTGCACCATGTGCAACACACACACACACACACACACAAATAGATGGAAGTACATCCAACTATAGGAAAGATATGGAAATCCTATATGTTCAAGAAATTGAAGAAGAAGAGTCAAAGGCTCTATTCACATAAATAATGGTCAAGAGAAAAATAAAATATAAGGGTAAGCTTCATTTCAAGCTCTTCAGTAGAAAAAAGGTAGGACATTATGCTACTAGATGTTTGGAACTTGTCAAAAAAGAAATCAACAACATGAGAGAGAGCAACAACTAGAAGGATACCAACAAGAAGTGGTCAAACTCTAAATGAAAGGAGGTTGTGACAAGCATGCTTTTTGGGCTAAGGATGAAAGCCTTAGAGAAAAGTTCAATGATATGAGAATGCAAGAAGTTGAAGAGATTGAATCCTATGGCATGCAAGTGAAGGATGTCATGTTAGCCATCAGAGCATGTGGAGGGGTAATACAAGTAGAAGATTGTGTGAACCAAGTCTTGAGAACCTACTACTAGAATATGTCATAAGGGTGTTATCCATTTAAGAGATGAGAACAATAGAAAAAATGGAGGTATCACTAGATTCCTTGATAGATAAGCTCACTATATTTGATCTTAGAAACATTGACAATAGTCAACCACCTAAAGTTAAAACTACATTCAAAGCCTCTATTGCACCATGTGAAATACACACACACACACACACACACACACACAGATAGATGGAAGTACATCTAGATATAAGAAAGAGATGGAAATCCTATATGTTGAAGAAGTTGAAAAAGAAGAGTTAGAGGATCTATTCACATAAAGAATGGTCCAAAGAATAATAAAATATAAGGGTGAGCTTCATTTCAAGTTCTTTAGTAGAAAAAAGGTAGGAAATTATGCTACTAGATGTTTGGAACTTGTCAGAAAATAAATCAACAACATGAGAGAGAGAAACAACTAGAAGGGTAAAAACAAGAAGTAGTCAAACTCTAAATGAAAGGAGAATAAGTGATGCTAAATTGTCGAAGAAGGTGTGATCTATGAAAAGTCAACTAGTGATGATGATGATGATGAGGATGAATTATCTTTCATTTCCATCATAGAGGAAAAAGTAGAGAGAACCCTAATAACTAGTAACAATATCCATAAAAATTGGACAATAGTTAGTGGCTTCTCACACCACATATCTGGTGATAGGAGAAAATTCCATGAGGTTGAGGCCTATGATGGAGGAATGGTGAATTTTGGCAACAACTCACCATGCATGGTGATAGGTAAGGTATTGTAGCCCTAAATGAATCCACTACTCATGAAGATTTATATCTAGTGGAAGCATTAAAATATAACCTATTGGGTTTGTCTCAAGTAATGTACAAAGGTTATAAGTTTGAGTTTAACAAAGGGTCTTACAAAATATTTGAAAAGATAGGCAAGTTGCTAGCAATAGGAGAGAAAAGAAAAGGTAATCTCTTTTACCTAAATATTTTTCGTAATACTTGTATGGTAGCTATAAATGATAATAGTTAGTTACGACATAGGAGGCTATGTCATGTAAATTTTGAAAGAAATGTCAAAGTAGGAAAAAAGAACTGTGTAAGGGGTTTACCCTCCATTACTAAACTTGACAATGTTATGTGTAAGGATTTTTAACTAGGAAAGTCAGCAAACTTAAGTTTCTCTAGAAAGTTATTTACTTATGAGCATGTACTAGATTTGGTTCACACTAACTTGTGTGGTACCATGAGGATGAAGAGTGTATCTTTTGATAGATACTTTATGTTTTTATTGATGATATTTTTAAAATGACATGGACTATTTATTTAAAAGAAAAGTAGAAAACCTTCCACATGTTCAAAGTCTAGAGAGAAAAAGTGGAAGTTGAGACTGGTAGAGCATTGAAGTGCTTGAGATTAGACCAGGGAAGTGATTTCACCTTACAATAATTTGAAAGCTACTATGAGGAGCATGAAATCAGAAGCCAAATGTTAGCTCCCATGATACCCCAAGAAATGGGGTTGTAGAAAGAAGAAAAAAAACTATCATAGACTGTGCTAGAACTTTAATGATCTAAAATAATGTTACATAGATCTACTAGAGAGAAGTTGTAAGCATAGTCATGTACACCTTGAACATAGTACAAGTAAAGAAAGGGATGAGAAAGACTCCCTATGAACTATAGTTTGGTAACACACAATCTATCAGTTACTTTTATATATTTGGAAACAAGTATTATATCAAGATAGATGAATACCAAGGGAAGTTTGAACCTAAAAGTGATAAGGGTATCTTCTTGGGATACTCTACCAAAAGAAAAGAATATCAATGTCTAAATCATCAAACAAAAAAGATTATATAAATTTCCAATATAAAGGTAGACAGATTCTCATAAAAGAATGAGGAAGACAACTAGAAGGAATTAGAGGGCTACAAATAGTTTGAGTACATCACATGAAGTGATACAATGGAGAGAGTATCAATAAAGAAGAAATATGTAGAATAAATTATATTGGCTAAAGCAGAGGAAGCTTGATAAGAAGAATAGAGAGTAGAGGCACCCAAAGGAGAACTAGTGCTAGAAATGTACATAAGGAGGCATCACTAAGTATATCAAATCATTAGTCACAAAGATAAAGGAGTGATAACTAGAAGAAAGGTGAGAGAGATAGTATGTTTGCTCTCACACATGGAGCCCAAAGTAGCAAGTGAGGCTCTAAAAGAAAAAAACTAGAGAAATTCCATGAAAGAGGAAATGAATAAAATAGTGAAGAATGATACATGGACCTTGGTCGCCTGACCAAATGACAAGAATGTCATTGGTACAAAATGTGTGTTCAAAAACAAGATGAACAAAGATTGAGAAGTGGTAAAAAACAAGGCCAAGCTAGTTTGTCAAGGTTATGCACGTGAGAAAGGCATATACTATGGAGAAACATTTGCACTAATAGCAAGATTGGAAGGACTTGGGATACTCCTAGCATTTGTAGCACACAAGAACTTCAAAGTATACCAGATGGATGTAAACTTTACATTCCTAAATGGAGTTCTAGAGGAAGAAGTCTACAATTAGTAACTTCAGTAATTTGAAAAAGAACAAGGAAAGAACTAGACATGTAGACTAAGAAAAGCCCTACATAGACTAAAACATGCACCAAGAGAATGTTTTGAGAGACTACACTCATACTTGATAAAGATTGGGTTCACAAGAACTAGTATTAATTGCAAACTATACATGAAGTAGGAAACAGAAACATGTTTTTTTAAATTGTAGAAATCTTTGTGGGTGATATCATCTTTGGGGGGGATGATAATTTATATTATGATTTTGTTGAATTCGTGAAGGAGTTTTAAATTTTCATGATTGAATAAATCAAGTTCTTCATTGGACTTCAATTGTCCCACTAAAAAGGAGGGATTTTCATCAAACATACTAAGTATGTGAATGAAATACTTAAAAGATTTGCTATGGAAGAAGAAAGAGTGATAGGTACTACAATAGTAACCAATTGAAAATAATTAAAGGAAGATGAAATTGCTAGAGTGAATGAAGAACATTACCAATCCATGATTGGTAAGATGAAATATGTAGTACATAGTCAACTAGATATAGCGCAAGTAATTATGTTATTAGCTAGACTATTGGCTAACCCAAAGGAATCACAAATGGTAGCCATAAAGTGGATCTTCAAGTATCTGAAGGGTACTAAAGAATACAGCCTATGCTATCCTCACAAAGGTAGTTTTGAGCTTAGTATTTTTACTAATGCTAATTGGGTTGGGAACATAGATGATAGAAAGAGCACAACTTGTGGTGTATTTCATTTGAATTAGAGGTCTCATGTACAAGTGCAAGGTTTTTCTTAGCACATAGCTCATATAAGAGTCTTTGTCATGCTCCTATTGTTAGAGCCTTCTTAATGCTTGAATTTTTAGTCCATGATAGTACTTTTTGTTCCACGAATGAAATTTTATAACCATCATCTTCAAGTGTGGATATAGATATTAAATTCCTCTTAATACATGGTACATAGAGAACTCTAGAAAGTTGAATAGAATTTCTAGATGTCAATTTTATAGTGTAGGTCCTAATTCCTTTTACAGAATGTGTAGAGTCATCACCAATTGTAACTTCTTCATTTATTTCTATTTGCATGCTTTCTAGCTTATCCTGATATCAAGTGATGTGTCTAGAAGACTCACTTCCAACTATCCATGTATTCCTTTTATTTGATATCTAGCTAGATAATGTTGAATAGAAGGCATATTTCTCATATTCATTGCCTTCATTTGACTTCTCAGATTTTGCAAAAGATGCTTGAGGTTTAGATCTATCATGAACAATTTATTGCATAATGTCCATATAGATCACATCTAAAGCATTGGATTTTAGACAAGTCTTTCTTATATTTGGATTGTCCTTTTCCATGAAAATTTATTTTCCTTTTGTTGTTTTTCTTCTTTCTCTTTCTATGAGTATTTGTATTAAGAACTTGAACATCTTCATCCAGGGTTTTGTGTTTTCCCTTAATCATTAATCTCGATTCTTTTTGAAGACAATTTGATCTTAAACAATCTAGTTTAGGGATTTTAGACCTAGCACTTATTACTTGTACAAAGGATTCCCAAGAATTTGGAAGTCCTAATGCTATGAAGGATAGTTCTTGATTTTCAATCTCATAATCAAGTGCAGATAATTGACCTCTCAAATCTTTGATTCTCATAAAGAAGGCATTTACAATTTCCCCTTTATTCATGCTTACACGCTTCATCTGCCTTTTAAGAGTAAGCTCTTTTCCTATATTATTAATTATAAATGCATTCTCAAGAGCTCAAAACATATGATATGTTGTGGTATGTTTTGCCACAGTAGGTACTATGTGGTCTCGAATAGTATCTACAATTATCTTCACACCCTTTTCATTTTTCTCAATCCATTTTGATTTCTTAGGGCCATCTTTAGGTTCCTCCTTTTCTTCTCTTACAAATGATTCTAATTTTTTTTCTTTTAACACCACCATTACTTGAAGTTTCCAGGATTTGAAGTTATCAGCACTTCCAAGGTGATGTTCAAATCTCATTATGTTTGTCATTTTGTAGAGAAAGAAAGGATTGTTATTTGAAGAAAAATCTAATCCTAATAAACTTAGTGTGATCTTTCCTTAGCCAAGCTCTAATACCATGTAAAGTTTATTACCAGATTTGATTGATTATAGAATTTTTTGTAGGTACAATCAATATTACCAATATTTTAATTGCTTCCAAAATTTGCAAGTGTTAGTGTAGTAATAACATAATTGAATTATAAGAAACTTTCATAAATATCTTTGATCCTTTATGGAGCCCTTGCATTAATAGATTACAATGACAAGATTACATTGGGCCGATTCATGGAAGAGGTGTAGAGATGAATGGCCATGTCTCCCATGGGAGACATGGACATTCATTCACATATCCATTTTTGGGTAACTAATTACATAATTAGTTACTATCATTACCAATCATTTAAATGGTTAACACGGTGTGTAAACCAATCATTACATTGACGGCCCAATATAAAGGGTAGATTACCAAGATCTAAACATCCAAGGAACCAAAGATAATCTTGATCATGCTTTAATGATCTTAGAACTTATATATGTCTTATCGGTTGTAAACTATGTAAAGTGCAACAGCACATATGTATGTATATATGCATAATAGCATGTGCATCATGTTGTTGTGTGTATATACATAAGTATGTGCTTCGCAGTAATGTCAAGCCAAAGCTACATGCATTAACAATATTTATATTTTTGAAAAACCTACCAAAGTAGGTGTTACTATGATAATTGTGGGCAGTAATGTGGCACTTTGGCATTAAAGATTAGGCCACATGAGCAAGAAAGGCCTTGATGTAATGCTCAAAAGGGATCAACTACCAGGTCTCCAATTAGAAAACTCAGAGTTTGTGAATATTGTCTTTATGGCAAGAAAAAGTAGATCAGCTTCTTTAAAGATGGGCACAACATGAAGGCAAAACTATTGGAACTTGTGCACTCTGATGTCTTCGGTCCTACTGAAGTAGGTTCTTTAGGAGGTGCAAAGTTTTTTGCTACTTTCCTTGATGATTGTACTAGGAAAGTTTGCATATATATGATGGCCATTAAATTTGAAGTCTTTTTTTTTTTTTTTTTCTAAATTCAAAGTTTTCAAATCTCTTGTTGAAAGCCAAAGAGGTCACAAGATTAAATGCTTGAAAATGGATAATGGAGGAGAGTTTTGTTCATTGGAGTTTGATGATTATTGTGTAGATAATGGTATTCAAAGGGTGAAAGTTGTTCCCTACATCCCTTAAGAAAATGAGGCAGCAAAAAGGTTCAATAGGACTATACTTGAGAAAGCTCAACATATGCTTTCAAATGCAGGTTTGGGAAAAGAGTTTTGGTCTGAAGCATGAAATACAATACTATATTTAATCAATCAAGTTCCTTCATCAAGATTGAATTTTGGAATTTTGAAAGAGAAATGGCAAGGAAGAAGAGTTTCATACTCTCATCTTCGAGTCTTTGGTTGTCAAGCATTTGTATATGTCCCTAAGGAGAAGAGAAGAAAGTTGGATCCCAAATCATAGCCTTGTATATTCGATATGGAGAAGATCAATTTGACTTTAGAATTTGAAGTTCATCTGATAAGAAATTAATTAGGGGCTGAGATGTAGTTTTTAATGAGAAGGTATTTCTTCATTCCTAGGATGAGACCCCTATCAAAGAATACATTCCTTTATTTGATATGATGGATAATGGTACAAATTCTTAGCATGGACAATTTGTTCCTATATCACAGTCATCACAAACTGGTAATACATCACTGTCATCTACCAGGAGTGAATGGAAACATCCTCAAGATAACAATTTAAGTAACTATGATTTAAGCAACTCTTCTCACACAAGATAGAGCAAAAATCTTCATGCTCACTCTCCCAGGACACCATATATTAGTGATAGAACACATGGCAACACTTTTTCTATAGACCGTGGCATTTCAAACTATGATGTTCACGGGTCTTACCATACACATAGACGTGACTATGATAACGAGCCCTTGCAACACCCAACACACTCATTACACACCTTGAACAATTGTGATGACTAGTCAAATGATAGCACTCACACCCTTGGTCTATGCACTGTTATGAAGACACCATTATCAGCGCACATAGATCCATGAGACTATCATAAATGTGAATTTTCTTACATTCATAGACATCCAAACAGTCAAAGACTCCACGATATTGGTCAAAAAAGTACAAAATTTTATAATACTCAATCCCACAATACCAAATCCCATCTTTTCCAAGAGTTAACGCACAAAGACAGAGAAAAAATAGGGTGTGAAGACTGCTGTCAACAAAACAAGAACATCATTCTAACAACTCTGACTGAGTTGCCAAAAGAAGAACACAAGCAGGAGATCATTCCCCCATACATCCTGAAAACCATGGAATCAATCACTTCCACAAGTCTTCAGAATACAATAACCAAGGCAATAATGGAGCTAGAGAGTTTGATAATAGGGGACTTAGTCACAGTGATCTCGTTGCATTAATCACACTAAAATTGGTCTTCTTAAAAATAATCTGTCTCCAATACCTATCAAAAATAATTTGATGAATAGAACAAAGAATTTAGAACCTCAATTAAGAAGATCTACTAGGGAAAGGAGAATGCCTACAAGATTTTCTGATTATGAGTTATTGTTTGCAGAAGAGGTAGAGCCTTCAATTCTAGTTTTAGAATTTTTAGACCCCTCAACATTGAAAGCTACTCTCAAAGATGTAAATAGTGATAAATGGAAAATAGAATGCATGATGATATGGATTCTTTAATCAAGAATCGAACTTGGGCTTTGGTTACTCTTCCACCAAATCGAAAGCCACTTAAAAACAAGTGGGTATATTGTCTAAAAGAAGAAGATGAAGGAAAAAAACACTTCAAGGCCAGATTGTTGGTTAAGGGGTTTGATCAAGAAAAGGGGATAGATTTCAATAAAATCTTCTCACCGATTGTTAATATGACAACTATTCGAACTGTTTTGGGATAAGTTGCAACATGGCATCTTCAGTTGGAACAGCTTGATGTCTAGACTACATTCCTACGTAGTGATGTAAAAGAAGAGTTATATATGGAGTAGACTCAAGCATTTGTGAAGAAGGGACAATAACATCTTTATTGCAAGCTAAATCGGAGTTTCGATGGGCTCAAGTAAGCCCCAAGATAGTGATATATAAAATTTGATCTCTTCATAACTAAACACAATTTCACAAGATGCGAATCAAATCCATGTGTCTACTTCAAGAAACTTCCTAATGGTGATTTCTTCATTTTCCTTCTTTATGTTGATGACATGTTAGTAGTTGACACAAATAAAAAAAATAGTTAATGAGTTAGAAGAGAAGTTAGCAAGCAAATTTGCAATGAAAGACTTAAGGGCAGCCAAGAAGATTCTAGGCATGATGATCATAAGGGATAGGAAAAAGAGGGAAATCACTTTGTCTCAAAAACTATATATTGAAAAAGTGGTTGAGAGATTTAGCATGGTTGATGCAAAAGTTGCTCCTATTCTAGTTGCTTGTCACTTCTATCTAAGCTCTGAATTGTGTCCAAAAACATAAGAAGAAAAGGAATTCATGAGAAAATTCCTTATAAATTTGTGGTTGTTAGCATTATGTATGCCATGGTTTTTACTCGCCCCAACATTGCTCATGCCGTGGGAGTTGTGAGAAAATTCATAAGCAATCCTAGGAAGGCTAATTAGGAAGCAGTTAAACGGACACTAAGGTCTCTAAAAGGCACTTCAAACTATGTGTTATGTTTTGGAAGTAATAAGGTTCAATTGCAAGGTTACACTGATTTAGATCTTGCTAGAGATTTGGATAAACAAAGGTCTACCACCAGTTATACCTTCATGTTTGTTGGAGCTGCTATTAGTTGGGCTTCAAGGTTGCAACATTGCATTTCTCTTTCTTCAATTGAGGCCAAGTATTTGGCTCTTTCCAAAGGTGCAAGGGAAATGATTTGGCTTCAGCAATTGCTTGGTGACTTGAAGGTTCATCAAAGCGAATATAATTTGTTTTGTGATAGCTGCAATGCGATTTTCATGGTGCATAATCATTCATCACAACATCACTCTAAGCATGTTGATGCACATGTTCACTTTGTTCATTATGTAGTTGAAGAGGGCAAGCTAAAAGTTCTTAAGATTGACACCAAGATCAACTTGGCAAGTATTTTCATGAAGGTTGTTGCCAAAGAGAAGTTCCAATGTGCCAAGACTTCTCTTGGGCTTGTGAAGAAAAGGTAAATCAGCATTTAAGCAGGGTATTGGGTGATCAATTGTAGCATTGGTTTTCCTTCAAGTGGGAGTTTGTTGATATGTTGAAGGCTAACGGTCATATAATTATTTCGCTCCAATAGTGTGTCTCATGGTTTCAAGAGACCTCTCATATGTAATATAATTGGAGCTTATCTATATGCTACTCCTGCTCATTTGTAAACAATATTTTATGCATTAATACAATACTTTTCTCAGTCTGGATGTAGCCAATATTATGGTGAACTAGGATAAATTTGGTGTTGTATTTCTCGTCTAATTATTTTGCATCTACTAGTTTTTCTTTTTGAATTTAAATCCTTTCACTTTGTCCCAAAATTATACTTTAAACTATTTATTAGCTGACTTCAACCTCATAATTTTTTATGATGTTATTATTGATGAACTCCCAATACAAATGCAAAATCCTATTATTTTGGTTTACTAGTTTCATCATCATGTATTCTTGTAGATTGTTGCATCACAACAAAAGCATGTACTGATGGTGGAGAGGGATCTCATCAAGGATATAGTCACTACACCAACACCCCCCCACATGATGGAGCCAAATACAACCATTTATCATGTGGGATTTGCACCCACTACATACCATGTTGATAACCCAAGCCTACATGGATGAAGGGTCAAAGGGCTTGAGGGACTCAAACCAATGACCTGCACTCCAATACCATGTAGATTTTTCCATCACACCAAAAGCACGTACTGATGGTGGAGAGGGATCTCATTGGGGATATAATCATTACGCCAACACTTTTGTGTTCTGAATGCTACTACATCAAACTGATAATTACAAATTTTGCAAACATTTAAGAGCTAGGAAACTTGTTTTCTGAAAGTTATGAATGACTGTTCACTCCTTCCACTAGAATAGCTCCCATCTGGAACATAACATTACAATTCCTAAGATAATATTAAGATGTAACAAGTTCTTTATATTAAATATTCATTAAGTATATCAAACTTAATGATAGTGGAAATTGTAATCAGCTAACTTAGAATATTTAATGTCTACATTGCATACCTTTCTTGAAGAGTGGGTAGATCAGCTCTTTTGTTATGGCTTATGAGTACTGTCTCTCAATTTATCCATCCTAGATTATCTATTCTTTCAGCTCATTGTGCACTTGGAGGCACTAGAGACAAAATTATCATAAATTTTCCACAATGCTTTAGATTCTGGATGCTCTTTTATAATCTTGCTAACAAACTTTGCCTCTGTCATCCCCAATACCATAAAAAAACAAGGGTTGAAGTCACTGGTGGTTTTGATTTTCTCCCAAATGAGAAACCTAGGCCTTAAAGTCCTTGCTAAACTGACTACTAATTTATTAGGGTTCTTCAGTGCATGTTATTAACTAGAAAATTCATTTTTCCCTAACATTTTCTTTCAATGAAACTTAAATTCATATAAATTTGCAGTAGCTGCATGTTATTAACTAGAAAATGTTTTGGCAATGAAAAATAGTAATTTATTATTTTTTCTTTCACAAATTTTTAATTTTTTTGGAATTTGTTAGAAACTTAAATTCTTTAATCTTTTTGAAATTAATTGGAAACTTTTCATTATTGCATACTAAATTTTTTAGAGAAGACTAGGTCATATCAACTTCCATGCCCTAACATCAATGGAGAAGATAGTAATTGGAATGCCCAAGTTAAAACATATTCACAATGAATCATGTAAAGTTTGTGTCTTAGGGAAAAACACTAAAAAGCTATTTCCTCATAGTTATCACAAAACTAAAGAAGTGTTGGAACTAGTACATTTTAATTTATGTGGGCCCATGTCTATACCATCTATAGGAGGATTCTTGTACTCTTTGATATTTTTTGATGATTTTTCAAGGAATGCATGGATATACTTCCTTAAATGCAAAGAATCTGAAGAGATTCTCTCTAAGTTTAAAGAATTCAAAACTATCACTGAGAACTTCTCTGGTAAGAACATTAAAATTTTGAGAATAGATAATGGGAAGGAGTATACTTCTAAAATATTTAAGGAGTTCTGCAAGCTCATTGGGATTAAGAGGGAGTTCAGAGTCCCTTACAAACCTCAACAAAATGGGGTTACTAAAAGGAAGAATAGGACTATTGTAGAAGCTACTTGGGCTATGATTTTTTATCAAAATTTGAGTACGTGCTTCTGGGTTGAAGGATCCAACACAACAATCTATATTCAAAATAGATGTCCTCACTCAAATTTGGACAATAAGACTCCTGAAGAATCATTTTTCTAGAAAGAAACCTGACATCAGTCACCTAAGGATATTTGGATGTCCTCTATATGTTCATGTACCTAAGGAAAAGAGGACTAAGTTAGAATCTTCTAGAAGAAAGGGTATTCTCATTGGTTTTAATGAAACAGTAAAAGGATATCGAGTCTACATTCCTAGATAGAAACAAATAGAACTAAGTAGAGATGTCATCTTTGAGGAAGACATTGCTTTTAGAAGAGCCAAAACCTCTGATGAACTAGATACATTTGATGTATCTATAGAAGATTCAGACGGAGTTTCCTGAAGAGATTTCAACTGAAACTGAAATCCTTCTAGAGATTCAAGAAGAGATTCTTGATCACTCTAAAAGGCCACTTTGGGCAAGGAAAATAATATAGGAAGGAGATGGATTTGCAAGCCCTTCAGGAACCTTTCGAGAAAGCAAGAGACCTATAAAATTGGCATATAATGATTTTGTGTGTGAGAGCTTGAATCCTAAACCTTCTAGTACTTCTGAAGCACTTAAACATCAAGCTTGGAAAGATGCCATGGTGGAGGAATATCGGTCCATACTAAAAAATGATGTTTGGAACATAGTTCTAAGACCTAAGGAAAAATCTATTGTATCTTCAAAATGGCTCTTCAAAGTTAAGTATGTTGTAGATGGAAACATTGAAAAACATAAAGCTCATTTTGTGGCAAGAGGTTTTTCTCAAAAAGGAAGGAATTGATTTTTAAAAAACCTTTGCACTAGTTGCTAGGTACACTTTTGTTAGAGCTGAAATAACCATTACTGCAGCCAAAGGTTCAAAAATCCATCAAATGCATGTAAAAACTGCCTTTCTTAATGGAAAAATAGAAGAAGAAATATACCTGGAACAACCAGAAGGATTTGTAACTCATGATGTTGCTTCTTATGTTTCTGAATTGAAGAAGGCTCTATATGGACTTAAACAGGCTCTGTGGGCCTAGTATGAAAGGATTCACAAGTACCTTTTAAGTCTTGGATTCACCAAGAATGTGGCTGGTCCAAATCTATACTTTAAGGTAACTAAAGGTGATAAGCTAATTCTAATTCTTTATGTTGATGATCTTCTAATTATAGGGGAAGAGCATCTCATTAATCAATGTAAGAAATATTTCACTTTTAAATTCAAAATGAATGATTTAGGAATTCTTCATTACTTTCTTGGTTTGGAAGTATGTCAAAAGTTCGGTAATATATTTCTACATCAAAAGAAGTATACTATTGATATTTTGAAAAGATTTGGAATGTGGGACTATTGACCTATGTCTAAACCTATGGAAACCAACCTTCATAAGCTAAAGGAAGCAAGTGTTGAATCCAAACTAGTTGATCCCACCTTATACAGACAAATAATTGGTTCCTTGATGTACCTTGTAAATACTTGACCTAATATCTGCTATGCAGTGAATGCATTAAGTCATTTCATGTATGAACCTTGTGAGATGAATCTTATTGCTTTGAAGCATATATTGAGGTATCTTCAAGGTATGATTGGATATGAACTTAAATATGAGAATACCAGCTTGGAATTACATGGATATATTGATTCTGATTGGGCTGAAAGTGTAAATGACTAGAAAAGAACATCAGGATGTTGTTTCAGTTTAGGATCAGCCATGATCTCTTGGATCTATAGAAAGCAAGCTTCTATTGCTCAAATTTCTACTGAGGCAGAGTATATTACAATAGCTATGGGACCTAGAGAAGTAGTGTGGCTTCAGAAGTTGCTTTCTAACTTGTTTGGTGAACCTATGAAACCTACCACTATTCACTGTGATAACCAAAGTTGTATCAAGTTATCTATGAATCCAGTATTTCATGATAGATCCAAGCATATAGAAATTCCTTACCACTATGTAAGAGACATGGTGGAAAGAAGAGTGGTTCTATTAGAATATATTAATACAGGTGATCAAACAGTTGACATTCTCACCAAGGCTCTCCCTAAAGTGAAAGTTGATCATTTCAGAAGAAAAAAAAATGGCTTGATTGAAATGTAAGTCTATGAGATTGAGTCTCAACTTTGTAAATTTGTATTATTTAAATAAAGATGTTTAAAGTATAAACATTTTTGTCATATTTGTGACTCTATGACTCATGGGTCTACCCTATGTTCATTATTTAAGGAGATAATCTTTTATAATGAAATATTGATTCTTATAAGATAAGGTGATGACTTTATTATTATTAGATTACTATCATTAACACTCCCTCTTAGCTAGGGAAGACAAAGTGCATATATATATATATAAGTTCCTTTTATATGAAAAGTAATATCCTGAAGATATATATAAGAAAATCAAGTCTCATGATATTCTTTCTAGTTATGGTGTGTATACAAATATCAAGTCACATGATATCCACCATAAAAGATCATGGTATATCCATAGATATTAAGTCACATAATATCCACCATGAATTTGAACATATTGATCTTCAATAGATATCAAGTCACATGATATCCATCAACATGCTCTTTTAACTATCATGATTCAAGAAAATATCATGATAGTTAAAAGAGCATGTTGATGGATATCATGTGACTTGATATCTATTGAAGATCAATATGTTCAAATTCATGGTGGATATTATGTGACTTAATATCTATGGATATACCATGATCTTTTATGGTGGATATCATGTGACTTGATATCTGTATACACACCATAACTAGAAAGAATATCATGAGACTTGATTTTCTTATATATATCTTTAGGATATTACTTTTCATATAAAAGGAACTTATATATATATGCACTTTGTCTTACCTAGCTAAGAGGGAGTGTTAATACATATAGCTTTGGTTTGACATTACTGTGAAGCACATACTTATGTATATACACACAACAACATGATGCATATATGCATATGTATGTACTATTGTACTTTACACAATCTACAACCGATTAGACATATATATGTTCCAAGATCATTAAGGCATGATCAAGATTATCTTTGGTTCCTTGGATGTTTAGATCTTGGTCAATCTACCTTATATATTTGGTCATCGATGTAATGATTGATTTATTCACTAGATTAACCATTTAAATGATTGGTAATGACTGTAAGTAATTATGTGATTAGTTATCCATGAATGGGTTTGTAAATGAATGTCCATGTCTCCTATGGGATACATGGCCATTCATCCCCACACCTCTTCCATGGGTATATATCCAATCTGCTCAATGTAATCTTGGCATCTTAATCTATTAATGCAAGCACTTCATAAAGAATCAAAGATATTTTTGAAAGTTTCATATTTTTCAATTCTATTATTACTGTACTAACACTTGGAGATTTTGGAAGCAATTAAAACATTGGTAATATTGATTGTACCTATAGCAAATTCTGTAATCAATCAAATCTGGTAATAAAATTCACAAAGACTAACAACTTTATTGCCCTTGACAATAATCCTTGAACCCTTGGTAACTTTCAAAGTATCTAGATGAAAGAAGGGATGATATCCTTGTGCAAAATGCTGACTAACAAAAATCAAATTTCACCTCAACTTGGGAAACTAGTGAATATCCTTTAACAACCATTGACTTCTATCTTCCAGCTGTAACATAATGTCACATTTGCCAACTATTTCGCAAGATTTATTATCTCCAAGAAATACCTCTCCAAATTGCCCTTCATGATAATTTGTGAAGCTATCTAAAACAAACAGATTTTCATAACAAAATAAAGAGCTAAAACTTGGTTTCACATAGAAATGAAAGAGTTTTCTTCAAGCAACTTTGGAAAAAAAAAATCTTAAATCCTTTTCAAGAGACATTGATTGATTTAATTGCTAATGATTAACTAAGATAACCATTCAACTAAAATAAATGAAATAACAATTAACTGAAATAATGATTAACTGAAGCAACTAAAATAACAATTAACTAAAGTAACTGAAATAACAATTAACTGAAGTAACTAAAATAATGATTAACTATCTTCCCTTGCATACAGTAAATTAAATACATGATTAGTCACAAGAGGAATATAAATACACATTAGGAATGGTAAGAAAAAACATATATAAAGTAACTGGTGAGTCTTCAACTAGTTGTGCAAGCCTCGACTTTTGGTAAGAGGAGAAGCAATTCACTTAGGCTTAACCTCCCAACCTCGGACCATATTCATCCCTACACAATCTATTGAATAGAAAGGCCCTCCCTACCCCAGGATCAGGCTTGTGATACTTCTTGTCCAACCACCTGAGCATTTCTGGTGCTTAGAATTTCAGAATAGTTATGGATAGACACGTATGAATAATTGGCACTACTAACATCAAGTAATCATAGATGGAAAACATGTCATTAACAACCTTGGCCAAGGTTTTTGGATGGATTCATTTACCTTATCACCACCACTCAACTTGACAACAAGAGAAAAATTATGAACATGCATGAGTTATTAAATGATTTTCCTTTTAAAATAATTTAGAATTGTTAAGTTGTGTCTAATTTTTATTTCCATGTTATTGCAGATTTCTATCTCACCTCTTCACCTCTTGCTTGGCTATATAGCTAGGTGAGTCCCAGGTGTTTGAATCTTAGAGAAACCAACTCTTTTTGTTGATCCTGAACTGATATAAGAATATTACATGTTTTCAGCATATCACATTTTTGTGACCTAAGAAATATAATCTTAAGACTTGCAAAATAAATACCATTTGATTCTAACATTCAATAGTAGAATAAAGATATGATATCATGACATGGATATTTGGTCTTGACTCATTATAAGAAGTTCAGACATAAGGAGGAACTATCTGATGATATTAAAACAAGGATGATGTACAAAATGTCCTGGAACTGTATCTTACTACTGTAATTGCAAATGTAGTAGTTTCTGATTAAACACATTATAATCATTTGGATATGGGGAGGCAATCACATAACCTGGTAAATTTGGAAGGTAATTGAGTCTTGGCTAGATGCTATCAACCAGCTCCTTCATGAAAAGAACTCTGAACACAATCTTAGTGTGATTACCAGTGATGTATTTCAGCAAAAGTATAAATAAAATGGGAATATTGTGGCAAGAAAATATGTAGAGGGAAAGAACATAAGGAAAATTGCATAGAGATATATTGTGAAGAATGAGACTCAATGGTCTTATATCATCTTGATTTCTCACATCTTCCATAATAAAAGGCTTTCCAAGATCGTCAGTCATAACTTATGATTGGTTTAAAAAGATTTGTTTTGTTGATCCATCGAGAATCAAATGCCAAATGTACATTTTGGTTTCAAGTAAAGAATTGAATGGATAAGGAAAATGATTTGAAGGATATGAATCAAGGATAAATTATAATATATTTATCTACTTGTATGAATATAGATGTATTTATAAGATTGCTACCATATTATATGTTTTTATCCAATATGTATATCTAAATACATGCTTTATTTGGATAATTATTTTATCTTCTTGTACATGAATTTAAATGTATGTATTAGATATAATCTTGTATAAAAACTATATTATGGTGTCACCTTTATTTCTATATCTATGTGGACATACATAAATATGTGTTACAATGAAATGATGGAAATGTCAACCATAAGCCATAAAGGTATGTACTTTAGTTAAGTTAAAAACACTAATATTTTTAATGTTTATCTAATAGCTCATGTGTGTCCAAATGATTGTACCCTATTATATAGGTCGCTAGGTCCTTACCAAGATAGTTAGAGGTCATACATGTCAACTAGATAAGTGGAATAAGGTAGTACCACATTCTATTGATCTCATTTAACAATGCTTGTCCCCTTCATCTTCTCCTGCAATCACTTGCGCAACATTTTCCATGATAATAACAATTTCCATGATAAATCCATAATAATGTTTAATGTAGATATTAGTAAGGAATTTAATTATTAACCACAATTTTGAAACCAAGCAACTACTAAATACTATCATCATCATATGAAAAAAAAAGGATAACAACCATCATCATTAAATAGTTAAACAAATAATGAATACAACAGATATATTTAACTACCCTTTTCACATGATTATGAAAGAAAATCCATTCAATTAAATGGCTATGAATAAATTTAAATTAGGTCAACATGTGAGATGTAACACTATCCATACACAAAGTGGCATGAAAGGAGGCTTTAGAATCTATTACCCAAGGAAAGAATTAAAGCACTTATATCCCTTTCATAGGTTGTATTTTCTTAGTATTTCTCACCTTTTCTTGTGCCTTCTTTAAAGCTTGACAATTTCACTTTGAGTGGCCATGCTTACCACAAATCCAACACTATCCATTCCTACCCCTTCACTTTGATTGATTGGGTGAACTAGATTTCCTTTGATTGTAATGATTATTACCTCTATGATGCTTCTTCCCCTTCATTTGGTGTTGACCATGGTGGATCACTGGATGAGGAGTCTTTATTACTCCTTCTCATGTCTTCACTAAGTGAAGTGACAACAACTTCATCATAGACCAGCCTTGTCTTCATGAAGTGTGAGGTGATAACTACTCTAACTATGAGATCCCAATTGTCAAGTATGGAACACAAGATGATGGTTTTGGCTTCATCATCTTGAATCATACCAATTGAAGTTGCTTGACATAATAAAGTGTTCAAATCATTTATATCCTTTGACATCACATTCTCTTCCTTTATTTTCAGCGTGTAGAGCTTCTTCATAATGAGGATTTTATTTGCAGCTGATGATGTTTGATACATGTTTTGAAGTTCATCCCAAACTTCCTTTGTTGGCTTTTTGTTCAATACATTGAACAAGACATTTTGAGATAGCGAGAGAAAAATTGATGCCATCACCTTCTCATCAGTCTTTTCATGATCTTCATTTGACATTGTAGCTAGTTTCTTAGACATTCCTTCAATTGTGACTGATAAGTCTTGCTTAACCAGCAAACAATGCATTTTCACTTTCCACAAGTTAAAGTTCTTGCTTGTGAATTTCTCCACTTTCACATCCTTCATCTTTCCAGAAATTGAACACTAATTTCCAATCTACACAACTTGTGCTCTGATACCAATGGAAAGGATTTAAATGCAAAAATAAAAACCAGCAAATGCAAAATAATTAGACAAGAAACACAACACCATATTTATCTTGGTTCACCACAATAATGGCTACATCCAGATTGAGCAGAGTATTGTATTGATGTATAAAATATTATTTACAAATGAGCAAGAGAAACATATAAATAAGCTCCAATTACATTACATATGAGAGGTCTCATGAAACCAAGAGACACACTATTGGAGGGAAATAATAATATGACCATTGGCCTTCAACATATCAACACAAAGACTAGTCAAGCCCGATAAATTTACAATTTGCAATTTTGGAGAAATTAGAGTTTTAGATGTAATGCCCCACTTGGAGATCCTTGGAATAAAGATAAATAAAAGCTAATACTTTTTTTAAAGATGTTGAGCATGGATTCAAACAACATCAACATGCAACCGATCAAGAGATCGCAACAGAAAACTTAACCAAACAATTTAAGCAACCAATGATCTCCAAGTGTCACGAGTTACCAACACTTCAATAACCAACTACAAAAGTTAACAAACAAGAAACACTTAATCTCCGAACTATCAAGACCTAGGAAGTGGCACAACCCAATATGGTATCCAAAACACCCTTTGAAACTCACCCAACAAGTCCAAAAATACTTGTTGTTTGCCTAAGAAGGTTTTTGCACAAAAACCATGCGACACTTTTCTAGGATCGTGCAATACTATTCACTACTAATAGAGGATACCTTTCTAGTATCACGTGATACTTCTTAAACTACTATGTGATACTTTCTAGTATCACATGATATACTATTCTATTACCATGTGATACTTTACTAGTACCACACAATACTCTTGACTATTACCATGTGATACTTTTTAGTATTGCATGATTCTCCCTATAGTTGTGTGATACCTTTCTAGAATCACCCATTGCTAAACCTATATCACTTAGGTTTGCAAAGAAAAGCTCGACAATCAATCTAGAAGGAAAATAGAGTAAGAATCTCCACACCAAGGAGTATTGGAACCACTTTAGACAATGAGTAAACACTCAAAAGCATAAAGAAGATTAAATAATTCTAACATCTAATCCATATCATCTAATGTAATCAAGCAAAAAGAAACATCATAATGAATACACATGAGCATAAATCAATTATCTCAATAAATGGAATTAACAAAATCACAAGTGAACATACTCTGGAATAATACGTAGAACCATGTGAACATTCAGCTCCAAAAATGAACATGGATGAAGGCCAACATTGTATGTCAATCCCCAATAGTGGTATAGGTCACTATGCCTCCCAACCACATGGAACCCATAGGCCCATTCTTGTTGTGCTAATGGAGATAGTGATTTGACCACAACCATGCACAAAATAATCATCCATGGCTAACACTCATGTCAAGCAATGCAGAGAACTGATACCAAGATCATGCAACAATGCAACACAATAGGTCCTGGTCAAATTCTCTATGGGTCTACTATGTAGGGACTATAGTGGAGAGTAGATTTCTTCGAACTCCCAAGCTAACATTGTACGAAAACTCTCCGTCGAGACTCCCTTGACAAGCCATCGCATTGTGTCTTCCCAAGGAACTATGAAGATCACTACTTGGAATGCTAGGGACTTAAACACCCCTAGTAAGAAAATATTACTAAAAAAAAAATTAAAACTTTTCAAATCATAAATTATACTAATTCAAGAAACTAAGTTAAATATGGAAGAAGGAAATAAGTTAGAAAAGAAAATAGGGAGCTGGAACACTATCTTACATGCATCTAGATGGGCTTCCAGAGGTTTAGATTTCATATGGAACCCTATGAAAGTTAATTTAGAAAATTTAAATTCCAATAACAATTGGTTAGGTAGCAGAGTCAAAAGTACTAAATCTGACCTCCAGTTTATTCTCATTAATGTATATGGTCCAACCTATAATATAGACAAAATACACTTATGGGAAGAAATCACCTTATTCATTAACAATCATAAGTGTTGGTGTAAATGAGTATTTACTATTTACACTTAAATTTACTTAGGTTAATGCATTATTTTATTATTTATTTAGGTGAGACACTTAGGAGTTTGTGTACTTTCACAAAAGTACATAACCCTAATTGTTGAGATAATGGGTGTTGCACACATTGCATAATATTGTTATTTTATTTTTATTATGCAATGTTGTACCTAGATGGACGTGCAACATGTAAAGATTCCCATGGAATATTCTTGATGAGTTGTATTGTAACATTGTGATAATATTTTATGTAATTATTTAATATTGGGGAAAAGAATTAAATGCCCAATATTAAATGTGGGGTCAGTGGGTTAGGTAGCACATGGTTTTAGCACATGGTTTATATAATACCACTTGGTGGTTTTGTGGGACTTGCTACTATATAAGCAGCCACAAGGGTAGTTGTTGTATATAGAGAGTGACAAGGAGAAGACAAAAGGCAAGAGTCGAGCGGGACAAGGCTTGACAGGTTAGCCAAGGGAGCATTTGTGAAGGTTGAAAGCATGGCATGGGATGTGTGGATTCATGCTTGTTCACATAGTTTGCTCGATTGTGGCTATGGCCATGAAGGCTTCCATGGTTGTATGGCAATGGTATTTTTGCTGAATAATACATGATGATGGATGCTTTTGGAGGCTGGGTTTTTCCCTCAATGAGGGTTTCCCAAGGTATATCTTGTGTCACATTTGTGGGTATGTTTTCTATTCTCTTGCATGTGGATTTTAATTCCGTATTTATTTCAGATCTATTATGGGTTATGTGTTAATGGTTATATTCTTTATTGCCAAGTTTCCTTACACTAATTATGCACATGGTGTCTATAACACTGGAGTTTGCATCATTCACTAAGTTTTCATGTTGAAAACATAGTTATTTGCACTTCTAATTTAGCACATGTTGCCTACACCACTGATTTGAGTGCTACACCATTGTAGGCTTATCCTCACATCATCACACTTAATTCTGTGCTTAATTGAGGATAACCCATATTTGGTGGACATGTGCCTAGTTGTATGACTTATCATGATGTTGACTTCTATGCATTCTAGAAGCTCTTCAGAGGCTTTTATATACAAACACTCCTAGTGTAGTTGCATATGGCATATATGGCATATTGAATGAATATATCGTCATTCTAATCATACTCTCTCAATTATTCTACTATTGTGCTTGTGTTTGAGTTCCTTGGTCTTGGGTGAATTATAGAATAAGCTAAATTCTCACATGGTATCAAAGCTAATGGAGATTCTCTACACATAGCCATTCGAGACCATTCATGCATTAGCACCTCGACATGAATCTAGAGGATCTGGAAAAATTGGGAGCGTCTAAAGCTAGATCTAACCTCACTGTTGTGTCTGGAATGTCAATTCGATGAAGATTGACTATAAATTTTTCTATGCTGGGTGAAAGTTAATCATGAGGCAAAAAAATTTTGCAAATCAGAACTTGGAGGCCCCGATTTGCAGTTCAGGTATGGTCATTTTCAGATCTATTTAATTGGTTTTTTAGATTTGAATTAATTTTCTTCTCTACATTTTATTTTCTGAACTAGTATTTTTAGGTTTATTAGTTGCATAGGTAGAGAAAAAAAATTTAGCTGACTTGGGTAGTGACACCTCAACTCGGCTCTGTAATTTTGGTGGAATATTTTGCAATTATTTCAGGGCTTATTAGCAATCTATGGGAATTATATTTCATGGGTCATACACCTAATATTTTGGTTATAGGTGAACCTACAAATTGCAACACTAGCCATATATTTCCAACGTCTTCATGCAATCCCACAGTGGTCAACCAAACACCCATCATGCAGGCTGATTTTCTTTATCATAGCGGAGGTTTCATTTTAACTAAGTCCACAAACTTAAAACCCACAAATGTGGGATATTACCTTGAAAATTTTGGTGATCACATAAAGATCATTTGACAACATCAAAAGGAAGTTCGGTGTCATTCAAATCTCTAGCCTATAAAGAGTATTCTCTGGCACATGAAAGAACTTCCTAGCATCACTAAAAAATATTTGGCAGCATCACATTTTCAAACTCTTCAATGACAGAAACAACTTCCTGGCAGTTGCACATTTCGATTCTAGCAGGTTTTTTTCTGCCTACCCACTATTTCCACACGTCTTCCATGTAGTTTGATTAAACTCAGACACATGTCACTACCTAATTTTCCCATGTAGACATTCCTGTCATGTCATTCCTGCACACAAGTGACATGCAAATCCAAGTAGGACACCAAGTCATTATTGAGTCACTATCTACATCAACAAACCATATAGAATAGTCAACACAAACACATAAGCTATAAATACACCTACATGGCTCCATGTCATCAATACCGTATAGTACACATTTTTTCCATGTCACTTGTCTATACAATTCTATACATTTGAAGTCACTGATGTCATTAGTTTCATGAGCATAAATTTGATGGTCATTTGACCATCATATCAGGCCAAATTTCAACTACTATGATGGTTGTATGATCATCAAATTTAAACCCTTATTTTGCTGATGCAACCCCTCTCCAGATTGATTTTTGATTTTGCAGTCTGACTCCGAGAGGCCATTACTCAGACATCCAAACTCCAAATCTGGTGTAATTTTTTTTGAAATTGGATAGAATTTTCTAAACTTTTTAGTGGTGTAGTTGTTTTCTAGTTTTGGTGCAAGGATTTTTTAGAATTTGTGTTTTTGGTGACTATACCTACATAATCTTGCATTTTTCAACTTTAAATGCTCTGTACGGGCACATCTGGAGTCAAAAATAGGTTCTTTTTTTTTTAAAGTGTGTTATTTTTCATCTATTTTCTAGATCCTCAGTCAAATTGTAGGGTTGTGTGGACAAAAGTGTCACTTTTAGCAATAGGGCCTTTCTTTGCTTTGTAATGCTTCAAAATTGTAGTACATTGTAAAGTTCCAAATTTGTAATCCTTATAGAGGTTTTAATAAGCAAAATCAAAAGTCCACAAAGCCAAAATTGGCAAGTGGCCCATTGTAATCGCACTACTGATAAAGTGCCCAAAGCATCTATTTTGGGGGGGTTTCTTGATTTAGTGAAAAGGGGGAGTGTTTTTGGTGTTGTGTTCTCTCTTTTCTCTACTTTTCTTTCATCTTCTACATTATGGGAAACTTTAAGTTTCCTAAATTAACTCCTCATAACTATGTTACATGTTCCATCAAAATGTGGCATCAGTTAATGCACAATGGAGTTTCACAATATGTAGATGGTACTCTTCCTAAACCAACAGGTGATAAGGCATCAACAAGTGATATTTCACCTTGGGTAGCAATGGATAGGAAAGCCCTAGGTGATATATGTTTGGGAGTTGATGATAAGATCATGTATCAAATTAAGAAGTGTTCTACATCCAAGGAAGCTTGGGATACCCTTGAAAGCCTATATGGTAAAGTGG
This sequence comes from Cupressus sempervirens, assembly GCA_028749045.1. Lineage (NCBI taxonomy): Eukaryota > Viridiplantae > Streptophyta > Pinopsida > Cupressales > Cupressaceae > Cupressus > Cupressus sempervirens. The sequence continues at coordinate 218,857,029 of CM053789.1, forward strand.
CTGAAGAGGATGATTTCAAATTTGAAGATGAGCTTTTCTCCTTAGATCCTAAGTCATATGTTTCAATACAAGATTTCATCATCAAGGTGAATGAACTAAGGGCAAAGCTTACAGATTGTGGGAGTTCTATCAAAGATGATAGATTGATCTATCTCATACACAACAAGCTGTCATTAGAGTATTCCACATTTGTATCTTCTTTTAACACCTCAAAGACAACCTTAGGGTCGGCCTATAAGAAAGTTACTTTTGATGAATATGTTGATCTGTTGGATATTGAAGAAAAGGAGTTGAAATCAATTGGGATTCTCAAATCACCTCAGTCTAAAGCATTGGTGGCCAACAATGAGGGTTCTCAACATTCAGTTGGGTGATCTTCAAATAAAGGAAAGGGTAAGAAGAAATGGAAGAGAAAATATGGAGATGTAGAAAAGACAACACCATCATCCACTCAACAAGGCAAGTCCTTGAATACCAACAAGAAGGACAACAATAAGGAGAAGAAGAAGTGCACTTATTGCAAGAAATCGGGTCATGAAGAACATGAGTATTATCTTAAGAAGATTGATGAATTGACCAACATCATGAGGAAACATAATGTTCCATTGCCTAATGCTTATAAGGATAAAGGATCTTCTTCAGATTCAAAGGGAAAAGGGCAAGCACTCATGGCTAATTCAAATTCTTCAAAGGAATAGATATTTGACTTAGGTGCCCCATATCACATGGGTTCCTCAAAGGAGGATTTTTCTTCAATGAAGCAGTCAAAGGTACCTCACATCTTCATGGGACATGATAGCAAAATGGAAGTTGAAGGAAAAGGAAATATGGAGACTTTCAAGATGTTCTCTATGTTCCAAACCTAAGTTCAAATCTCCTATCAATCTACCTAATCACTCACCTCAAAGATGGACATAGAGTTGAATTCCTTCTAAACTTAGTAAAGGTGCACAGTATAAAAGATGACTCATTGGTTGTAGTGGGGAAAGTGAATTATAACAAAATGTTGTACTCATTCTCTCATTTTATGGTCAAGTCTCCTTCAAAGGCCTTGTTATCTCAATCAAATTTAAATGTGCAATTATGGCATGAGCGGTATGGTCATCTTGACTTTCGCTACCTTCAAAAAATTTGCACATACAAAATGGTCAAATTTCTACCCCAAATCAACTTTTCTAAAGGTGAATGTTCAATAGATTCAGTGGATATGCATCTAGAGGGGAAGTTACATAAAGGGAATTCATCAAGAGCACCAGGTGTTCTACAGATGGTTCACATGGTATTAGCAAGTCCTTTTGCATTCAACCAAGGTCGCTATATACTCACCTTCGTCGATGAATTTTCAAGATACACTTGGGTCTACTTTCTTCATAACTAGAATGAAGTGCTAAACAAGCTTCTAGCCTTCAAGACTCATGTTGAATAGAAATCTAGGAAAGCCATCAAAGTACTCCAAATGGACAATGGAAACATGTATGTGAATAGCAGACTTATGGACTTTTGTAGACTCGAGGGCATTGATCTTCAAACTCTGTCAACATTCAGTTCACATAAGACAGATACTGCAACTTTGAGGATCTGAACTCTTAAGTCTATGGCAAGTTGCATGATACAATCCCAGTCTCTAGATCCAGCATTAGAAGTCAAAGCAATTAGTAGTGCCACTCACATTCTTAATTGATCTCCTCATCTAGCCTTAGATGGTAAGACTCCTTTTGAGGCATGGTGTGACAGAAAACCTATTGTGAGATACTTCAGAGTCTTTAGTTGTCCTGCATAGGCAAAGATATCTTCCAAGGGTTTCAAGGCACAATCATCTTGGTCTCATACTTTCATTGGTTATGAAGATAGTGTGAAGGCATACAGACTTCTCGATCTAGAGACACATTAGATCTTTGGGGAGAAGGATGTACACTTTGAGGAAAGTTCACCCAGCTTGTCCTCTAATATTCTCTGCACATCATACCATGTGGAAATTGATAGTGACACCAGTGATAGTGCTTCAATAGATTCATACACATGGGGTTCTATCGATAGTTGTAGCAAGAGGTCACTACATCAGTTTAGTCCGCATGCATATATTGCCATAGTGATCTACCTCTTCTTCTTGGTGTAGAATCACCTTCTTTAGTTGTCATGAGGGTTTCATCCAACTCTCTTGTTCATTCTCTACGTGAATAGTCATCACCAATTAAAGTGATTGTGGATACTTATGACCAGCAGTTGCAGAAGGTTCTTCATCAATTGCAAAGGCACACAATTTTTTGAGATAAGTTCTTTAGCCAGTTGAGCAAGTTTCAGAGACATCACTTATCCATGGGATTCTTTCCACACACAGAAGAAGTATCTCATTTGCACCTTTGGTTTTGTTTCTTGCTAATGGGAGGAACACCATTTTGTAGTCTTGGATAAGCTTCTTCATTGGAGCAATCATTGGCAGGCATTCTTCTTTGGGGAGGAGCCTATCCTATCTCTCTTCCTCTTCTCATTATTCTCTTATGTATATACTAGATGTATGTTGTAATGGGCGTGGGGGGGGGTCTTGATTACTCCATCCATCCATACATTGTTTCATTTCTCTTTTTGGGGGAGGATTTTTCCCATGAGGTCTTCCCTCTTTCTTTTCTTTATGAGAGATTGCATATCATTACGTACATGGGTACCTAACATGGCCTAGTAGTCAGGACCCATCATGCAATTCATCCTAGATTTTGTAAGCTTAAGGGCATTCCCCTAAGTTGCACTTAAGGGGGGTGTTGGTGTAAATAAGTATTTACTATTTACACTTACTTAAGTTTACTTAGGTTAATACATTATTTTATTATTTATTTAGGTGAGACACTTAGGAGTTTGTGTACATTCACAAAAGTACACAACTCTAATTATAAACATGGTGTCTACAACACTGGATTTTGCATCATTCACTAAGTTGTCATGTTGACAACACAGTTATTTGCACTCCTAATTTAGCACATGTTGTCTACACCATTGATTTGCATGTTACACCATTTTAGGCTTATCCTCACATCATTGCACTTAATTTTGTGCTTAATGGAGGATAACCCATATCTGGTGGACATGTACCTAGTTGTATGACTTATCATGATGCTTACTACTATGCATTCTAGAAGCTCTCTAGAGTCTAGAGGCCTTTATATATAGGCACTCCTAGTGTACTTGCATATGTAATATATGGCATATTGAATGAATATATCATCATTCTGATCATACTTTCTCTATTGGTCTACTATTGTGCTTTTGATTGAGTTCCTTGGTCTTGGGTGAATTCTAGCCTAAACCAAATTCTTACAATAAGAATGATCTCATCCTTCTAGGAGGAGACTTTAATACCATATTAAATGTCGATGAGAAAGTAGGAGGTATTCAGTGATCCTCACAAGCTTCTAAAGACTTCAAATCTTGGTGTGATACCACTAATCTAATTGATATTCCACTCAATAATAGAATTATACATGGAATAACATAACTTGGAAGGACTTCAGATATATTGCTAAAAAGTTGGACATGTTTCTCCTCAAAGGAGATCTGAGTGAAATTTATGCTAATATCCAATGTTCAATCCTGCCAATAGCTAGATTTGATCACTTTTTGGTTAGACTATTTCTTTTAGAACCTTCAAAACCAGCAATAAACCCTTTCAAGTGTGAAAAAATGTGGTTTTTAGACCCAAACTTCATGAAACTCATAAAATATTGGTGGAATCTAGGTAACTTCAAAGGATCTAAAATGTACATCTTTGTCTCAAAAATGAAAATGCTTAAAGAAAATATTCTGAAATAGAACAAAGACCATTTCAATAATATTTTTAGAGAGAAAATAGAAATTGAACAAAGTCTGAAAGAATTAAATACAGATGTAGTTAAGAGAGGTATGAACAATGACAGTTACATGTTGGAAAAAGAACTTCTAGCCAAACAAGAAAATATATTAGCTAAAGAGATTTTCTAGAGACAAAAGTCAAGAGATAATTGGCTTGATGAAGGAGATCAGAATACTAATTACTTCCATAACTCCACACTTTTTAATAGAGATAAAAGAAAAATAGTCAAAATTAAAGATCATACGGGCTCTACTAGTGAGGACCTAGGTAAAATATCATATGTCTTAGTGGGTCATTTTAAAAACTTTTTAAATCAGGACTACTCAAATAAATCAGCCCAATCCAAAATGTTGGATGTATCCCTAAAGTATTATCACCTGAGGATAACAAACTTTTGAATAAACCCATCACCTTGGAAGAAGTCAGATTGGTAGTATTTAATATGAACCTGGACAAATCACCTGGCCCTGATGGTTTCTAGACATTTTTCTATTAGAAATGCTGGGATATCTTAAGTGAAGATCTCTAGAAAGCCAACGAAGCTTCTAGAAATGGAGGATTACTATTGTTTGAAATCAACCATACCTTCCTTACTCTGATCCCCAAAAAAGAGGACCTCGAAAGTCTTGGGGATTTCAAACCGATTGCCTTATGTAATACCATTTATAAAACATTAGCTAAAATTTTAGCTAATAGACTTAAACTATTTCTTCCAAAGATTATTTCTAAAGAACAAACTGAGTTTGATCCAGGTAGATCAATTCTAGATGGTATACTTATTATGCAAGAAACAATTCATTCAACACATAAGAATAGAAGGGCAAGTATGTTCATGAAATTAGATATCTAGAAGGCATATGACATGGTGTACTGGAGGTTCCTATGTAAAAACCTTTAAGCTTTTGGCTTATCTCACCAATGGATCAATCTCATTTATCAATATATTTCTACCAGCAAGTTCTCTGTCCTTATTAATGGCACCCTAGAATGATTTTTCAAAACCTCTAGAGAAATTAGACAGGGAGATCCTCTCTCACCATTCCTATTTATCATTATGGTAGAAGCCTTTGGGAGAGAAATCACTAAAGCTTACAATAAAGGGGATATCAAGGGAATCACTATAATATATAACATCCCAAATATTGATAAGTAGGAGATAATTTCCATAGCAAGTCAAATTGTGATATTTCTATCAGGATTTAATTGTGTGATTTTTGAGTCAAACTCATTGACCCATGTTTAATGAGTAGTGATTCAAAATGAATTCATCTCTCATGAGAATAAATTTAATTCTTAGCATTCATTGGATCTAGGTGGTGCTCACAAGGGTGAAGCACCAAGACTTCCTAGGGGGTCACCCATCCCAGTACTACTCCAGCTTGAGCACACTTAACTACGAAGTTTCCTCCATGGTTAAACCCAAAGCTTGCAACCCCATTTGAAAAACTTGCACCAAGTGTTGTGCCTTATGAACCATTCATTAGAAAGCCTCTCAAGCTCATCAATTGATAAGTAGGAGATAATTTCCACAATAAGTCAAATTATGATATTGCTATCAAGATTTAACTATGTGATTTTTGAGTCAAACTCATTGACCCATGTTTCATGAGTAGTGATTCAACATGAATCCATCTCTCATGAGAATAAATGGAAGACTTAGCACTCATTGGATCTAGGTGATGCTCATAGGGGTGAAGCATCAGGACTTCCTGGGAGGTCACTCATCCTAGTACTACTCCAACCTGACCGTGTTTAACTACAAAGTTTCCTCCATGCTTAAACCAAAGCTTGCAACCCCATTTTTAAAACCTTCAACAAGTGTCATGCCTTATGAACCATTCATTAGAAAGCCCCTTCTCCTACTTATCAATTGATTAGCTTAAGGGGAATTCTAATGAATGGTTCATAAGGCATCAAACCTGCTGAAGGTTTTACAAATGGGGTTGCAAGATTTGAGTTTAAAAATGGAGGAAACTTCATAGTTAAGTGTGCTCAGGTTGGAGTAATATTGGGATGGGTGACCTCCCAATAAGTCTTGATGTTTCACCCCTATGAGCATCACCTAGATCCAATGAGTGCTAAGTGTTCCATTTATTCTCATGAGAGATGGATTCATGTTGAATCACTACTCATGAAACATGGGTCAATGAGTTTGACTCAAAAATCACACAGTTAAATCTTGATAGCAATATCATAATTTGACTTGTTGTGGAAATTATCTCCTACTTATCAATTGATGAGCTTAAGAGGCTTTCTAATGAATGGTTCATAAGGCACGACACTTGGTGAAGGTTTTGCAAATGGGGTTGCAAGCTTTGGGTTTAACCATGGAGGAAACTCTGTAGTTAAGCCCGCTCAAGCTAGAGTAGTACTGGGATGGATGACCTCCCAAGAAGTATTGTGCTTCACCCATATGAGCATCACCTAGATTAAATGAGTTCTAAGTGTTCCATTTATTTCTCATGAGAGATGGATTCATGTTGAATCACTACTCATAAAACATGGGTCAATGAGTTTGACTCAAAAATCACACAGTTAAATCCTGATAGCAATATCACAATCCCAAATATTACTCATCAACAATTTGTAGATGACACTATTTTGCCAAGTGAAAGCACTCCAAAAGAGGCACTAAAAATTAGGAATATCATTCAACTATATATGATAGCCTTAGGTCAAAAATTTTATTCAGGGAAATCTAAATCTTCTTCATTAACACATGTCCAAATATAGAAAAGCATATCTGTCATATCATGGGCTACAAAAAGGGTACATTTCCAAGAGTATATTTAGGAATTGATCTGGACAAAGAAATCAAATCCAACAAAGTATAGCATAACATTTTGAATAAATTAGAGACTAAAATAGGTGGATGGAAGAATAAATGGCTCACTAAAGCATGAAAAATTACCAAGATTAAATTTGTCCAGTCTTCCATCCCTAGTTATCCTTTATCCTGCCTCTCGCTTCCTAAGAACATCAACAAGAAGCTAGAAACAACTCTTAGAAGTTTTCTTTGGAACAAAAATGAGGACTCCAATAATCTAGCACTTATGAGGTGGAATAGCATCTATAAACCTAAGGAATTCAGAGGCCTGGGCATTAAAAACTTACCTTGGAAAAATGAAGCATTTGGGGCCAAAATTATTTGGCGTCTCTACACGGAATACAATAGCAAATGGGAAAATATTATATACAATAAGTAGCTAAATGTAATGGATCCCTTATCTATTTTTAAGATGAAGACTCTCCCTAAAGAGTCAGAGAGCTAGAATTCCATTGCTAAATGTAGACCCCTAATTAGTAAATATCTCACATGGGATATTGGTAAAGGAGACGAAGCCTTTTTTTGGGAGAGCTCATGGGATGGACTCCCTCCCATAGACAAAGTGGAGATTCTTGTAGAGCTCAAAGAGAAGTTAATCTCATTATGGGGCTGCAAGGTCAATGACTATAAAACCAAGATCTCATCAAATGGAACTAACAATTGGGTGTGGAAATCTGTGGATAATTTAGATTTGGAGCCTTCGACAAAAGAGATATATGGTAAGATCATCAAAAGCAAGAAAATCAAAAAAGTAGAGAGGAATGATAAACTATTTTGGGAAGATTTCAAAGATGGAAAGTATAGTGTGAAAAGCAGATATAAAGCAATCATTATCTCCCAAAACTAGGATGAAATGGACCTCCCACTCAATCTGTGTTGGGACTCATCATGTCTGCCAAAGGCTAGGTTCTTTTTATGGTTGGCTTACCAAAATAGGATCCTCACGGCTAATAGATTTCACAAACTTTGGTATGAAGGTCCCTCTAGGTGTGTGCTATGTAGACTAAATAGTGAAGATACAAAACACATCTTACTTAGTTTCCCTTACACCCAACATTGTTGGGAGTGGCTCAGATTCAAGCTAGGTTGGCATGACCCTTTGCCAAGCTCTCTAGTGGACCTTCTTAAAGGCTGCCCTACTTATATCTACAAAGGTGTTTATAATAAGATCTAGAATATTTTTCCATCTATCCTCATATGGGAGATATAGAAAGAAAGAAAAAGAAGATTGTTTAGGGACTAGGGAATACAACCAAAAGAGATAGTTAAAAAGATAGAAGTAAGCATAGTTGAGACACTAAACTCCCACCTCAAAAAATCCCAAAAAGAAGAAGGATCTTTCTCTAGCTAGGATGGTAAGAAAAATTGGTCTAATCTCATCAATCCCCCACTTATTTACAAAAAGAAGAAAAAGGAGGCTAGGGAAAATTGTAGATGGTCTCCCCCTCCTAACAGATGCTTCATGTTAAATTTTTGATGGTGCCTCAAGAGGTAACCCTGGATCGACAAGCATTGGCTACATTATCAATAACGGTTAAGGTAATTAGATAGCTAAAAGGGCCAAATCTATTAATCCCACTACTAATAATTTAGCACTCTTCAAGAAGGGCTCAAACTTTGTTGATATCTAAACCTATCCAAAATTATCATTGAAGGAGATTCCCAAATGGTTTTAAATGCTATAAGAAGGCGAGCAACACCCAATTGGGTTTTGAACTCAAAATTAGAAGAGGTTCTTAATATTCTAGATAAGTTTGAAGATACTCATATTTATCATAACTTTTGGGAAGGAAACAAGAAGGCTGATCTATTGACAAATGTGGGGGCTAATGGTAAAACTTTCTTGGAAATCAAAGATAGGTAATAACATCTAAACTTTCCTGCAAGGGTTCTAATTATTTTCTTTTTCTCCCTTCCTTTTCTTAGACTATTTACCCCCCTCCCCCTTTGTTCTCCCCCTGTTAACCCATGATAGTATTATTTTTTCGGGGCTAAGGGTTCTAAGGTTTTGGTCTTATCTATAGTATTGATTAGTTGTCTAGATTTACACTTAACAAAGGTCATTCTCAAAGGTGCCTTGGATTGTAAGTCCTTTAGTCTCTCCCAAAATCTATATTTCTAATTAGTATAATATTACCACCCTTAATAATAATATTTTTATTTTCCCCCAAATTTCATTTTTGTCTCTTTTTTATTTTTATTATTTTCATATCCTAGCCCTAGGAATCATTTGTATATTATTTATTTCAATTAGGTGTATAGACTATTTTTCTGGGAGTTAGTAGATTTATCTTTTAGGCACTCATTTTATTCTTGACCATGACTCTTATTTATCATTAATTAAGGTAATATTTAAATAATTTAGTAGTATTTGAATTAGTTAAATGTTGAATATTTTTAGTGCAAGACTTATGACAGTATATAGCCTAGCAACCTAAGGTACAGTTGGAGGGAATCTTCTTTTAATCATAGCCAAGATCAAGAAATCATTCTTAGATCTCTTTAAATGTTTCCCATTAATTTGGCCTTATGGCATCATGATTTTTATATCATCTACATATTCAGGCTCTCTCATCAGAGCATGTCAATCCATCCCCAGTTCCAAGTATCCCATTAATCATGAAAGCAAGCAAGGTAATCTTCTGAATTGAGGGAGATGGCATCATCGTATGTGGTTCTAGATTATTCCTCCCAAGATCTATAAAAATGCGAGTCTAAGTCTTGGATTTCCTACCCTTCCTTCCACTTTGTCTCTGGTAAAACTTCTCTCCATGGACACTAGCATATCTTTGTATCATACCCATGAAAATCGTACTATGGTATTTTGTGGCCCTGTCAAACTAGAGAGATGGAATAGAATTTGTAGGTAGATAGATGGCATGAGTCCTGTTGCAATTAGTAGGGTGCTAGGGGAAGGGGTTTTTAATTATGAATATTCATGGTGCACAAATAGTGACATCTTGGGTATTTGGGGGATATTATTAGAATGAGCTATGATTTGTTTGATTCATGTTGGTTGCTAGGTCTAGAGATTGTAGTGGCCAACATAGATGCCAAGCTCAAAATTCCTTTGCTAGAAGCCTATATGGAACACAAAATTGGTAGCCCTAAACTCAAGAGATGCCCTAGGTGCCTATGTCTAGTTATCAAAGATAATATTCTCTTTTGTAGATGATGGCCGAGGATGGAAGAAAGTATTCAATTCCTACTAAGATTGAGAGGAATCATAGAAGACCTTGTCAGAGAATGACTATTGAATTATCTTTGGGCCTTTGATGCATACATCCATCCGGAGGTAGATCTTACGAACTTGGAAGCTATGGAGTTTTGCATCCCTAATTATGAGAAATCTATCAGAGGAAGGTATGCTTGTGAATATTTGTCAGGTTTAAAGGCTAAAAACCTCCATGAAGCCTCAGAAATTATAATGGTTTACAAAAAGCAGTACTAAGGAACAATGCTTGGAAATGGGAACAATTTTTTGGTCTTGCATATAGCTCCCTGGTAATTAGGTCAAGTTTGTTTAAGTTTTATCTAGGCTGCATTTTCCTTAAGCAGGGTATAACTTATATATGAATGATGTTTGGTTATATCCTCCTAAGCAGTCACTATAGTTTTCTAGTTTATTCCTAGGGGTCTACTTTTCATTTGATAGTGTTTTACATGTGTATAGTCCTAGATTAGTCTCGGCTGTATTTTCGTTGGCAACATATTCCATGCTTAAAATGTATAGATTTTGTATCATTGTGTTCTCAAAAAGATAGATAGGATAGTAGTTTTAGAGCTTATAGGACTAGTTAGGTTGGTTTCTAAAAATCCGATGATATTAATATAAAATCCTTTTAAAGTTTTATCTTGGTTTTGTTTCAAGGTGGTTTTGGCTATCGGTTGGTGACCCTCTATCAATATGATTTTTGTCATGTTTTTTCATGTCTGGATTTCTTAACACGCATCCTCTGAATCATTTACCAAATTAAAAATGGCATGGGTAGACTAGATCTGTTAATCATTTGTAGAGGTCATAATATTATAATGTAATATGGGTAACACTTTAATAAAACAATCAATTGACACGAATGTTACTAGTGAAAGTACTCGTTTAATCTTTTTAAAATAAATTTTCACCCTTATGTCACTACAATTCAACACATCAATCAACCTAGATATATTCTAGTGTCAACTAAATAATAGGTTCATTAGCCAAATGAGAGGGCATGGTAGAAACTAAAGTAATAGGGGACCTAGGAATGGGAACTATGATTTAAAATAGACTTCCAGTAAACTCACATTTGCCAACTTTGATGGTAGCATTAAGATCACAGCTTGGTCTTGGGTGAGTAAGCTAGACACTTTCTTGACATTGCAGCCAATGGTAGAAGAGGATGCCATAAAATTTGCAGCCTTGCATTTAGATGGTGTAGCCCATGATTGGGGGCACAATGGGTTGGTTACTGAACAAATTTTGTTTATACTCTAAATCTTATTATTTACCCTATCATTAATGATTACCAATGAGTGAATACAATACTATCTCAAGGATTTTAATTTCTCTAGACAATGTACCTTCCAATGTAATGTTGTTATAAACATTATATGTTAACAAACTTAGCTATGTTACTTGTTTCTTAATATACAATTCTATGATTAATATTCCTTAAACTTCCAAAGGGCCCTAAATTCTAATATACATGAAAGTACTAAATTCAATTGACAATTACTATTCCTTTACATAAGGTTTTATGAATACCTTGATTTACTTTTAAAGATCATCTCGAAAACCTTTACCTCTTCTACCCAACTATCATCTATTGATAATTTATCATAACTAATGACATAGTTTAAAAAATGCGAGTTCAAGACATGATCTTTTTTCATATTGATAGAAAGAAGATTGTTTATTAATCTAAAAAGACATTTAATTCTTTTTGATAAATCTAATCAACAATTTCATTTCATTCCAATGTTAAGGCCATACAAGGAAAAATGATCCATAGCCACTGATTCGTATCTAAAGCACTGATACATATCTAAAGCAATCAAATAAGAAAATTCCAAACAAATCCCCTCTTAATGTCTTATGCTCTTACTCATCCTAATCATTTTGATACAAATTCTTAGTGTTTTGATGGTCTCAACCAATTCAATCTCATAGCTTCATTGAAATATTTAATTCTTATCTCCAAACAACAAGAATACGGCTTGACTTAATACAAAGTCCTCAGGTGGTAAACTAAATGAGGAAATCATCTTATATGTTATATCTTAGTGATTAGTATGTAAAGTCCTCATAGATCCTGGGAATAATAAAGTATAAAACTATTGATAAGGCTTAAGGAACTATACGAAGCTTTGATCTCCATTTTTGTTCATCTGCTAGAATATTAATCTATGTTTAAATAATGTGATTTGCATCTATACATAACTCATCATTTTTTGCAACTTATAGATTCCACAAAGAATTAGAAGTTTACACATTACATTGACGAATATAAGAATATCCTAACCTGGAAGTATAGTTTTGTTATAGTTTTTAAGATAAACTATTGGAACTAATTGGAAAAAATAAGAAATGTTGGTTGAGTTCGCCACTGCCAGTGGATGAAATTTTTGTAAATGAGATAATGAAGAACAAATTCAAAATCCATTGTGATTTGGAATTTTTTAATTTTAGTCACTAATGCATTTTCCAAAACGTAGACAGATACAATCGTGGAATTGTCAGATTTTCCTCGTGTACCAAGATTTGACTTTTTATGACAGCCATACATTTTCCTTTTGGAATAGTCTAGGTTTAAGACATAATGACTTCATTTATATGCAATTAGATGAAATTCTAGAAAAAACAAAATGCTCCTAGTTCAAGGTATAAACATTTCTAAGCAATGATCTTTCAAAGTTGTGATCTAGAACACATGAGAACATGATGGAAAGAGACCACACAGGAAAACAAAATAAGAAAATATAACAATTTTCAAATTTTATTCAATAAAATCTTCCCATGCAACTCCTACACATTTGTTTTGGATAAAGTGACTTAACCTTATGATGCTTTATTAGTTTTATTTATTTATGCATTTTTTGAAAATGCTAAATGAGATCAAATCTTTGATAAAGATTGACTTGAAACAAAAAGTAGAAAGTCTATTTTTTGGGCTTTATTCTCTTTGGTTTCTTTTTTATGCAATAATTGTGTATAAATGAAGTTTCTCAATAAGTTGTAAATACATTGAATGTAGATGCTTTAGAAAGTGTTTTCTATTATGTCTCGTTCTTCTAGTTTCATGATTGTAAAATATTAAATCAATATGTTGTAATGTTGTTGAAATTTATTAGATTTGCAAATTGTAATCACTTTTCTTTGAGGTTTTAACTATGGGAAATCAACTATGTTTGTTTCTGCTTTTATGACATAGTAGTATGTACTTGTATTTTCTTAGTGGTTGATAGTAGAATAAATCTTGATGCATAGATTTTGGAAGGTGTCTTTTTTGGTTACTTGAAATGCACAAAGGCTATGGAGTTGATCATTGAGTGGTTTGGAAGCTTCTAAATAGTCTATCTTTCAAATGCATGTGCTAATAGTGGTTGTGGATTTCATCTACAACTGGGCCCTAGAGTTCATATACTAAGTTTTCCTCTTGGAAGATTGTACTTGCATGGCTTGGATTCTTGTTTGTTCAATCTAAGGAGTTTATAAATTTTTCTTAAAAAACTATGATGATGCTCATCTGTGATAATCCATTATTCTGGATTCAATTGTTTGGTGTTTTCAGATTTCAGAGTTTTCGAGATGAGAAGTGTGGATGTGCATAGGTGTTCTTCAATGCAATACTTTTACAAGTCTTGCATGCTCAAAGGAAACCTTGTGGTTTTTTGTGGATCTACTAAAGAGTTGTTTTCTAGACTTTGGCTCCTTCAGGGTGTTATTGGATGAGAAAGTTATAGTTCTACATGAATGCATGGTTTATACATGGTGAGAGGAGGTTTGTTTCTTTCTCTCCATGAAGATGTTGGAATGTGATCAATCACTCAACATTTCTATGATGATGCTTTTTTAAATTTCTGGACTATGGTGCTTGATGTGGACATAATTGGCACATTGGATTTGTTCTTGATTTGGTATTTAAGTTATGTCACCTACATGATTGTTCTCTTTGATCTCATTTTTATGTCACTGATGTGATAGTGGGTTTGGATGTTGCAATGATTGGATCTACAATTTATGTAGTTAGTCAGGTATGCCAACCATTTAATTGCAATGGGATAACTTGGACTATCTATATCCACCATATTTGATTTAGTGTTGTTGTAGACTTGTAAGCTAACTTGTTTGTGGTCACTTGTGCATTGGTGTGGTTGTTTTGGGATGAGAGGATGGATGATAAGTGAGAATTTGGATAGTCAATTATGGGGTCTTATAGCATGTTCATTTTCCTTAGTTTGGAAGTACTGGTTTCACTCAATGTGATGTGCAGGCCTTGATGATTTTCAGATTTGGTTGGATGGCATGTCATATGCTTGGAGAGCTCAATATCATGTTTCAATGAGAGCTTTAGTAGTGGCTATATATTCATCACATGTTGATGGATGATCTTCTTTAGTGTTGCAAATGTTGGAGGATGCCTTAGATCCTATTGCTATTGATGCAGGAGCATCCAGAGGTATAAGGGCAATCCTGTGTCACCAAAAAAAAATGTACTTAGACTTAGTTTCTGTTTCATATCTTTACATTTTTGGATACCCATTTGGGTCAAATAAAGGTTCCAACTCTCACAGTTCCACTATCAATGTGTTTGAAAATCTCGAAAAAATAGGAGCATACAATTTGGCCATCATTTTGGTGACCTAGAAGGTGTGAATTGGCCAGATGAATATAATTGTGATTCAGAGCATTCCAAAAAAAGAATCAGGTCAAAAGGCCCCATGGTTTGAAAGTTATTGCAGTTTTTCAAGTTTTGGAGACCTCCTAAGAATGCTTCAAAGTCAGGTTTGGGGCATTAAATGACCTCGAAAAGGGTCAAAAAATGGGGGACAAGCAAAGCTTGTCACCTATAGAGCGCTTCGAGAGCTTTTTGAAAATGTAAACGGTTCATCAATCGGAGCTACGGTTTAAAAGTTATGCCTCCCGGAAGTTTAGTTACCATTTCTGGATTCTTCTAGATTTGCACCGACTTCTAACGCAACTTCTGGAACCTTCTATTTTGTCGGTGGATGCCTACTAGCACTTTTTAGAATGTACTCCTAGTCCTTAACCCTCCGAGGTCTATTTAAGGGGATTCCTGGCATTGTAAAAAGCAGTTCGGAGTGGAGTTTGAGAGGAGGTACCAATAGGAGAAATTATCTCCAGATTTATGCTATTGTAAGCCCTTAGGGCATGTTTTGAAGTTTATTTTCCTGTACTATTTGTACTAGCTTATTTTCTCAGTTAATATAATTTCCCTTTTCTGTTGTTTCCATTATGTTCTTGGGTTGTGTCCCCATCAGCTATAGAATGGTCTTTCACATTTTTTGGTTTACTAGTTGGAGATGGTATCTTCATGTGATTGGAGATGTTGATATCTTTAGGCTTCAAGGGGTCCTTGGTACAGATGTGGTTTATGCTTTCATTTGAAATGTTATCATGGTGGCTTTTATGTCATGATTTTCTCTTCACTATCCATTTAGAGTTGTGACATGATGTAGTTATTTGATATGATCACATAGATCTTGTTATCTCTTTGGAGGAGATGGTTTAGATCATGTTGTCATGTTGTGTTCCTAATTTCATTGTTGGAGCTTTGACATTGATCTTGGTATTATTTACTTGGATCATTTTCTTGATACTTCAAGATAGTGCTAGGTTGCATTGGATTTTGGCATGGATTGAATGATTACAAGTGCTCATGGGTACTTGGAAACATAAGTGAGGCTAGAATATAGGTGATGCTAGTTCTCTTGATATGAGAGATATGTTGTTGAGATGTATACTATTGAAGAGATTTCAACAGAAAGTGTGAATAACCTACACCTTGGTTGTACATGATTTCAATAGAGACCTATGAGGAGATTGTTCTTGTATAAGTCACAATGACTTGCATATCTTGGAGGAGCATTCTCATTCCCCACTATTGGGCTTCTCAAATATTTATCACTTGAGAGGTATTTCCCAATGTTACTTTCAGGTGTTTTATGTTTACTTTCATATTCATGGATCTTAAGCTAAAGTTAGATGGTCTAGAGGATTCAATATAAGAGATAGATAACATGGTTATCTCCTTGAGGCATATTTTTAGTTATGATGATAGTAGTAGGCTGATTTCTTGAAATGGTAAATAGAGTTGTTAGATCTTCTTTGAGAGGATTACATCCATGTAGATTCATGATATTATACTATGTCTAATCTCTTGAGGTTGAATGATTTTGGATGTTTTTATAACTTTTCTCTAGGGGTTGTGAAGGAGATCATAGTGAGCATAGTTGACTTTTAGAGGTTTTTGTGTAAGGGTGTGCTACATTCTTATGATTTGTATGTTCTCTCTTAGGTCTTGGTCATCTTCTTGGATTTTTTTGTTCACATAAGATTTCTTTTGAGATCTGTAGGAGATATGGTAGTCACTCTTTTGTGGTCATATTTTATCACTTCTACTTTGTTATTTTTTGGTGATGACATGGTGATTCATTTATCTCTTTCCTTTGTTGGATGTGGAGAACATGAGAGAGTTGTGGAGAATGTATGTGAATGATGTTTCTTGTAGTATTTTTGCTATAGGATTTGCATATCTTTGTGGATGGTCCTTGGTACTATATGTTTGCACTTTCTTTATGTTGTTATTAGTAGACTTAGTAAGCCTATGATTTTTCATATTTGACATTACCTACGCAGTGAGAGTTCTTGTATGTGTTTGGTCTTCATTCATTGGTTTGTACCTGAAGCTTGAGGTTGCAGTCAATGGGTTGGTTATGTTGTTGGTATGATTTTTCTTATTTTGGATACCTTTGAGGTATGGGTTATTGGGGTTAGCAGTTGATGTGGATGTTATTTTTAAATTCCATGGGTTCATCAGTTGGATTGGAGTAATCATTTTATTTGTTTTGACTAATGTTTTTATATCTTGTTTTCTAGAAGATTACTTTGCAATTGTGTTGTGCTAAGAAGTTGATGTTCTTGATGCTTTTGTATAGCTCATGAGTGTAGTGGAATGGTGGCAGTATTTTATAGCCTTTTTTATCGCATGGATCTTTTCTCATATCATTCAGATAGATGTTTGTTTGGAGCATGAAAGCATGTGTCAAGGTTTGTGGTTTCATGGATGACTATGGTGATATAGTTTCATCAGTTTGAATCTTGTAAGGTCTTCATCAATTGGGAGATTATTGGGATAAGGTGACTCAACCTTATGACACTTTATTCATTTTTTTATAAATTCATTTTTGGAATATGCTAAATGAGACCTCATTTTTCGTAGGGATATACTTGGAGAAAAAAATTAAAAGCCTATTTTTTGGGCTTTATACTCTCTTTTTTTTTTTTTATGCAATAATTGTGCATAAAGGAAGTTTCTAAATAAGTTGTAAATTGTTAGAATAATTTAGAATAATTGAGAGGGAGTGGCATGAATTATTTATCCTTAGGTCTAGATGTACCACTTAAACTTTTCAACTCTTCAAACAACTTAGATCTAATCATTAACTCACTTGGTCTCTATAGAAACTTATCAGTAACATAAACTTGCAGTCCAGTATCCTAATAATAACAAACTTGTTGAATATAAAACATTAAATAGTAAAACATCTCAAATAATATCCACACAAGTAAGACATCAAATTTAACATGGAAACACAATTTGGGAAAATCCACTAGCAACATGTCGCCGATTTTTCACTCTTATGAAGTGAGCTCTGTTAGGTGCCAACTCTATTAACGATTACAATACACATTATTAGCTGCCACCTTGTTAAATGATTTAATCACCCTTTTTGGAGTGAACTTGTTAGAGGACTTAAGAACATTCCATTACATGTCACCTTGATTAAAGGATTTACAAATGACTATTAGGTCAACCTTGATTAAAGGATTTCAAATGATACAATGACTAAAAAGTAATAAGAGTTTGATCTAATTAAATACAACTCATTTTACAAATACAGATCACAATTATGTTCAACAATTGATTCATTGATTGATTTCCATTATCATTTCTATCATTGATTTGCTTGGCAACTATTCAAGCAATCACTTATCACTTCAACACTTCACTATTCAACCTACTCAAGTTGACCAATCAATAGAATCAAAAACTATTCCAACCTCTTCAGGTCTACCAAAATCTTGAGGTTAATCCTTATGCCTTCTAAATAGGTAGCTTGAACTTTTGGTGCTTAAACACCACCGTTGATCTTAGGTTTTGGTCAAATTCATTGAATCCTTCCATCTTTTGTTTCCTCCTTCCTCTTCTTGAAACTTCTCTTTGAATCCATGTATAAAAAGTCTCAAACACAATTGCTCTTGCATTTGATGTTCCATCTCATCAATCCTTATCTTCAACATGCATTGCATATTCCAAGAATTCAACTATGTCAGTCAAAAATCACAATTTATTCACAAACTATAAAATGGTGACACTTGAAAAAAATTGTGTTCCTTGGCCTTGATCATCACTAGATAACTCAATCAATATTATCCTTTTTCACTTGACTTACATTGTCTTCAGTCAGTCCATTTACTGGTGCTTGGTCTAACTTTTCTATTACTTTGTCTTTATTGGTGCTTGGTTGACACTAGCACAAAAGTTACTTAATCTTTTGCTTTGAAGCTTGGTTAAGCCTATGCATTTTTTCCTTTATTGATCATCTCTTCTAGGCTTCAACACAACTATCCTCTCCATTTATTGTTGTGATTAAATGGCACATTATTTTGTCAAAGTCTAATTGATCTAGTGCCCATTATAATTCCTCATAACTAAACATTTCCACTAGGTCCTCTTGTTGTCTCTTCTTCTTAAATCCTCTTCATCAATTATCTTGATATGACACTCTACTCAAGTAGAAATCATCTCACTAATAGGCTTTGACATCAATGACAACATAACAATTGTTCCAGTTGTAGTTTCCAACAATCTCTCTCTTTGGCATTAATGAAAACACCTCTAGTTACCATGCAATCCAAAATAACCTGACTTTCTTCAACCAGCTCCCTTTGTACTTAATAACAAATATTCATTAATATCCTTAGTTTCATTCTGATTCTCATCCATGCAACATTGATATGTAACACCTCTAGTTACAACAATTCCCTTTGTCATATCAAAACATAGATTTCCTACTTTGATATACATCTCCTAAACTTCTTCATTATCTCTCTTGATGTCAACACCTCACTTTTTGATTACTGCATAGGTATCTGGCAATCCTCTTGTACTATTTAGATAATTTCTCCCTCATTACTTGTCTAGATGGTAACCTTTGAACATCTCCCTCTTTCATCTTACATGTATGAATTCTATAACCTCTCCCTCTTGTTGATTAGATAATCTCTCTCTTTCTACACTATTGATGGTAACCATTCTCATATCTCCCTCTTTACTCTTACTTCCATGGTAATTGCATACATATCTCCCTTTTGACAACAATGTCAAAGACACTTCCAACAACACTTTCTCATTTTCAGGAAACTCTGTGTCATACACCTTCAACATGTAGATATGTCTTGGTCAGTCCTTTAAACTAGATTCTTCTTATTTCATCTTTCTTATGACTAATTTAACATTCTATGCTTCTCTTTTCACTACTTTAGGTAGACCCTAAAGTGTGATCTTCTGCATTAATTTGTAAGAAATTTTGATCAAAACATTTGATGTAGAGCTCCATCTCAACTTAAGTAGCCTCATTTAGGTGAATCACCCTTAGTTTACCACTTAGATATTCATGTGCATCCTTAGGTAAAGCCTTTGTAAATATACCAGCAATTTGTTCCTTTATATTCACATACTCAAATCTCACTTCTTTGTCTTGTACCAACTCTCTCAAGTAATGTTACTTGATAACAATATGCTTGGTCTTATTGTGCATCACATGATTTTTAGATATGTTCATAGCACTTGTGTTATCACAGAATATGACAACATGTTCAGTGATCTCTTCCTTCATTCCTTTAAACAATTGTTTGATCCACACTATGTTAGAACAATTAACTATTGGAGCTACATATTCAGCTTTTGTTGTATATTGGGAGATGTATTTTTTCTTCTTGTCTATCCATTAAACTAGTCTCTTTCCTAGAAAGTAAGCGCCACCACTTGCACTCTTTCTATCATCAATAGTACTAGCTCAATCTACATCAGTATACACTTTTAGTGATCTAAACATGGTCCATGATGATCCAAAGGAGGCTAACAAAAGAAGAAATGAGAAAATACCAAAATCTATTTTTCCAGTATTTTCTATGTTTTGGTATTTTGAATTTTCAAAGGCCTTTGGAGCATGTATGGGCCATGAAAGCTTCCAACCATTGTATCTCTTGAAACTTGGAGATAGACAATTTGATTACCTTTCCAATAGTGTAAGTGACGTACATTTTTGTAGACATAAAATTTGAAATGGTTTTCATAGTTTCATTATTTTATTATGTAATAAATAGTATGTAAACTATTCATTTATTTTCAAACGAATGTTGGTGACCCTTTAGATTCATCAAACATTATATAAAATTGAGTTTTGAATGAAAATAACCACTTTTTTGGCTTGCATAATCTAATGTACTGAAACTGTTCTGTCATATTAACAATACAACAAGTTTTAGACTAGGTGTTGTAATCTAGAATCATAATTTGGATCATTCAATTCAAACTTCTCATTCTATTTTTAATACAATCCATATTCCTCCATTCCTTTTAAATGTATCCCTCTTTACTCATGCTTCCATGGTAATTGTATACATATCTCCTTTTTGACAACTATACCAAAGACACTACAATACTTCATCATTTTTAGGAAACCTTGTAGCATGCATCTTCAACATGTAGATATGTCTTAGCTAGTCCTCTAAACTAGGTTCTTCTTCTTTCATCTTGCTTATGACTAATTAAAAATTTTGTGCTTCTCTTTTCACTACTTTAGGCAGATCTTAAAGTGTATCCTTAGGTAAAGCCTTTGTGAATATATCAATAATCTGTTCCTTTGTATTCACATACTCCAATCTCACTTCTTTGTCTTGTACCAATTCTCTCAAGTAATGATACTTATTAGAAATATTCTTGCTCTTGGTGTACATCACAAGGTTTTTAGATATGTTTATAGCACTTGTGTTATCATAAAATATGACAATTTATGTTCAAAAATCTTTCAAGGATGTATAATAGATACAAGCATGACAAGTATAAAAATTAGTAGCTACAAGGCATTTTTAATTCTATCTCACTTGCCTATATTGAGAGCTAATTAAAGTATTTTCAATTTATCAATAACATAATCATCTACACATAAACCTGATTTACTTCATAGACATCTTGTCCATTCTCAATTCAAAGGCTATGATAGCTTTCGAAATGGCCCTAAATCAAGTTGTCAATGCTTTTAGACTTATTTACGTTAATGTGTGTTAACTAAAATTAATAAAATCATTTATTATTTACCCAAGTATATTACATAAAACCATACAACTATTCCCAATGATGCACTATGTTTTGTCTTTCTTCACTGTGGTTGAAATTATGCAACTATTCAAAATGATTTAGTGTGTTTTTGACTTTGTTCACAGTAATTGAAAGCATACAACTATTCCAAATGATGCAATGTTTCCATTTCTTTGTTGAATTCTAAACTAACATGTAATAATGTACAACTCTATAGTATAACTAGTCATCATATAAATCAACATAAGAGTAAACTGAAACAAAATTATATAATAAAAAATTGACATAAGAAGGTTTGCATATGGGACCTATTTAATAGTTACCTAATATGGTGGTGTCAAATAAATGAAAATAATATGAAATAAAGTTTTAAGTTTTCCAAAAGTTTAATTTGCATGGAAAAACCATTCATAGGTGCAGTTAACTTAACTAGTTGTTCTTTGAACACCCTAACCCTAACTCTAGTTGGGATTTTCAACATTACCCTAAGTCCCTTACCCTAACAGTCAACATCATTGTATGCTCCTACCAATTGTAAATAAAATGTTTTTTGGCATCATAAATATTTTAAGATACTAAAAAATTAAAAACTAAACCCTTCAAAAAATCCAAACATTAATACATTGTTCAAACCATGATGACATCTTCAAACATGAACAAAATGAAACATATTTATCTCATCATGAATATAAAAACTGAACCAACCTTTTATCTTGCCAACCTGTCCTACCATGACCAAATTTTACTATAGTTCTAACACTCCAACTACAAAACAAGGCCACATATCCAAATTATTAATTTTTTAAAATCACGAGTGAATGTTCAAACATTAAGAACAAAAATGAATATAAAATGTAAAACCTATCTTCTATCTCATATAATTGTTGTGATTTCGACTAGTGACCCCTAAACTGTAATGGGATCATTAGAATATTGGTTGAAAGTATGAATGCTAATGATATTCCTATGGGGGAATATTGTAGATATTCTACTATGATGATATGTTACATTCATGACTGAGTTTTTCATTGACATCAACATAGCAATCTTCTATGGTATCTGATAGAAGAACATCGAAAAGATTAAGTTGATATGGATGGCTAGTTTAGTATTCTAACTATATAAGGTTATGGAAGATAGTTTTGAGTATCTAGTATATGCAATCAATGTTGGAAGAAGAAATGATAAGTTTTGAAGAAGTTATGTAAGTTTTTGTGATGTATGTTTTGAGATAGAGTTTACAGAGGCATGTTCTAGTAAACTTGTTATATCTCTTAGCAGAGTTTTTATTCTGGGAATCAAGGTTAGGATGTGTAGAAGACATATGGATCATGATTTGGGTAAGATCATTCATTATAATATCACGTGAAAAAAAAATTTATTCAAGTTGCAAAGCAGAAGATTAATGTTATTGCTAAGTGCAACATGATCTTAATGTGGTCCCATAATGATTAATTGAGAAGGTCTAATAGCTGACTCAAGGAATTATATTATGGACTTAGTATAAAGGAAGGAAATTTTCCTTTATCATATATATCAAAGAGAAGTAATGTAACCATAAAAAAGTGTAGAATGTGAAGTTGAGTAGAGTGGTGTAGAAGTGAAGGAAACCTCATTGCTGAGGTTTTGTTAAGTGATCTGAGGTTTATGACATGGTCTACAACATTTGATAGTGATTGGTTTGGTTGAAAAAAAAAAAGGAAAGAAGAACATAATAGTAAATTGCATGTTTGACCAGTGAGCTCTTCTTGTAGTTGAAATTATATGTTTGGGCAATGGTCTTTTCTTGTGTACATTGTACTACAACTCCTAATAGGGATTCAAAGTCTCCTAACAAGGATTCAAAGTCTCCTAACAGGGACTCACTATACTAAATGTTGTAATAGAATCCTAATAGGTTCCATCCTCTAACAAGGAATATTTATATTAGTACATCATCTTGTGGGCATCATTCCCACCAAGGTTTACCCTCTAATCAAGGGTTTCCATAGTTAACATATCTAGTGTAATTGTCTATGTGCATCTTATTGTGGTTACTATTTACTTTGGTTGAATGGTTAAGTTTGGTTAAAGAATATATATGTTTTGATTGTTGGATAAATGATTCACCACCCAACCCCCCAACCCCTCCCCCCCCGCCCCCCACCCGCCGCCCCCACTCTCAATTATCTTGGTGGACTATTGTTTCTAACAATTGGTGTTAGAGCATCAAGTCCTTGAAGATAAGTCTTAATAGCTTTGGGAGACCAATGCCGAATTATTTTAGAAAAAAATTTGACGCCCAAAAGATGGAGCTTCTTGGTGAGAAATTAGAAATGTATAGAATTAAGCATTAAGCTTCAGGATAGAGGCACAAGTAAAGATAGACCAAGATTTGAAGATATGAAGATCAAAGAAGGTATTGATCTAGTTATTAAAAGAGAAAAAGAAGGTATAATTTATTTTTCTTGTTAGATATGTAATGAGTTTGGTCATTATGTGCTTACATTCCCTAAGAGAATAAGGAAATCTAGAAAGAGTTTTCTTTATGATCAAGTTGAAGAATTTAAAGCTAATATGGAAAGAATATTGAATGACTGTGATAATAAGCCTAGATTGGTTAATCAAGAAGAAGTAAAAGAAGAGACAACTTTGGAGACTATTATGGAAAGCTCAAATGTGAGAATTGATGAGAAATTCAAGATACAAGAGAGAATAGTTTATTACAATTAGATGATGATGTTGTTACTAAGCCAAGAAATAATGAAGTATTTCTTGAGACTAACATGATTTGTAGAATGAAGGAAAGCCAAGGTAGGAACAAAGCTCAAAACCTTTCGTAGAGCCAAGAGTTGAGATAGCAACTCCTATTTTAGGAAAGAATATGATAAAGAATCACCCATCTGAGTAGATCATCAGAAGCAAGGAGAAAGGTGTGATGACAACAAGAAGAGTCAATGAAGAACTATGTTTGATATCTCAAGTTGAACTGAAGAATGCAAATAAAGCATGTAAAGATGATTATTGGAAATAGGCTATGAAAGAGGAATTGTATTAGATAGTAAAGAATGAGACATGGGAATTGGTCCCTAGACTAGCAGAAAGGAATGTGATAAGGATTAAATGGATATTTAGGAACAAGATGAATGGACAAGGAGAAGTTGTAAGGAACAAAGCAAGATTGGTATGTAAAGGTTAATCATAGCAAGAAGGAATAGACTATGATGAGACTTATGCTCCAGTGGCTAGAATAGAAGCAATAAGATTATTCTTCGCCTATGCAGCATAGAAGAAATTCAAAGTATATCAGATGGATGTCAAGTCAACATTTCTAAATGGAGAACTTGAAGAAGAGGTATACATTGAATAACTTGAAGGTTGTCCTTTGACAGATGACAAGGACATAGTATATAGACTGAAAAAAGAATTGTATGGCTTGAAGCAAGCACCCAAAACCTGGTATACAAGGTTGGACAAGCATTTGACAAAGCTTGGATATAGTAAAGGCATGGCAGACAATAATCTATATTGGAAAGAAATTGATGATGGTTTGATGATTTTGGTAATATTTTTTGATGATATCATATTTGGAGGAAATGATGAAGAAAGTGAGAATTTTGTAGAAGAGATGAAGGGAGAATTTGAGATGAGTATGATAGGAGAAATAAAATATTTTCTAAGATTGTAGATTGTACAAAATAAAGAAGGAATCTTTATTTCTTAGACTAAGTACTTGAAGGATTTACTAAAAAGGTTTGGTTTGGAAACATGCAAACTTGTTGGAACACCTATGGTAACTAGACACAAGTTATCTACAAAGGATGAGACACCTATTGTTGAGAAAAAGAAGTATAGATCTATGATTGGAGGTTTGCAATATCTGACTCACACAAGGCCAGATAAAGCAAATGTAGTTGGAATTGTTGCAAGATTTCAAGCTAATCCCAAAGAAGCACATTATGTAGCAGTAAAAAGGATATTTAGATATCTCAAGGGAACATTAGAGTTTGGATTGTAGTATGACAAAGTTAATGATTTTACTCTAAGTACTTATACTAATGTTGATTAGGCAGGAAGTATGGATGAAAAAAAAAAGTACAAGTGGTGGAACTTTCTTTCTTAGAGAAAGATTGGTTTCTTGGTTGAGCAAGAAGTAGGATTTTACATCACAAAGTAAAACATAAGAAGAATATGTTGCTGCAACAAAGAATTTTAATTAAGTTGTTTGGATGAAGCAGATGCTAAAGGATAGAAATTAGTGAGCCTATTGTCATACATTGTGATAACACAAGCATATTAAATATGTCTAAGAATCCAATGTTGCATTCAAAGACTAAGCACATTTCTATTAAGTATCACATGTTGAGAGAGAAAGTTGTAGATAAGGAAATCAAATTGGAGTATGTAAGTACAAAAGAGCAGATTATAGATATATTCACTAACCCTCTTCCCATAGAGACTTTTGAGTATCTGCAAGGCATGCTTGGGGTTATGCCCCTTCCTACGTCAGAGTAGAAGATGCAAGAGTGCATCAATCCAATGTAATAGAGCACCATTATTTGTCTGGATTGAATTTTGATGCTTCCTATATGGGGGAGTATCTATGATGGATAGATTCATCTTGGACTCTTGTTGATGTTGTTTTGAAATAGTGTTTTTTGACACTTGAGCTAGTAAGATACAGTTGTTGTAGAGTTTGATGCAGAGATGTTGGTTGCTAAAACCTTTGACATTTATTTCAATGGGGTAGTTTGGCATGAAAAACATAATGGTAAAAACATAATGAGGGAGAAATACAGCATGAATGTCAATTTTTCATTGAGTTATATCAATGGGGGAGAGTATATATCAATGGAAAGAATGATTGATGAAGAGGACTAGAAAAAGAAAGATTAATAGTCTTTTGTTGGTATTCTTGGAACTAGATGTTTTTCATCTATGTTGCCATTAATGACAAAGGGGGAGATTGTTAGAAGATTGGTTGGAAGGATGAATTTTGATGATATTCCTATGGGGGAGTATTGTAGATATGCTATTATGATGATATGTTACATTCATGAATGAGTTTGTCATTGATGTTAACATAGGAGTCTTCTATGGTATCTAGCAAAAGAATAGAGGAAAGATTAAGTTGGTATGGACAGCTAGTTGAGTATTCTAACTATATGAGGTTATGGGAGATACTTATGAGTATCTAGAATATATAATTAACATTGGAAGAAGAAATGATAAATTTGGAAGAAGTTATGTAAGTTTTTGTGATGTTTATTCTAAGATAGAGGTTATAAAGGCATGTTCTAGTAAACTTTTTATATCTCTTAGCAGGCTTGTTATTCTAAAAATTGAGGTTGAGGATGTGTAGAAGGCATGTTGATGATGATGTGGGTAAGCTCACTTGTCATAATATCGTGTGTACAGAAATTTATTCAAGTTTTAAGGTAGAAGATTAATGTTATCACTAAGTGTAATGTGTTCTTAATGTGGTTCCATAATGATTAATTGAGAAGGTCTAACAACCAACTCAAGGAATTGTATTATGGACTTGGTATAAAGGAAGGAAATTTTTCTTTATCATATGTATCAAAGAGAAGTAATTATAAGGGAAAAAAAGTGTGGAATGCAAAGTTGAGCATAGCAGTGCGAAAGTGAAGGAAACTTCATTGCCAAGGTTTTGCTGAGTGGTCCAAGGTTTGATATTTGGATTTGAGGTTTGTGACCTAGTCTACAAGGTCTAATAGTGATTGGTTTGGTTGATAGAATAAAGGAAAGAAGAACATAATAGTAAATTTCATGTTTGAGCAATGAGCTCTTCTTGTAGTTGAAATTGCATGTCTGGGCAATAGGCTCTTCTTGTATACATTGTACTACAACTCCTACAGGGTTGGCACAACTCCTAATATGGTTGGAATCTTCTAATAGGGATTCAAAGTCTCCTAACAAGGACTCATTATACTAAATGTTGTAATAGACTCCTAACAAGGTCCATCCTCTAACAAGGAATATTTATATTAGTACATCATCTTGTGGGCATGATTCCCGCTAGGGTTTTCCCTCTGATCAAGGGTTTCCCTAGTTAACATATTTGGTGTAATTTCCTATATGCATCATATTGTGGTTGATATTTACTTTGGTTGAATGGTTAAGTTTAGTTAAAGAGGATATATGTTTTAATTGTTGGATAACTGATTCAATAATTGATTCAACCCCCCCCCCCCCCCCCCAATTATCTTGGTGGACTATTATTTCTAATAGTTTTGGCACAACTACTATAGAACATAACACAATTTCAATATTCATTTTTTTTTGTAAAGCATGATAATATGTGACTTGATATCATATGTAAATAAACAATATAAAATAGAAGATCAATATATTAACTACCCTGTCGATTCCAAATGCTTTTTGATAATTTGGCTGCTATAAAATAACCTAGTTGTGTCTTCCTCTCTGCTCACAAAATGAAATGAAATGTGTGGTGTAACAAAATGTATAATGGTTTTGTCCATTGTTCCCAACTTATTTGATGGCTTCAAGTTTCTATGCAAGTACTAAGCACATTAACTCTCATTCATTCATTTGGATGCCAAACTAACTCACTCACTTCCACAGTCTACCCATTCATTGGTATTTAAACCACAGTCAATAAAATGTAGATAAAACATTTTTTTGGCATCGTAAATATTTTGAGATACTAAATAATTAAAAATAAAACCCTTCAAAAAACCCAAACATTAATACATTGTTCAAACCATGATGACATCTTCAAACATGAACAAAATGAAACATTTTTCTCTCATCATGAATATAACAACTGAACCAACCTTCTTTCACACCAATGTGTCCTACTATGCCTAAATTCTACTGTAGTTTTGACATTCAAACTACAAAGCGAGGCCACACATCCAAATTATTAATTTGTTCAAATCGTTAGTACATGTTTTGATGCAAGAGCATCCAGAGGTATAAGGGCAATCCTGTGTCAACCAAAAAATGTACTTAGACTTAGTTATTATTTCATGTGTTTTCATTTATGGATACCCATTTGGGTCAAATAAAGGTTCCAACTCTCACAGTTCCACTATCAGTGTTCCAAGATAGAGTATTTGAACACCTTGGGATACATGTAAATGCCAAAAAAATAGGAGTATATAATTGAGCCATCATTTTGGTGAACAAAAAGGTGTAAATTGGCTAGATGAATGTAATTGTAATTTAGAGCATTCCAAAAAAAGAATCAGGTCAAAAGGCTCCACGGTTTGAAAGTTATCGCAGTTTTTCGATTTCTAGAGACATCCTAAGAATGCTTCAAAGTCAGGTTAGGGGCATTAAATGACCTCAAAAAGGGCTGAAAAATGGGAGAAAATCAAAGCTCATCCATAGGGCTATAGAGCACTTTGATAGCTTTTCAAAAATGTAAACGGTTCATCAATCGGAGCTACAATTCAAAAGTTATGCCTTTCGAAAGTTCGGTTACAGTTTTTGGAGACTTCTAATTTTGCCCCAACTTCTAATGTGACTTCTAGAGCCTTCTATTTGGTTGGTGGATTCCTACTAGCACTTTCTAGAATGTATTCCTAATCCTTAACCCTCCAAGGTCTATTTAAGAACATTTCTGGCATTGTAAAAGGCAGTTCAGAGTGGAGTTTGAGAGAAGGTACTAAAAGGAGAAATTATCTCCAGACTTATACTATTGTAAGCCCTTAGGGCATGTTTTGAAGTCTATTTTCTCTGTAATGAATGTATTAGCTTATTTAAAGAGTTAATAAAAAAATTTCTTTCATGTTGTGTCCATTTTGTGCTTGGGTTGTGTCTCCATCAAGTGGTATCAGAGCTGGTTTTCTTGAGTGTGTAGACAAAGCGTCGATTGTGAGGTAGTTTGCACCAAGGCTATATGGTTGTGGGTTTAAGTTAAGAAGATGCCTCCATGAAGAGAGCATGGTGGAAGAGCCAGAGCTATTAATCTTGAGGAGGTTAAAGCCCTCCAAAGGCAAGTACAAGCATTACAGGAGGAGCTCTATAGAGGAACAAATGTTGCTGCAGACGACGAAAGTGAGGATGATAATGAAGAAGAAGAAATTGGACTAGAAGGGGAATTTGATGAGGAAGTTCTGAATTAGGCAAAGGAAAGGCTTTTTAGGGCCATTACTAAGTTTGGGAAAATACCTACAATTGATGTGGGTGTATTTTCAGAAAATTTGAAACCAGATGAGTTGATCGATTGGATCAATGAACTGGAAGAATACTTTGAGTATGAGGATATCAAGGATCCAGATAGGGTTAAGTTTGCAAAGACCAAACTAAAAGGACATGCAAAAATTTGGTGGCAAGAGGTTCAATTGGAAAGAAACAGAAGAGGAAAGGAGAAGATCACAAGGTGGGATCGTATGGTGGACAAATTGAAGAAGTAATTCATTCCTATTGATTATGAGCTTGATTTGTTTAAGAAGATGCATGGGTTAAAGCAAGCAGAAAAATCAATCCAAGAATATACAGAGGAGTTTTACTAACTTTTGATTAGAGTAGGGCATGTAGAAGCAAATAAGGAGAAGGTTTCTCCTTATATTAGTGGGTTGCGACCTAGCATCCAGGAGGAATTAAGTCTGGTAAGAATGACCAGCGTTGAAGACACATACCAATTTTCCCTACAAATTGAAGAGAAGCTAAATAAGAGGTTTGAAGGGAGACAAAGAGGGCATATTCAAGGAGGATGGGGTAGTGGTAGGTCATCTAGAGGCCGAAATGAAACCCAAAAGAAAAATGAAGATGTGGGTACTAGCAGGAATCAGAGGAATGAGGGTTTCAACCACTCCCATGATCAAGACTTTGGAAATTAGAGAGGAAGAGGTAGAGGATGTGGACAAGGAAGAGGAGGCTTCCATGGTGCCTATTTCCATTGTACTGAAGAAGGTCATCGTGCCTTTGAATGCCCTCAATGACAAGGAAGAACAAATAGGAGAGCTAAGGGTCAAGCTAGGGTTCCTCATGTGGATGAGGATGCACAATCATCACATTTAGAGGATGCAAAAAGAGGAGAAACTTTAGTAAATGAAAGGGTCCTACTAAGTGGTGAGATTGAACTAGGACAAAGGAGGAGTTTTTTTTGTACCAGATGCAAGTGTGAGGATAAATTTTGTGATGTGATCATTGATGGTGGTAGCACTAATAACTTGGTATCAAAGGAGATGGTCTCTAAGCTAAAGCTCAAGAGGGAGAAACACCCCCAGCCCTATCAAATTTCTTGGGTGAAAGATGATCATAAGGTCTTGGTAAGTAAACAATGTTTAGTGAAATTCAAAATTGGGAGTTACCATGATGAAGTTGTTTGTGATGTTATTCCAATGGATGTTTGTCATCTATTGTTGGGTAGACCATGGTAGTTTGATAGGCATGTAGTACATGATGGCCATGCAAACACATACTCTCTAACAAAGGATGGAGTTCACCAAAAATTGAAGCCCATGAAAAAGGAAGGTGAAAAGGTATGTAGCAGTGATAGGATTTGTCTTGTTGATGGAAGGAAGTTTTTAGATGGCATGAAACATCAACGTATGTGCTATGCTTTGATTCCTAGGAAAGATAAAGAAGGTTGTAGTGAAATACCACTTGAAGTTTCAGATTTACTACATGAGTTTGGAGATATCATCTCTAATAATGTTCTAGAAGGATTGCCACCAGTAAGACAAATTAGTCATCAGATAGATTTAATCTGATGAGCTAGTTTTCCTAACAAGGCTTCTCATAGGATGACTCCTACCAAAACTGAGGAGATAAATAGATAGGTTCAGGAGCTATTGAGGAAGGGATTGATTTGAGAGAGCCTAAGTCCATGTGCAGTACCTGTAGTACTAGCACCAAAGAAGGATGGAGAGTGGAGGATGTGTACAGAATCTCAAGCTATAAATAGGATAACCATCAAGTATCAATTTCCTTTGCCAAGAATGGATAATCTTATGGATTGCTTGAGTGGAGCTCAATAATTCACAAAGATAGATCTCAAGAGTGGCTATCATCAGATATGGATTTGAGAAGGAGATGAATGAAAAACTAACTTCAAGACCAAGGAGGGTCTTTATGAGTGGTTAGTCATGCCCTTTGGATTGACAAACACCCCAAGCACCTTCATGCAGGTTATGAATGAGGTACTTAAGAAGTTCTTGGGAAAATTTGTTATTGTCTATTTGGATGATATTTTAATTTTGAGCAAGACTTTGGAAGAATATTTATTGCATATTCATACTATCCTTGAAAGGTTAAGGGAAGAGAAACTATTAATTAATCTGAAGAAGTGTATCTTTGCAAAAAGAGAGTTAGTCTACTTGGGGTTTGTTATATCACCTGAAGGTCTCAAAATGGATCTAGAGAAGGTAAAAGCCCTCTTGAAATGGCCTACTCCAAGGTTTTCTATTGAGGTAAGATCATTTCATGGTCTAGTTAGTTTTTACAGGAAGTTCATTAAGAATTTCAGTGGCATTTGTGCACCCTTGACTGACACAATAAGTGGAGATAGAAAAGAGTTCAAATGGACTGTGACAGCTACGAGATGTTTTGAATTACTGGAGAAGAAGGTGATAGAACAGCCTGTGTTGGCACTTCCAAATTTTAGAAAGGTGTTCTAGGTGGATTCTGATGCTAGTGGCAGTGCTATTGGAGTTGTATTGAGCCAAGAAGGTAAGCCTATTGCATATTTTAGTAAAAAATTGAATGATGTGAAAAAGAAGTATTATGTTTATGATCAAGAGTTCTATGCAATAGTTTAGGCCTTAAAGAAATGGAGGTATTATTTATTGCCAAAGGAAATTGTTTTGTATACTGATCATTAGGCATTACAATACCTAAATAGGCAAGGTAAATTGAATCAGAGGCATATGAAGTGGGTAGAGTTCTTGTAGAGCTATACATTTTTGTTGAAGCATAGAAGTGGAAAATCTAATAGGGTTGCAGATGCATTAAGTAGGAGACAGTTGTTGCTTACAGTAATGTAGGTTGAAGTATTTGGGTTTGATGAACTCAAGAATCTATACCTTGAGGATTCTAATTTTGCTTAAGCATGGAAAGCTAGTAAAGAGCCTATTGTTGTACATAGAACCAAGTGGCTAGACTATCTAATTCAGGATAGTATGTTGTTCAAGGGTAGTCAATTATGCATTCCAAGGAGTTCCATGAGGGAAAATATGATTAAAGAGAAACACAGTGCAGGGATGGTAGGACATTTTGGTCAAGATAAAACCATTGCCATTCTTAAAGAACATGATTTTTGGCATCAGATTTCACAGGATGTGAAGAAGTTTGTACATAGTTGTCAGATTTGTCAAGTTGCCAAGGGATTTAGTCACAATATTGGACTATATCAGCCATTGCTTGTTCCATCAAAGCCATGGGAGGACATAAGTATGGATTTTGTTCTTGGATTTCCAAGGACACAAAGGGGTAATGACTCAATATTTGTGGTGGTTGATAGGGTCTCTAAAATGGCACATTTTATTCCATGCCACAAAACTCATGATGCTGTCCATATTGCAGACTTGTTTTTCAGAGAGGTGGTAAGACTACATGGTCTCCCAAGGAGTATAGTTTTTGACGGAGATACTAAATTTGTGGGGTATTTCCGGAGAACATTGTGGAAGAAGTTGAGAACAAACTTGAAATTTAGTATAAAGAGTACATGAGGAGATCCAGGCACACATTATCAAAATGAATAAAGAGTATAAAGCTAAGGCTGACCAAAGGAGAAGACATAAGGAATTCCAAGTATGGGATCTAGTTATGGTATACTTATGAAAAGAAAGATTTCTAGCTAGTACTTACAACAAGCTAAAAATGAAGAAATTTGGCCCCTGCAAAATTCTAAAGAAACATGACTCAGGAAATGCATATGAGGTGGAGTTGCCAAATGGTATTCACATTTCTCCTATTTTCAACATTGTAGAGTTAACAAAGTATTATGATGATGGTGTAGATGAGGAGCCGATGTTAGAGCCATGTCCAATTCCTACTTCTAAGGAGGAGATAGAAGACATTCTAGATCATCATGTGGGTAGGAGTACCAGAAATAGATAGTATGAAGAGTATCTGGTCAATTTGAAAGGATGGCCGATCGAGGATTCAACTTGGATATCAGCAGCTGAGGTTTCCCATTTGGAATTTCCTCTACCATTTATAAACTGACAAGGTCACTTTTCAATCTACATTGGGTGTCTGATGCAGGAACATCCAGAGGTATAAGGGAAATCCTGTGTCAACCAAAAAATGTACTTAGACTTAGTTTCTATTTCATGTGTTTCATTTTTTTATACCCATTTGGGTCAAATAAAGGTTCTGACTCTCACAGTTCCACTATCAATGTTCTAGGATAGAGTATTTGAACACCTTGGGATACATGTAAATGCCAAAAAAATAGGAGTATGTAATTGAGCCATCATTTTGGTGAACAAGAAGGTGTAAATTGGCCAAATGAATGTAATTGTAATTTAGAGCATTGCAAAAAAAGAATCAGGTCAAAAGGTGCCACGGTTTGAAAGTTATCGCAGTTTTTTAATTTTTGGAGACATCCTAAGAATGCTTCAAAGTTAGGTTAGGGGCATTAAATGACCTTGAAAAGGGCTGAAAAATGGGGGAGGAGAAAAGCTCATCCATAGGGCTATAGAGCACTTCAAGAACTTTTTGAAAATGTAAACGATTCGTCAATTGAAGCTATGGTTCAAAAGTTATGCCTCCTAAAAGTTCGGTTACCATTTTTGGATTCTTCTAATTTTGTGCCGACTTCTAATGCGACTTCTAGAGCCTTCTATTTGGTCGATGGATGCCTAGTAGCACTTTCTAGAATGTATTCCTAATCATTAACCCTCTGGGGTCTATTTAAGAACATTTCTGGCATTGTAAAAGGTAGTTCGGAGTGGAGTTTGAGAGGAGGTACTAAAAGGAGAAATTATCTCTAGACTTATACTGTTGTAAGCCCTTAGGGCATGTTTTGAAGTCTATTTTCTCTGTACTAAATGTATTAGCTTATTTACAAAGTTAATAAATTTTTTCCTTTCCTGTTGTGTCCATTCTATGCTTGGGTTGTGTCCCCATCATGTTCAAACATTAAGAAAAAAATGAATCCAAAATGTCAAAATGTAAAATCCATCTGCTATCTCATATAATTGTTGTGATTTCGACCAGTAGCCCCTAAATTTTAATGGGGTTTTGACACAACAACTACATAACATAACACAATTTCAATATTCTTTTTTTTTGTGAAGCATAATAATATGTGACTTTATATCATATGAAAATAAATGATATCAAATAGTAGATTAGTATATTAATTATCCTATTGATTCCAAATATTTTTTGATAATTTGGCTACTACAAAATAACCCAGTTGTGTCTTCCTCTCTACTCACAAAATGAAATGAAATGCATTATGTGTTTTCGGCTTAAGAAATCCACAAAATGTACAATGATTTTTTCCATTGTTCCCACCCTATTAGATGGCTTCAAGTTTCTATGTAGGTAGGTACTAAGTACATTAACTATCATTATTTCCCTTGGGTACCAAACTAACTCACTCACTTCCAGAGTCTACCCATTCATTGGTCTTTAAACCACAATCAGGCAACTTACAGTCCCAAAGTGACCAACCATAGCTACAAGTGTCTAAGATGTGAGCTGACATTTTTCTGGCAACATTTGCCACTACAGGTCCTTGTAGTGAATTTATGAGATTTATTGCCCTATAAAATGTCACACTTCAACTGTAATTGCATCAGAAACAACATTGTGGAGGCATTCGATGGCCATAGCATTTTCATGTATGTATTTATGCATTTTTCTTGTATGACTTGTGTACAATGATACACTTTTTCATGAGCATAGTTATGTTCAATATAATTATCTTATGTGGCAAATGTCTTATCCATGCATTGTCTATATGGATGTGTTCCTTCAACAGAGAGGATTCTCTCATTTCAAAATCTAATATTTTATTTCTTATATGTACCATCTATCTCATACATGTTTCATGAATGTGTAAGACTCTTAGGGCCCATTTGGCAGAGGGAATATGACTAGAATAGGCATATACAAATTCTTAAAATTTTGAATTCTTCATTTAGGTGTATCAAATTGAAATTGTGAATATGAATATGCATTCCAATTTTGGCCCAAAATTGAGCATTTGTGTTTCCACCTAAATAGGTGGAATTGGAATACATATTCGTAGTTCAGTTTTATTTATTTTAGAAAACATAATTTTTTGGGTTTGTGAATTCCCCATCAAATTCTGACTGAACCAAACAAGAATGGGAATATGTATCCCCATTTTCTATTCCATAATAACAATGCCAATCCCCATATTTCTATTCCAGTATCCAAATGGACCCTTATTGTTATGTTTAGAGTTCTTTATATGCCATGTTTAGAAATTATCTCCCCACCCTTCACGTCAACATTAAACTCCCCAATGAACAATCCACAACATGAGTAGGGTTACAATCTCATCAGATTCTTTTTTTCACTACACATTAAATTTCTTGCAAAGGCATTCACTCACAATCTGGTTCATTTAAAATAGTCCAAATTCCCATTGTTGGTTAGAGAGCATATCACAAGGACAGAAAAAATAAAGTTTATCAAATCTTAAAAGGGATTAGTTTTGTTTGAGAAGAAACTTGTGGGTGTTTAATTCAACCTTGAAAATAACATAAAAGTGCTAAATATCTTTCAGATACGTACGAGAAATCTTGTGAAGTGAGAAAGGGATATCATTCAAAAATCCACTTCAAAAGTAGTGTACACCATTAATATGATTTGCATGAACCATAAAGAAGCAAAAATACCTATCATAGTCAATGGCTAAAAAAGAATATATTGCTAAAATAATAAATTTCACTCAAGTTGTTTGGATCAAATAACTACTTGGAGGAATTCAAGAGGAAATGGAGGAACCAGTTGCTATCAACTATGATAACACTAGTGCAATCAATATATCCATAAATTTGGCTATGGACTCAAAGAAAAATCACACATCCATCAAATATCATTTTTTAAGGGAACAAGTATAAGAAAAAGAGGCCAGGTTACAATATGTACAACCAATGCACATTTGGCTGATATCTTTATAAAGCCTCTCTAGAAGGATCCATTCAAGTATCTCAAAGAATGGTTAGGGGTCCTACTCCTATCCATCCTAAACTATGTGCAAATAGGTAGATAAAAATCCATGATCAAGAAATGAAGAAGACTAGAGATAGATTGATGAGAGCAAGGGAATACTCTATAGTGGGAGAAGAAAAATATCAAAGGGAAAGAACAAGAAAAAATACAAGACAAAAGATGAAAGGAACTACAGAATGATTGATGCATGGAAATGCACTATCTCAAGGAGAGATTATGAAAGAAGGGAAGTAAGGCACCAACACAAAGAATGTAAAAATAGCCAAGTTGCCTTTAATGTCAAAGGGGAAATTATTGGCACAAATTCCTTGGAGAATAACTTGTAGGAAAGACTGGTAGGCTTACTGATCAAGGTGTTGTCATTAATGTCAACACAAATGAAAGACTGATAGAAAGGGACAATAGACAAAGAACATTTAATGTGTGGATCTATTATATAAGGATGACTAGAGAAGAAAAGATGTGTAAGCTTAGTAGAGGTGATGGAAAAGGTAATCCACTTAGATAAAGCATGCTAATTAAAATTTTCAAAAGAAGAAGGAAGAAAAATAGGAGGAAATATAGAGAGACTAATGAGATGGATTGGCTAGGTCAACAAGATGAGGATGAAGCAAGGAACCCATGACTACATAGTCATTAAGAGGGTAAGAGTGCACTCAACATCTTATTTAATGGTGACTAGGGAATAGATCAAGGAAAATTTTGAAGAATTTTAATTTGAATTATTCCTAGAGAGAAAAAATCATCAAGGACAAATGACACCCATGACTCTTGTACAAACATTCTACATCTTACAAGAATGGTACAATATTGCAATGGGAATCCATTCAAGTAGTAGGGATGAGACTTCAAAATTTAAATTTTTAGATTGAGACTTATAAGTGAAGCTAAAAGAGTGGTATGAAAGGAGATAGAGTGGAAAGTGGAAAGGTTAGATTTCATAGTGATTAACCAAAGAGCCAGAAGAGCTGAGCTAAGTGGAATCTCAAAGAGGAGGAGAAGAGTGACAAGTGAAGTTATGTGTGAAGAGTTATCATGTTAAGGAAAAGCTTCCAAGCCCAAATAACACAAGGGTATTGTGTGTATGAGCAATAAAAGCCAAGCACACAAGTGATCAAGGTATAAATATTGTAGAGCCTAGAGAAGGCAGAGCATAGTTCTAGATTGATTAGAAGAACTAAAAAAGGGTCTATTCCAAGATAATTGTAGTTTTTATTTGCTAGAAAATTCCTTATTGTTTACTTACCTTTACAATAGTAAATCTAAAAGAGGGTGGACCTCAATAAGTTCTTTGTATAAATCTTTTAAAAGGTAACACATTAACTTGTGCTTTAAAGTCCTCAAATTAGGCTACTCCTAATAGGGAAGGACTCTAATAGGTATTATCAAAATCCCCTAACTGAGTAACATCTTACAATGTCATCATAATATTCTAAAAAGGATAATCTCTTGACTGGGTGCACTTTAGAATAGTGAAATATTTGTGAGGATTGACTCACACACCATGGTTTTTATCCTATCTAAGTTTTCACGAGATAAATCATGTGTTGTGTGTTTCTATTTTCATGTTTTCTATTTTTTCTTAATCTTGACCAATTAAGTTATGACTAGCACACTCTCATAGATAAGTGTGTTGTGTAATATAAACTAAAAAGTTGTATCTAGTGAGTATTTTGATTCACCCCCCTCTTAGTAAACTGACCTATGGTATGACCAATAATTGGTATCAAATCCTAAGTCCTCAAGAAAAGAGAGTTTAACAACTTGAGGAAAGATCAAAATGTTTAAAAGAGAAGCACCAAATCTTTCTAAGGAAAATTGCAAATCATAGTGTAAAAAGATGTGTTTGCATCTAAAAACTATTGGATATGCTTACTAGACCCAAATAGAGGTCAAACATTTTGAACCATTCAAACAACACAACCCAAGTCAACTAAGCAAAAAGAAAACACACATAGTCACAATGGATTCTCTAGAAAGCATCATGTCCTACTCCAAGTATAAAGATGTGGAAGAAATGGAAACTGCCTACAAGAAGTGGGAGAAGTTGGGTTTCCAGAAGATAAATACTATATTATGTATTTTCTTGTTTATTTTTCTTACTTAATCTTGCCTAGTTAAGTTATAGCTAGCCAAAACCTATAGATAAGTGTGTAGTGTGATATAAAGTAAAACATTGCATCTAGTGAGTATACATATTAACCCCCCACCCTAGTATACTAACCTATGGTTGGACCAACATTTTGGGCCAATGAGGGCCATATTTTACCCCTAATTGGGCCCTATTATGGGTCCTCTATTGGGGTTCTATGTTTGGACACCTTCAGGGTGTTACTTCTTAGGTAGGTAGGCCTATGGGAGTTAGTCAATTTTGAGCTCTACATAAACCCTTCCATTTTCTCCATTTCTCATCTCATATCATATTATGCATTCAAAAATTCAAGATTTCATGTACTAGAACTCAAGCCCTTAATTTTTGAAGTCTTCAAATATGTTGCCAAGTTTTACTCTTCCCCTTTTAAAACTTGAGGTCATTAGTTCAAGCGAGTGTCTTTCTAAGTGAGAGGTGTCTAAGTTTGTTTTAGGTCACTTACTTCTCATCTTTCCTAAAGTACTCTACTATCTTTGTTTTATGGGTTTCTCTCTTCCTTACCTTTACTTAATCTTTCTATGTGGGTTCCCTACTTTACCAGTACACATGGGGATTAGGTGATTTAGGCATGGTTGGGGTGTGATATCACATCCTCTTGATAAGAGTTAAGTGTTTTGTATTTTATTATCTATAATCTTTCTCTAACATTCATATCATATGGAATTCAAGCTTTTGAGCTGATTTTTCCCTTGTGCAAACTACATCAAGTGCAAATCCAATGGATGAAGCTATAACAGTGAGTTATAAGCTGAGAACATGATTTTTTCTACACATAAAGGCCTATGAAGCTATAGATAGATGCCAGGATGAATCTTATTCTGATTTTTGGAGATATAATCAAGTATTACTAGAGAAAATGGGTCCATTTTTCTACTATATGTTCATGGAAATTATGTCATTTTGTTCTATTTCCAAGGTTGCATGAACTTGAGCCTAATCTCATTTCAAATGATCAAATAAGTGTGAGCATAATGTTAAAAGAACTACTTAAAGGTTCATAATCAATAAGGGATGTTTGAGATTTAACTCCAAGGCCATGAGATTTAAGTATAGGATTGATTGTTGTTTGTTGTGCTTCAATCTGGGAAATGATGTTGAGAAAGGATTTTTTCGCCCCAAGGCAACAAAAAGGCCTACTTTTCTAAGGGATTTGAGAATATAAAGTAAAGATACCCTTAAATGAAAATTTCTTTTGGAGAAGTAAGTGTTGGAGATGCAAACTCATTATGAAGGAAAATTAGTGTTAAAAGCCTTATGCAAAAAGTGGAAGAATGAAGTGTGCAAGATAGCAAAAGGATTACATCATGTCCTATAATTTTGAATAAAAAGAAAATTGGTTTGCTAAAAAGCTATATATTTCTATCTCTCCCACACATGTTAATATTTCCAAGATTATCTACATTCTAGATTATGAAGAAAAATGAGGCACTTCCCACAAAGCTAAGTATTTTTGTTGTTTAATGACTTTTAGTCATATCACTTTACTGTAAATAATGTAAGGGTACTTTCAGGAACTTAGCATTTTATGTGCAAATAAACAAAACATTTAAATAATCATTACTCATGGAATGAAATACAAATCCAGTTGCTATAATCATTGTATGCACTTAATTTAATTCATGTGGTGCCAACGTTGTAATTCCTAAAACTATTTCGTTATAATTGCATGCAATTGGTTTATATAAGTATATTTAATGGCTATTTATTGAGAACTATATCCTATGCAATCATAGTGAATGGAAATTAGAGCTGATTGTTGTTATAGGTTAATTGGCTTGGAGAGTGAGTTAAAATATTTTATAGATACATCCTTCAAGTTCTATGATTTGGTTGATCTACATAGGAGGCTAAATTCCCAATCCATTCACCCAATCACTTTGAAAGTCAAAGAGAGTGGATTGGTAGAAGTAGTCAATTTTCCAATGGAATTTCATGCACCTAAGTTGGTGAAGGAGAGCATAGAGAGATACAATGCCAAAACAAAGTAGATTTTGTTTCCTAATCAGTCCATTCTCATATCAATTAACAAGGTGTTGATGTAGTCTACATTTAGAATCCTCATAAAACAACAATATTGTGACATGTATTTTGGCTCATTTGCATCCATGCTTAATGAGAAGAAGACCCTTAAATGATAGGACATGCAAAGGATCTTATTCTAGACTACCCACTCAAAGAAGAGCAAGATGCCAAAGACTCCATTTGGCACAACTCTATAGCAAGAGATTGTATATATTCTTGCACTTCTCCTTAGACTAAAATGAAGAGAGGAGATTTTGGAGTTCATTGAGTGCCTTCTCTTCCTAGTACAATAAATCTATTCAAATAATATGTAGATCGACTAGGTACATATCATTTATGATGAGCTCAGCTCATGGTTTTCATTGGCCAAAGGATTCAAACAATTCTACATGTCCTCTTATTTAATCTATGCTTTAGTAACCCACCACTTGTGGCCTTGACTTCCTAACATCCCAAATTATGATGAGCATACCAAAGTCTATGAATTATACTCACATCTCCAACTACAAAGGACCTATGAAGGAATAAATAGTTGTCAATGGAGCTTTTAAAATGAGGTTGTCCTTTTATTCACTAATATGTTAGCAAGAAACACCAATCTATTTAAAAACAAAAGCATTAACTAACAAAACTAGTATAAAATTTAAGATAGACAAAGGGAGGTCCTCAAATGAGAATATGAGCCATGGATAGGCTCTCTCAATGAGGATGATCACTTGATTTGTAGAGGTGTCCTTTGATATGGATTTGGGATGTATGCTCAAGCTTCAAAGTTACTTCAATGGTGGAGATGGATAATAGAAAATTGGTAGCCTTGTGAGCTCTCAATTTGGCATTATGAGGGTATGATTGATGGATTTGTTTCTCAAACTAGCATGATAACTTTACTAAAAGGGGTTGTGATAAAATGGCTTGGGAGGGGATCTAATTTATAGGCTAAGGGATTGAGGGATAGAGGGGTAAGATTCAAGGATGGAAAGATGGTGAGGGAGGGCTAGGATGCACTCAAAGGGGAGCACATGGACTGTGCTTGTTTAGCACCAATAGGGAAGTGCCATTTTTCACAAGGAGGATCATTGTGAGAGGATAGGATAAGGGTTGGTCAAAGGCTTGATGAGGGTGGTTGAGTATGTGAGATTCATGAGTGAGGATGTAAGAGCCATTTATGGCTTTGTAAGAGCATTGAAGGCTTATGGTTGGGATATTTTGGAAGGAGTTGAGATTGTTGACTTTGCTTGGTTTAGGAAAATCTTAAGCTTTTTTAGGGAATGTGACAAGGTTATGGGGGGATTAAGCTTGGTTTAGGATTAGATTAAGGATTTTAGAGATGTGCAAGTGGATGGCATTCATGAGGGTGGGTGAGTTAGTGGCTAAGCTAGGTTAGTATGGGTGGATGGGGTGGATTAGGCTAAATGGAGGATTTAGGATAGTTTAGGGGCTATTAGATTTGAGGGTTTTATTTATTAAAGTGGTTTTAATAAATTTGGGATTTGGAATTAGATAGGAGAATAGGACTAATTGATAAATAATGGGTTATTTGATTTATCAATTAAGACTATATATGATTAATTGAATTAATCAGCTAGGGGATGGCAAAGGATTAATTAAATAGGAATTTAATTAATGATACCTTTAGAGATAGCTAAATAGGATTACAAAAGTGGTGTAATAGAATTTAGGTGTCTACAGTCCTAAGAATTGCAAGGATGCCCAAAAAAGTGGTTCTCACCAGAGGAAATTTCAACTATAAGTTAATTTGGATGCTCATACATCTAGTTTCTAAGTTTCTCCTATTTACAAATAGGCACCTATGATGGATTTTCCAAGAGGTTGCTTAGATATATAGAGGATAAGGTAGTTCTAGTTGAACTGTGTTGACAAATTCTAGAAGTGAACACCCTATGTTCAAATGTGAATAAGATTTCTAGGATTTCATTCCCTATAGTGGTAGGCTCATATTCATGTGCTTCTAGATCAAATACTTAAAATATTGTAAAGAGCTTTAAGACTAAGATTAAATTGTTAGATTATGAGATGCTCAGACCTCAATATGATCCAATTAATTTTATTTGGGATCATCTAAAGTTAGGGTATGCCTACAAATATATGTTAAATATTGAAGATTTCTAGTCTAGGTGTCTCAACAAGTACTAAACTTGGGGGAGAGATTTTGTTCAAGGCTTACCATTGATGAAATAAAATTGTATAATAATTCTATTGATGTCTCTAATCTTGCAAATGATGGATCTTACATGCACCCCACTTCTTATGAGAAGATCAAGGGCACACAATTTCTATCTACCCCACCTACAGATCCAGTCATTGACACCATGGAGGTGCTAATGTAGGGTATAATAAAAATAATTGACAAATGGGTGGAGTGGACCTAAGTACATAAGAAGAGGATTGAGAGAACTTGTTCGGCAAGTGGAGAATCTATTGCAGATTCCCAATCAACAACAACTACAACCAAAACAACTATTACAACAACATATATAGGTCCATTACTATCCATCATCCAAGGAGGAGACCAGCCTCCAGAAAAGAATGTGTCACTCATCCCTATGTGTGGAGCTTGCCATCTTCCAAACATTAAGAAGACTAGAGAGAAGGAAGATGACAAGGATAAAGGGAAGGAACAAGAAAAATTAGTGGATAAGCCATCTTTCCCTATTCAATTCATCAATTTAGATGTTGATACTAACCCAATGGATGGCTAGGAATAGGAAGCATCTTAGTAAGGGGATACTTTAGCCCTTTCAGTAACCAAACTAGTTTCCTTCCCTATTTCTTCCCAGAGCAAGACAACTCCATTGATTTCGAGGAAGCTATTTAACCCATCCACATTACAATATGCTATCAACATACTCCCTACTGAGTCTTGGATTGAAGAAACCGTTGATAGGAAGAAGAGAATATATGAGGATGTTGCCCCATCAAAGGACTTGATCACACAAGTCACCTCCTCTCATCCATCAAAGAAAACAAAGAAGTAGAAGATCATTATAGCACTCGCTATATATTCAACTACTAGCCACATGCTAGTTGAGATTGTTGAGCCTTAGAAAGAAGGAAGATTTCATGATCTTTGAAAAGAGAACTTCCAAATTAGGACATTGGATCTTTGCATACCAGTTGATCACTCCATGGTAAACATGTGGATGTCAACAAATGAGAAAATTGAGGAAAAGCTAGAAGAGCCTAGAGCAGACAAGGAGATATTGAAGGCCTCAAATAAAGAGCTAGTGGAATACATAAAGTCTACACTTGGGAGTAATTCGTCCATTCAATTAAACCCAAATGTAGAGGAGAATAAGAAATTTCTACTCAAGTTGCAACAAGAAAGACAATTAGGACAAGTAGGCCAAGCATGGGTAGATCACATAAAGGCTCAAGGTCCCCCAAAGGTTAAGAATCTAGGAATCCTACTATTGGATGCTCACAAGCTTAGAGAGGTAGCTTCAAATCATCAAACAACCATAAAAAAGGTGGTAGACAATATGATAGAGCAATTAGCCCTTCTAAAAGAAGTGATAGACATGAAGACCAATGTGACCATTGCTCACGGGATTCTAAAGACTGGAAAAGAATCACTATTCCACTAGAAGCAATTCTTGGAGTTTGTTAATGAAGCCATTGACCCCCTCAACTTCCAACTATCCAAGATCTAGGAACTCTTGGCAGAGGATGTAGTCATAAGGAGAGAAATGGAAAATTTCCAATCAAGGGTGGCCAAAATTGATGAACTGACAGAATATCATGATTACTGGATGATTAGAGTTGACAATATCCTCATTCTA
Organism: Cupressus sempervirens; assembly: GCA_028749045.1. NCBI lineage: Eukaryota > Viridiplantae > Streptophyta > Pinopsida > Cupressales > Cupressaceae > Cupressus > Cupressus sempervirens. The sequence continues at coordinate 218,901,415 of CM053789.1, forward strand.
GGTGTTGAAGAACTGGATAAAGTAACCAAACCCATGAAATCTTATAGAACTAAGTTAGTTACTTCTAAGAATACATGATGTTTTGATCCTTTTCTAGACACCTGTCAGTCTTCTTTTTCTCTTTTCTAATTTTGGCCATTCTTGGCATTTCACTAATCTCTATAATAGACAATGACTCAAACTTGTCCTATTTTTAGTCTTTTAGTTTAGAGATACTCTAAAAATGTAATCAGCCATTTTGAGAAGGCTTATAAATTTAATCTTTGATGAAGTTAATAAGCTCGACAAAATTTATTTTGGGAAAAACCTATAGCTAGGACTATTGTGTGTGACTCTGAGTTCATTTTAAGTTTTATTGTTCATTTAGTTTAGACTAGTGTATATGGAATGAATGTGTTAATGTTAAAAGTTTAATGAAATTGAATGAACTTGGCTTTATTTCCTTGTTTCAATAGATTGTATGTCTTACTTTCTTTAATATAAGCATATCTTATGTTCTCTTTGTTGTTCTTTATGACTTGCATGTTTAGTTTAGTTCATTGCATAAGGAAGTCAAAAATTGATGTGTGAAGTACTTGAAGGATAGACAATCTGGGTATTATCAAAAAATTATCTAACTATGTAATCCGAGAATTACTTGTTTCATATCACTTCATCTCTTCCTATTATTGTAGTTAGTTTTTCATGTTTCCATTTCTTTGTATTGTTAGTCTAAGTAGATTGCATTTGTGATTTGATCCCCCTTCTCTACCTAGGTTGTTTGAAGTGTTGAGCAACTTGGTTTTTACCTCTTCTGATCTCTAGTTAAGAGCATACCCCCAAAACCTGAAAGACAAATCCATTGCATATCTTGCACTCATAAGGGAGTTGTACCTTTCAATTTTTGGGTCTTTGATAGATTACTTCTTTGACCCATTTTGTTGTTAACTCCTTTTTCTCCATAAGTCATTGGGCAAGTCAAAGAGTCAAGGTATAAACCAAAATATCAAGGAAGATAAATTGTTAACCAAAAATAATTGGTGAATATGCTGGGAAGAATTTGTGAGGCCTCTCCTCGACCCATCGTAGCATAGTGATACATTTTTATTTTAATACTCATGACTCGAGATGTCAAGACACTATCAGATACTTTGAACATATTATATTATTTCATGTTGTGTGATGTTTACTTTTAGATATTTGAGTTTTTTATTTAATTCTTTATGAACATGTATGTTGATGGAGTAGGTAAATGCAAGATTAACACTTTGATTATGAAATTGTAATGATTAAGGATATGAGTAGGACGAGAGAAACCCTGATTGATGGAAAGATGTATGTTTTAATTTATGTGATTCCCTGATATGTATATACATATGTGCATGTGATTTTATGGAGCTACTGATGTGTGCAATGAGTGTGTAGGATATTTTAATCAAGAGACCTGACGGAGGAACAAAACTGATCCCTATGTGCCATTTGTGGAAACCTTGTTGTTTGTATCTTAATTTTATTCTATGATGTATGAATGTATATTTCTGTAATTTAGTCAATGTTAATGTTTGTAACAGTATTTTTTATAGTGTTGCTTGATACGCATGAATTGTTTGTGCATTCTAGCATGCTAGTTAGGGTTAACTGTGTAACCTATGGACCTAAGTCAGACTAAGTTAGTGACCTTTTTGCTAATCTATTTTTAATCGAGTTTAGTTACCCCTAATCCAAATTAGTGCTTAATCTGCATTTTGGAGTTGTTAGATAGTCTTAATCGTTCCTAGCATTTGTTTGGTCCCAAATCAATTCCTAAGGCTTTAAATCATGAAATCTTAATACCCAAGGGGTATGGGTATGGGTTGAGGGAATTTTCCACCCCCCTAGCCCCTTTTGTTGACTTTTGAGGTCACTCAAAAAGTCTATTTTTGCCTTAGTGCGAAAATTGAAAGTTGTTACCATGGTTTGAATAACCTCAACTCTACTTAGAGGTTAACCTTAGGTTTGGTTGAGTTAGAAACCTCTAGATCTTTAGGCAAGTGGGGGAAGTTATTGCCCTTTTTGGTGGTTGAGTTTGGATCTTACTTAGAGGCATTTTTGAGAAGTTTTGGTTGTTACCCAATCTCTATTTTTAGAGAGAAGTCTTGGAAGGTTGAAGCCAAGGAAGGAAAAGCTCTTCTCAACTTATTCATTTTACCATAACTGTTTGTGAAGGTAGGATTTTTTCATCTTCTTTGTTCATGTTGTTCATTATTGCTCATGTTGTTGAATGCTTGGTTCATGCTTATGTTATTGTGATGTTCATTGGTATGCTTGTATGTATGTTGGGTATGCTTGGGAAGGATTGAAACCATGTTTTCTTGAATTCTTTTCTTTCATATTTTGTTTGAATTTCAAAGTTTTCTTGTATGGGTGTTTTGGCATTACTCACCCTTGGATAGGAAAAAAGTGGCCAATTTCAAGAAAGGTATTCAGTTGGACTCCAACAGTGTAGAGTCTCTTCTTAGGACGAGAAGAGGGAGAGAGGGTAGGGTGTTATGGGCCCCTAACTGTTAGCACAAACCACATATGAGTTTTGGCATGTAAGAATGGAAGAACGGAAGTTCTTGAGTTATAGCCTTGATTGGGCACCTAGTTTGGTGTTGTGTCTGACATTTCCTGTTGGAAAAATCCACCTTTCCCTAGTTTTGATTCAATGTTGAATCCTGTTGTGAAAACCCAGTATGGAAATGAATGTATGATTTTGTTCCTTGTTATATTTTTTTGTCACTTGGTCAGCCTTCATTTCCTCCTTGACCTTAGCGATGTATTACAGAAGTGAAATGGATCCCTTGTTAAAGGTCGTGAAGAAAATTTAATTTGATTGTTAAAATTTTGGGATTGGAATCCTATGTGAATTGTATTTAACACCTTTGTTGTAATGGCAATGATGTCGGATTTTCTCCCTGGTTCTTTCCTAGCGAAGCCTTTGAATCAGGTTGTCAATAAAATGGTGATTGAGTAATATGGCTTCTCATGAGGTTTTCATATTTTTTAGTTATATGCATGTATATCAAAAATAAGATGAAATGATGATATTCAATAATGCGAAATTCAATTTTCTTATATGTTGAGATGAAAATTAAGTTATGATCATAGATTCATTTTCATGATTATTGAAAACTAAAATCAATCTCGCATTATTGTTAAAATGGATCATTCAAATTCTTGGATTAACTAGGTCGCAACAAGTCCTGTTAGATTAATTAAAAATATATATATATATCCCCCTTGTTATAAAAATATAATGCTTGAAAATCTATGCTTAGCATATATAAGGACTTAAAAAAATTTATCCCCAAGAGAAAAAATGCTCACTATAATTTGTATGGGGAGTAAAAGTAACTATTTCTTGCAACAGAGCATCTTTAAAAGATTTCCTAAAAATACCCCCTCTTGCATCATAAATTTTCAAATTGAAGTCAAGAAGAAAAGAATAAATTTAAATATAATTTTAAATGGAAATATCTAAATTTTTAAAATCTTATCCTAAGCTATCAAAGTTGAAATTACCTACTTTACTTTTAAACATAACTATTCTTACCCTCCTAAACCTTGGCGCAGTCTCCTCATACCTTTGTTTCATTTATTGTGCTGACGTACTCCCCTGCATGTCCTCCATTTTGATTGACGTGTCTAACGTACTAACCTACTGGCAGCTACATTGGCATTTACATGACCATGTTTTAGTACTAGCGTAGGGAAGAGGGGGATTGACCCCTACCATACTCACAGACCCACGTGAATGGCATTGGGAAGCCACCCAAGTGTGAATGGGTTGGGAGTTTGTGGGGTAAGGGGGTGGGAGTAGGGTTAAGTTAGTATGTTAGAGGGTAGGTTTGACAAGTTACGTTAGTAGCATTTTTAATAAAGTTTCAAAGTTTAAATAGTATGTCTTTATATATATATATATATTAGTGCATGTTAATATTATTAATTGTTTTTAGTATCAGGTTAATTAAAGTTAGTTTTGTTAATTTTTAATTTAGCTTACATTAGTTAGTAAAAAAAATTTTGATTAGTTAACTTTAATTTAATTAGTGATTTAAATAAAGTTTTAAATGTAGTTTAGTTTAGTTTAGTTTATCTTAGTAATGTTGTATGAAGTTAGTGTGTAGGGTTTAGATGTTTGTTAGTCTTTTCTTATTTGTTAGTAACTAAATTAATATGGGTAGTGTTAGTAAGTTAGTAGGAATTATAGTTAGTTTTATATATTGATTTAAGTTAGTTTTAGATTTAAGTAATCTTAGTATTATTAAATAGTATCATTTGGTAATTTTATTGATTGCAAGTTGTTTTATTATAATAGTTTCAGTTTTAAATAGCAGTAGTAATTAATGACATTTAGATTTAGTTTTAATGTAAATTAGTATTAGATTTGTTTAATTATAAGTTAGTAGAAATTTAAGGTAGTTTTAGTTTAAAGGTAGATTAGCTATTAAAAAAAAGTTTAAAATGTAGATGTTATTTGTTAGATGGTTTAAATTTTTAAAGGTTTTTAAGAACGTTGAACATTTATTGTATGAAAATTAAGATAGTAGTGTTAATGTCTTAATTTTCTATTTTTAATTTCTTTTCAATTTAGTTTACATTCTTTAATGGGACTTTTCAATAAATCGGTTACATTGTCAATTGATGTTTGTCTAAGAGGTTAATAATTGATCAAAGCTAAACAAATTATATTTATGTGTATAGATAGATGTGATATTTCTTTTAATTAGTTCTTGATTAGATATTTCAAATTAATTTAAACCCGAATTCATTTAAATTGTTATTTAAATAATTTTAATATATTGTTGTAAAGTTAATGTAATAACGTAACTAATGTCGATATCAATTTAATAACGAGAGTATTAATTTAACAATTTATTCCTCCTCAAGATTATAAACTTAAGATGTAATGTAGAGAACCTATACTTTAACTATGAATGCAAACATATCAAACTTAGAGTATTTTAATTATTAAATTTTAAAAAAATTGTGTTTTTGCCCTCGTATTTTGGGCATGACAGAATTCTCATATGTCCTAAGTTTTCTTAAGAACATCTATTTGTGGCTTTACTGAGAAACTTAGAGAATATCTATGCGAAACTCAAATAGTTGAGTTATGTATAATAATTCTTAAGGAGAAATGATGTTGCCTCACAAGGGACAAATTCTAGTAGTGCAACCTAACATTAATTTCTAGGATGAGCAAGAGGATATCATAAATTAGTTGAATCACCTAGAAAAGCCGAAAGTCCCCTAACCAATATAGAAGAGTAAGTTTCTCCCTTGAAAGGGAGTAAGACAATGTGGATTATTATGGGAAAGAAGATTAAATAAAGTTCGCCCATTGTGAGCTAAGATAGTTCACCTTGGATTCTACATATACCCATAACATTCATGGTTAAGAGAAAGTTGACCTTGCATTTGAAGAATTGTAGAAAGATGAGTTTCCTTTATTGGGAGATCCTATAGGAAGAGGGAGAACACACTCTTGGGATCTAGCATATCAAGGTATATGTGGTGCTCTTTTTTTGCCTTCTCACCCTATTGCTTGGATACATAGTCATTCATCTTCACCTCCTATTTTTCACACTCAAATCCCATCTTTTTGCAATGCCCTCACTATTCATGGAGTAGTTACCCCTATTGTTGTCACTTTTCAGCCCATACCTATAATCGTCCCTGCCTCAATGGATGTTCCCTAGGTTAATGTCATTGGCCATTTGCATCTTGCTACCAACAATGACCTTCCTAGATCTTCTATGAAGAATTTCCCAAATTTCAATGGTGATGGGAAAATTTCTACTAATGAGAACATCGCAGCCTTCTTTGTCACATGTAGTGTCATTTTTTGTCAACATGAAGATGTAGTAGTGAGGATGTTCATGGAAACCTTGGTTGATAATGTTGTTGACTAGTCTCAACACATCCTAGTGGGATGTATTACAATCTAGGATGACATGCAAACCTAGTTTGAAGCATGTTATAAGAGTATAGTGGATGAGCATACTCTCTTGACTCAACTTACCTAGATTAAGGAGCCAAGAATTCTTATGAGAGATTTTATTTCTGAATTCAATAAGTTTCTCAACAGGAGCCCTACTACAATTAGACCTACTACTAGTAACTAGAAGATGTTCTTCATTAGCTCCATGCCCCTAACATAACCTTTCAAATTAGACATACACATGTGGTTGATTTGTTAGTTGATCATAACTTGGAAATTGAGTTGAAGGATGATTTGATAGCAACCAAGAAGTGTAAGAGAGAGATTCAAAGTGGAGAACCTACAAGCTTTATCCCTAGTGTAATTAACAATATTGAAGCAATGCTTTAGAAGCTTTCTAATGAAATGATTTTCATGAAGAGACAAATAGGAAAACCCATCTCTTTACTCCATCAACCATCGCAAGACTTTCCTCAAAAGCAACATGAAGGTAGACCATTGCAATTATTGTCTTCTCAATAGAAGCTTGCTATCAAACACCCCCCCCCCCCCCCCCCCCCCCCTCGCCCCCTGCCGCCCCCCCCCCCCCCCAAGGAAGAAAAACATGTGCATTTTTCATCCATGTGCTAATCATGATGGTAATTCTTGTTTGTAAATGAATAGATATAAGAAACTCACTACTTCAAATGAGCTAACCATCAAGTATCCTAAAAGAAAGATGATTCTGCTCTACATGGTGACCCTAGAATATTTTTTAGGAGCATGAATCAGATTTAGATGTTGGAGGAAACTTATTTTCCACCATAGATAGAATTTAGATGATTGTGGCTATAAGAAGCCAAAGAGAAGAGAATCTAGTGAACTTTGTTCCTTCTCAGAACACAACCACTGGCCCTTCACTAGTTATAGCTAGAGCATCCACTTCCTCCTCCTAGAGGAAAGAGAAATCAAAGATTGAACAAAGTGGTAAGCCTCATTCCACATTTGATATTATATAGTATTGTAAGGATACTCGTATCTAGGTGTCTAGTTGTCTTCCCTTGAATATCTCAAAAATCATCCTATTGAATTATAAAAGCTAGTAGATTATTGTAAAAATGATGCTAATGCCAAGACTCGGCCTAATGTCAATTCTACCATTAGCAATGACCAACCTCAATTTGATAGTGACCCACTACTTGATGAAGAACTCATTTTTCCTAATCTCTTCAAAGAGGAACAAGCATCAATTTTAGCTATCTCCCTTGGTTAGAATCCAAACCCATTCTATGTGTCCTTATATGTAAATGTCCATAAGCTTAGCAATTGCATTTTTTATTCTGAAGCTTTTCATAACATCATTCCTTCTTCAGTTGCTTGTGCCCTTGTCTTGAACCTTACCAAAAGCTTTAGACATTGCTCTACCATGGATGCAAAAAAAGTTCCTCTAATAGGTCAAGAGAGAGATGCATAGGTAGTATTGGTTGCTCATCCTACAAAGAGAATGAAGCTAACCATCCTCATAATAGATATTCTAGCTAGTTACAGAATGCTTTTGAGTAGAAGCTTTTGTAGACACGTGGGAGGTAAAATAAAGATGGATTGGTCTCATGTCATTATTCCTATGAAGAATAAGAAAACCAAGATGGAACCTAAGGAAAAGGACAAATTCGCCAATTTAAAGGTCGAATGACTCTAAGGCATAGATCCTATATCAAGAAATGGATTTTGGAAACTACATGATGTTCTTTGACTCTTTTTATTTAGAAGAACAACTAGATACTCTTAGTAATCTAGGGATTTGGACCCTAGAGTTCAGTGAGGGTGGTGCTAATATTAGATTCAAAGTTGGTGTGGTTCTGGCATCCCCAAGTGGAGATGTAACTTAGCTTACCTATAAGCTACAATTCAAACATACCAACACAATAGTGTTAGAAGATTTTTTGTTGGGTATTGTTGTTGCAAAGAAGAGGGGAGTCAAGATCTTAAGAGCTCAAGGAGATGTTGATCTTATAGTGAAGCAAGTTCAAGCTTAGTATACCAAGTAGGAGTTGGAGCTGTGAGATGAACAACTCAAAGGTAACAAGATCCCTTGACACCTTATTTCATTGGAGAAACTTTTTGATAGGCATGGTTCATTTTTTCAAAGGGAAAGAGGATAGAAGGGTGGAACTTCCAAAAAGTATGAAGGAATAAATATTGGCACCGAATATAAAGCCAAGATGGTTAATATTGATAGCAGTTGCTCAAAGTGAGAAAGAAAATAAGGAAAAAGGTTTATTAACAGATAGGGTATAATTTAGTGGCTAATATTCATAAATTGGCTAATTTTAGAATTTTTTGGCTAGTAATTTGGCTAATAATTTAAGATTTGATACAACCTAAATCGCCATAGTTTTATAAAATTTGGTTATAGAATATTTAAAATCCCTCAATAATTTATTTTATTCAAAAATTTAAACTCAAATATTCACCACAATATTTGTTACATGAATAGATTTGAGTCACCTAAATATAATATATTATTGGAGAAATTAAATTGAACTAACCAATATTTATCATAATTATTAGTTACTTTAGGGATATATCACCAGTATTTATTTTTCACTATTGATTTAAAGTATATGTAATGATTCTCATAATATTCCACGAAGTAAAAAAATGTTCAATTTTGATTTCTAATATTCTATGGTGATTAATGAACTTTCTATTATTATTGAGATTCATCAATATTTTATAATAAAAAAATTATGATTAAAAAATAATCACCAATATTAATCATATTTAGAATAAAAATTTGAGAAATTCGCCAATAGAAATATTTTTAAAAAAAAAAGATAATCAGAGATTCGCCAATATTTTATTTCTTTATTTGGAGGTGGCTTTCTTAAAGTTTACCCTGTTGACAGAGTACTAGGATGTGTTTTCTTGGGGATATGAGGACCTAAAGACATTTAGGAAAGATGAGTTCAAGTACAAAATTTAAGAAAAGAGAAAATCATATAAGGGATTTGGATAAGGTGTTGAAAAGATGTAAGGAGCATGGGATTTCACTCAAACCCAAGAATTCAGTCTTCTTTTTCACAGAAGGTAAACTATTGGGTCGCATAGTTTCCTAGGAAGGTATTCAAATTGACCCAAAGCATGTTAGAGCTATCTAACAGCTAATTTTTTTGGGAAGTAAATCTATAGTTGAATCATTCTTTGGATAGGTAAACTTTGTGAGGTGTTGTGTCCTTGATTTCAATGAAATCACCAAGTGCATTGTTGATATGATGAAAGGAAGTCAGAGTTTCAAGTGGAACACCTTTGGAAGAGTGATTTTTTATCGAATTAGGGACACCATAGACAAAGCACCCATATTGGTACATTCAGATTACACCAAGGAGAGCAAGAGATGCAAAACAAAGTGATTCTTGCTCTCTTTGGTTTGCATCTCTTGCTCTCCTTCATCTTGTGTCATGCCCAAAATCTAAGGGCAAAAACACAACTAAATTTAATGTTTTTAATTATATTTTTATATTTTACTTTTATTTTTATTTGAAACTAAGCTTAAGGTATCACATTTTCACATGTGCATATTGCAACTAGCTTATTGAATAGTTTTGTGATATTGTTAGATGATTTTCTCATTCAACACTTTGTATCACTACTTAGACAACTTAATGAAAGATCATATATTATTTTTTGGAGTTCAAGTTATGACACAAGGGCTAGATTATAATTTCTTCCAAAGAAAATAGATTTTCCCTAAGGCCTTCTAGTGCACATGTTGATAAGTGATATCGCTTTTAATTCCATAACCTAACTTGGAGGTAACGTTGCATTCATAAATGTGGGATATCAAGTCCTTATGTAGGTTCACAATTTAATCAAGATGATGTATCGATGATGGATAATCATATTCTCTCTAGTACATATATTTGTTTCCAACATTTTCAAGACAACCTCAATTCATTATTATTTTCATTCCAAATTTCATATCTCAAAATAGAAGTTTAAATGAACTCTTAAATTCTAGGTATGAATCTCATAGGTTATTGACATGTATACTATTTGCATTCCAATTTAACTTTACAACATTAAAGTATAGAGTAATTATTACATCATGACAATTCAATATAAACCCTTATGTTACTATAGGGCTATCAACCTTTAAATTATGTACTACTAATGTCAACTAGTATTGATACATGTACACTTTATTATTTAATAAAACTCTAACCATGCTAATAAACTACTAGTTATGCTATGGAAGTTATTTATTAATTATTTCACAACCACTAATACTAACATTATCAACTAGCAAAACCTAATTTTTACCTATCAATTATTTCATCTTATTTCATTTCTTTTCTATTCGATACTAGGTTTTCTACTAGACAACATAAATGTGTGTGTGTGTGTGTGTGTGTGTGTGTGTGTGTGTGTGTGTGTGTGTGTGTGTGTGTGTGTGTGTGTGTGTGTGTGTGTGTGTGTGTGTGTGTGTGTGTGCGTGTGTGTGTGTGTGTGTGTAAACTCAACTTAGTGTTTGATAAGATTACTTTATATGGTTTAATATATACTTATATACCAGGTTTCAATAATTCTAAATTACACATACTATATTTCATAACTTAATAACATTCTATATATGCACCTAACAATTACTATTATTAAAAAATAAATCTATACATATATTTTTAATCAAATCATATTAGCTATGCACAACTAAACAATATATATAAATCCTAATGGAATTTTTTTTTTTTTTAAATGAAATACTAATAGAACACCTATCTTTATCTCTTTAATTATTGCATTATAACCTATTCTAATTTATTACCAACTTTAATTATAACTACTAATCTTCCCCAACTATACTACTTATTTAGTTATTTACTAACCAAAGTCCATTTACTCATCTAGTAACTAATTTAATATTGACTATGAACTAACTTATACTATATCTTAACTACTATACTAACTAAGTTAGTAACATACACCCAACTCTAACCTACTTACTAAATGTTTCCTTTTTCTAAGGCGTGATTACCTAGAAAAAAAAATTTCATCCTAATAATACCAAACTCTCCCTAAGACTAGCTCTCACTCACTTTATGAGCCTTTTTCCCCATCTTATGTGTAAATGGTGTTCCTTGTCCTTTGGCAGCCTTCCCAAGTGTTGGGTTTACATGCCTAAGGATGGTTGATATCATACTAGGAAAGAGGGCCCTTCTCTTTATTTTCTTTTATTATTATATATTTTTTATAATTTAAATCTTGTGCAAGTTTTCAAGGTGGTCGTGTGATCCTATGACATTGGGTCATCTCAATTGTATATAATATTTAGACAAAAGGGATGTAGGTTTAAATGCAATATGTTAAATATTTTTAATTATTTTTGTTTAGGTCTTGAAAAGGGGTTATATGTAATATAACTGAGAATAGGTCCATGTGAAAGGACAACGTTAGGGGAATTTATGAGATAGCCTTATTATTATAACCATGTTATTGTTTACTTCCTTAATCTTATTGCTAAAGGACCAACAAAATAATTAATGAAGCTTAATTTGAAATGATCCAAGAACCACAAGATTGGAGGGATTCCCCCAAACTTAACTTCAGGCTATAAGGTCACAAAATCATTAGGATAACCAAAGAAATTAGGTAACCCAAAGAGAGTAACACATCTTCACAATTTTCTAAGCCATATTGAATGATAGGAAAATCAAATATTTCAATAATTCAATAGATGCACTCCCAAATTAATTGTAGGTTATAAAAGTATATGTAATTCAAATCATCCAAGGAATCAAGAAATCAACATGTGTAATAAATGACCATCTGGAGATAAGAACCAAGAATGAAAAATATATGGATAGTAATACCTCAGTCCTTGTTAAATAAATGAATCATCCAAAGTGTATTTGGTCATCTTAGGACAATGGAAAGAATCAATAATGAGAAATAAAGACCATCCAATTGTAACATATTGGCCATTAATTCATATAATCTTTATGATTGAGCTTAATCAATTATTGATCCCAGATCAACAAGTATGTGAGGGATGCACATTTTAATCATAGGCCTCCAAATATCAATATGTGTAAGTAAAAAAGTAATAGAATATAGATCTTGGAGGACCTAGCAACATATTTGTGGAATATGGAATACATATGGTTTAATATTAATTAGTGCATGATTGATATTAACACACATACTCATGATTCCATTAATTAAAATTGATGCAATTTGAAGTATGGGCTCATTTGTAAGTATTTGGAATTTGCTACATAGAAAAGAAGAACAAAGTTGAATATATTTCAATAAATGATAATGTTCTTCTAATTTAATTAGAACAAACTTCCATTCCTTAAGTGCACCAATATATCCCAATTTTGATTTACCAAATTCAAGCACATTAGTAGATGGTAAAGGGATTTGTGAAAGTTCATTAACCACCTTATTATGAACTTTTGTATGAGGCAATATAGTTTCCTTTGGCGGATATGGCAAAGTGGGTATAATATGATGTGAATGATATAATGAATATGGTAAGAAGTGTGAAGGAGATAAAGTAGATGGGAATAAGTAGAATGGGTGAAATGAAGATGGTAAGGATGGATATGGTGGAATATAAGAGGGATATATGGGTTGTTGTGAGCATGCATGATTACATTCATTGTGTGTGCTGGATAAAAGCACATATCTATGTCACCATTTATGATACCAAAACCTGTTTTGGTCAAATCTCATTTCTCTATCATAACTCAATTTTTTCAAAAACTAAAAATACCCTTTAATAAATCTTAGATTCAATATCATCATTATATGAATTTTTGAGTGTTTTGATTAGTTATAATATGCTATAATCTCAAAATATTATAAGTCAATATTTCAACATTTCAAAAGATGCTACCTCAAAAAAGAAAAAAAAATTGTAAATCATATCAAAAAAAAATTTTAATTATATTTATCTCTAGAGGAGAGAATCCTCTTCATGAATATGTAAGTTTTTTTCAAGAAGGTATAGATTTGATACAGAAGTTTTGATGGGAGGAAAAAACTATTGGATTCTACTAAGGTCGAACTTGAGTACTTATAACAAAGAAAATATACATCAAAAATAATTATTTATTTTTTTGTTCACTAGCTATATATTTCATCTACAAGATATTTTCAAATCAGAACAAAAAAAGATGATTTGCATATACTTGTTTGACAAGAACTACACCCTATATTTTTTACAATTAAAAAAGGGACTTCAAAATAAAATAAAATGAATAAATTATTACTCAAAAAAATTATAAAAATTATAGGTATAAAATTCTTCCAAATCTACACATTTCATCAGTTTACATCATCTTCATATTTTAAGTACAAATACCATTTTTTTTGGCATTAATGATGCAGGAGCATCTAGAGGTATAAGGGCAATCCTATGTCAACCAAAAAAAATACTTAGACCTAGTGTTTGTTTCATGTGTTTTCATTTCTGGATACCCATTTGGGTCAAATAAAGGTTCATACTCTCACAGTTCCACTATCAGTGTTCTAGGATAGAGTATTTGAACACCTTGGGATATGTGTAAATGTCAAAAAAATAGAAGTATGTAATTGAGCCATCATTTTGGTGAACAAGAACGTGTAAATTGGCTAGATGAATGTAATTATAATTTAGAGCATTTTAGAAAAAGAATCAGGTCAAAAGGCCCCACCGTTTGAAAGTGATCACAGTTTTTTGGTTTTCTGGAGACATCCTAAGAATGCTTCAAATTTAGGTTAGAGGCATTAAATGACCTCAAAAAGGGCCAAACAATGGGGAATGAGTGAAGCTTTTCCATAGGGCTATAGATTTCTTTGAGAGCTTTCTAAAAATGTAAACAGCTCTCAATCGAAGCTACGTTTCAAAAGTTATGCCTCCTGGAAGTTCAGTTACCGTTTCTGGATTCTTCTAATTTTGTGCCAACTTCTAATGTGACTTCTAGAGCCTTCTATTTGGTCGGTGGATGCCTACTAGAAATTTCTAGAATGTATTCCTAATCCTTAACCCTCTTGGGTCTATTTAAGAACATTTTTGGCATTGTAAAAGGCAATTCGGAGTGGAGTTTGAGAGAAGGTACTAGGAGAAGAATTTATCCCCAAATTTATGATATTGTAAGCCCTTAGGGCATGTTTTGAAGTCTATTTTCTATATAATAAATTTATTGGCATATTTACACTATGAATAAAATTTTTCCTTTCTTGTTGTGTCCATCTTTTGCTTGGGTTGTGTCCCCATCAAGTGGTATCAGAGCTGGTTTTCCTGAGTGTGTAGACAGAGCGCCGACTGTGAGGTAGTTTGCACCAAGACTGTGTGGTTGTGGGTTTGAGTTAAGAAGATGCCTCCATGAAGAGAGCATGGTGGAAGGGCTGGAGCTATTAATCTTGAGGAGGTTAAAGCCCTCCAAAGGTAGGTACAAGCGTTGCAAGAGGAGCTCCGTAGAGGAACAAATGTTGCTACAGGAAATGAAAGTGAGGATGACAATGATAAAGAATAAATTGGACCAGAAGGAGAATTTGATGGTGAAGTTTTGAATTAGGTAGGAAAGGCTTTTTAGGGCTATTACTAAGTTTGGGAAAGACCTACAATTGATGTGGGTGTATTTTCAGGAAATTTGAAACCAGATGAGTTGATCGATTGGATCAATGAACTAGAAGAATACTTCGAGTACGAGGATATCAGGGACCCAGATAGGGTTCAGTTTGCAAAGGCCAAAATGAAAAGACATGCCAAAATTTGGTGGCAAGAGGTTCAATTGGAATGAAATAAAAGAGGAAAGGATAAGATCACAAGGTGGGATCATATGGTGGACAAATTGAAGAAGCAATTCATTCCTATTGATTATGAGCTTGATTTGTTAAAGAAGATGCATGGGTTAAATCAAGCGGGAAAATTAGTCCAAGAATATATAGAGGAGTTTTACCAACTTCTGATTAAAGTGGGGCATGCAGAAGAAAATAAGGAGAAGGTTTCTCGTTATATCAGTGGGTTGCGACCTAGCATCCAAGAGGAATTAAGTCTAGTAAGAATGACCAGTGTTGAAGAGGCATACCCGTTTACCTTACGAGTTGAAGAGAAGCTAAATAAGAGGTTTGAAGGGAGACAAAGAGGGCATGGTCAAGGAGGAAGGGCTAGTGGTAGGTCATCTGGAGGGTGAAATGAAACCCAAAAGAAAAATGAAGATGTGGGTACTAGCAGGAACCAGAGGAATGAGGGTTTCAACCACTCCCATGATCAAGACTTTGGAAATCAGAGAAGAAGAGGTAGAGGACATGGACAAGGAAGAGGAAGCTTCTGTGGTACCTATTTCCATTGCAATGAAGAAGGTCATTGAGCCTTTGAATGTCCTCAACGACAAGGAAGGACAGATAGGAGAGCTGAGGGTCAAGCTAGAATTGCTCATGTGGATGAGGATGCACAATCATCACATTCAGAGGATGCAAAAAGAGGAGAGACTTTAGTAAATGAAAGGGTCCTACTAATTGGTGAGATTGAACTAGGACAAAGGAGGAGTTTATTCCATACTAGGTGCAATTGTGAGGATAAATGTTGTGATGTGATCATTGATGGTGGTAGCACTGATAACTTGGTATCAAAGGAGATGGTCTCTAAGTTGAAGCTCAAGAGGGAGAAACACCCCTAGCCCTATCAGATTGCTTGGGTGAAGGATGATCATAAGGTCCTGGTAAGTGAACAATATTTAGTAAAATTCAAAATTGTGAGTTACCATGATGAAGTTCTCTATGATGTTATTCCAATGGATGTTTTCCATCTATTGTTGGGTAGACCATGGTAGTTTAATAGGCATGCAGTACATCATGGTCATGCAACCACATACTCTCTAACGAAGGATGGATTTTTCCACAAACTGAAGCCCATTAAAAAGGAAGGTGAAAAGGTATGTAGCAGTGCTAGGATTTGTCTTGTTGATGGAAGGAATTTTTTAGATGGCATGAAACATCAGCGTATGTGCTATGCTTTGATTCCTAGGAAAGATAAAGAAGGTAGTAGTAAAATACCACTTGATGTTTCAGATTTACTAAGTGACTTTGGAGATATTATCTTTGATAATGTTCCAGAAGGATTTCCACCAGTAAGGCAAATTAGTCATCAGATAGATTTAATCCCAGGAGCTAGTTTGCCTAACAAGGCTGCTCACAGGATGACTCCTACTAAAACTGAGGAGCTAAATAGACAAGCTCAAGAGCTATTGAGGAAGGGCTTGATTCGAGAGAGCCTGAGTCCATGTGTAGTACTAGCACCAAAGAAGTATGGAGAGTGGAGGATGTCTACAGAATCTTGAGCTATAAATAGGATAACCATCAAGTATCGCTTTCCTTTGCCAAGAATGGATGATCTTCTGGATTGATTGAGTGGAGCTCAGTACTTCACAAAGATTGATCTCAAGAGTGGCTATCATCAGATATGGATTTGAGAAGGAGATGAGTGGAAAACTTCCTTCAAGACCAAGGAGGGTCTTTATGAGTGGTTAGTCATGCCCTTTGGATTGACAAATGCCCCAAGTACCTTCATGCGGCTTATGAATGAGGTACTTAAGAAGTTCTTGGGAAAAAAATGTATTGTCTATTCGAATGATATTTTAATTTTTAGCAAGGCTTTGGAAGAACATTTATTGCATATTCATAGTGTCCTTGAAAGGTTAAGGAAGAGAAACTTTTAATTAATCTGAAGAAGTGTATCTTTGCAAAAAGGGAATTAGTCTACTTGGGGTTTGTTATATCACCTGAAGGTCTCAAAATGGATCCAGAGAAGGTAAAAGCCATCTTGGAATGACCTACTCCAAGGTCTGCTACTGAGGTAAGATCATTTCATGGTCTAGTTAGTTTTTATAGGAAGTTCATTAAGAATTTTAGTGGCATATGTGCACCCCTGACTGACACAATAAGAGGGTATAGAAAAGAGTTCAAATGGACTGCAACAGTTGTGAGAAGTTTTGAAGTGCTGAAGAAGAAGGTGACAAAACAACCTGTGTTGGCACTTCCAAATTTTAGAAAGGTGTTCTAGGTGGATTGTGATGCTAGTTGTAGTGCTATTGGGGCTGTATTAATCCAAGAAGGTAAGCCTATTGCATATTTTAGTGAAAAATTGAATGATGCAAAATAGAGGTATTCTATTTATGATCAAGAATTCTATGCAATAGTTCAGGCCTTAAAGAAATGGAGGCATTATTTATTTCCAAAGGAATTTATTTTGTATACTAATTATTAGGCATTATAGTACCTAAATAGAAAAGGTAAATTGAATCAGAGGCATATGAAGTGGGTAGAGTTCTTGCAGAGCTATACATTTGTGTTGAAGCATAGAAGTGGAAAACCTAATAGGGTTGCAGATGCACTAAGTAGGAGATGGTTGTTGCTTACAATAATGCAGGTTGAAGTAGTTGGGTTTGATGAACTCAAGAATTTGTACCCTGAGGATCCTGATTTTGTTGAATCATGGAAAGCTTGTAAAGAGCCTATTGCTATAGACAAAACTAAGTGGTTAGACTATCTAATTCAGGATGGTATGTTGTTCAAGGGGAGTCAATTATACATTCCAAGGAGTTCCATGAGGGAAAATCTGATTAAGGAGAAACACAGTGGAGGGATGGCAGGACATTTTGGTTGAGATAAGACCATTGCCATTCTTAAAGAACATTATTTTTGGCCTCAAATGTCACAGGATGTGAAGAAGTTTATACAGAGTTGTCAGATTTGTCAAGTTGCCAAGGGATTTAGTCATAATACTAGACTATATCAGCCAATGCTTATTCCATCAAAGCCATGGGAAGACATAAGTATGGATTTTTTTCTTGGATTGCCAAGGACACAAAGGGGTAATAACTCAGTATTTGTGGTGGTTGATAGGTTCTCCAAAATGGTCTTCTTTTGTTTTTAAATTTTAAGGCAGTGGTCTAGGAGTAGTAGCCACTGTATCACCTATTTTAGTAGAGTAAAATGAACACTAATCTATAAAAAGCATTCTCAATACTAAAAACAAATAAACACTTAAGATAGGACCAAAGAAGTTAAAATTGAGGAAAGTAGACCAAAGATGGTAAACTCCTCAAGTGCTTCTCATGATGACAAAGCTATGTCCCTGATGAATAGTGGATGTATGCTCATGATGTGCTCAAGCTCCAAATGGATGAGTGATAATCAAATATGAGTGTGGATGAATGATTCAACAATGAAGGTATGGAGGGTTTTCAGCATTATAATAGTATTTTAGTAGTTTTTAGGCTCTCAAAATAGCATTATAAGTTTGTTTCAAGGGTTTGGGTTGAGGAGATATTTATTAAAATATTTTTAATAAATATGAGGATTAATATTTAATCTTAATTAAATATTTTGAGTTGGGATTAGGGGTAGGAAATGATGGGATTAGCCTTTAATCGAAATTAAAGAAGGATTAGAAGATTCTGGAAGAGGTTAGTTGTCTTAAGGAAATTGGCCAAGTTTTGGGCAAAAAATAAATAAATAATTTATTTTGAGATTTTTGGTCAATTTATTAATTAAATGATTAATAAATAAGGAAATAATGTTTAAATAAGATTTAAACATTTTTGGGAGGAATTCCTTAATTAAATATTTTTAATTAAGATAAAGGGATTTAATGGCATAAAAATTAATTAATTAATTAATGATGATGTCATCAGGGATTTTTTTTCAAAAAATAAAAATACTTTATTTTCTAAAGGATTTTTAGGTGTCTACATTTTGCCCCTCTTTGAGATAGTGTTGGGACAATACTATTTCAAAGAAGTTTAAAGATAGACGACAGGAAGAAAAGTTAAACAGCAACATGATTGCCCCAATCTTGAGTAGAAGAAGAGAGAGTGCACTGTGTGATGCCCCCTCAAGAAGATGGTGGGGAGAGAAGGTGAGGCCTAGTAGCTTCTTGAAAGGTACAATAATCTAGGACAAGAGGAGGACTGAGGGTAGCTAAGAGAGGTGATTCAAGGAAGCGATGGGAGAATGATACAAAGGAAAACCTTGTGCACAAGGATAACCAATGGGTAAGAACATTGGCTCTAGCGAGAGGGGAGAGGGTGATTGGTTTTCTAAATTGAACCCAGGGAAGTGAGTTGGAAGATAGGAGATTTGGGGAGATTATGATTCAAGGATTTATGATTGGGGGTGACTAAGATTACAATTGATGCAAGAGCTATGATTAGGATTGATGAAGAAGTTATGATTATGATTGACGAATGAGCTATGATTTATGATGAATGAAAGAGATATGATTATGATTGATGAAGGAGCTAATATTATGATTGATGAAGGAACTACAATTATGATTGATGAAGGAGCTATGATTATGATTGATACAGGATTAGATACCATGGGATTGATAGGAGATATGATTGAGCTATGGATAAAATTGTTAGATCAGGATTGTAAGACTAATTGGATGGGATGCTTGGATAGGATGGGATGTTTTGATAAGATGAGAGGATTAAGAAATCCATTGAAGCTTGAGCGTGTGGGTGTTCCAAAGGGGAGCACCACCATGTAGTTGAGCACTTATTTTGATATAGGAATATTGGGAATATGCCAAGGTTACTAAGAACATCAAGGCCTTTTTACCAATATTACATAGGACTGACATGAAACAAACATGCAAGGATTGCCCCAGCATCACACTGGAATCCCGAAAGAATCAGAGTGGAAATGATACTTGGTAATCTACAAGCAAACAATATTTCCCAAGTGCACCATGTAACCACAAGTGATCACATGTTTGGACTATGCAAGGGTCATATTTGACTGACTCACAAGCAGAAAAGAAAAAGAAAAAGACCTGATCAAAACCTTGTTCTTGAATTGCCCCATTCATAGCACACCATGATATAAAAGATGTGGCGACCATGAGGAGAGAACAACCCAAATCACTTGGAAGAGATACTTTAAGAACCAAATGTGAAATCTTGACACGAAAAAGTAACCTTTTGCCAAAGAGATTAGTAGGACTAGATACTGACAGACCAAGATCAGATGAGAGGAAGGATGCAACCTGCAAGGATCTATTGGTAATATCAAGGACTAGGATGAGCTAGGCAATCAAAACTATGTAGGACAAGATTTTGATGACAAGGGATCTCGTTCAAGGATTCGCGAAGGCATCTAACCAAGTGAACAAAAAAAATTTATTTGTATTTCATTTTGTTGATCAAGCATGAATGGATGTGAAGAGATGAGAAATATACAATGATACCAAGTGAAGGACTGACATGCAAGGATGGGATAGTGGACAAACCAAAATATTTACAAGGGATGACCGTACAAAAGTTCAACATGATAGGATAGTGGCGAGAAAGATGAAGATGAGAAGATTAGTAGATAGTATGATGAAAAGTGTGACAAGCTAGTGGAAAGAGGTAGGATATAGCATACTGTTATGATAGGGGAGGGGAGCCATGGAAAGGACAGAAGTAGTTGCTGACTTGACTATTATGATGGCAGGTATTGAAGCTTGTTGCCGAAGATATGGATAATGTGTAATGGAAGCGATGGAGAATGTGGTTGGTTCTATAAAAGGTGAGTGAATTTGATGAAATATGAACAACAAGAAGTGTTAGCTGAAGCATAAGAAAAGTGTGAGAAAACAATTAAGCTTTGAGTGAAATATCAATGGCTGATTCGCAAGAGCAGAGGAAAAAAATGCCAGAGACGATAGAAGGAGAAATAGGGGGATGGAGTGAAGAGGAAAATGAAAGCCAAGGAGAAAGGAAATGGGTGCAAGGGTAGAAGCAGGGCGTAAAGCGAAGCCAACAAGAAGGAAGAGAAACCTTGCCATGTTGAAGTGTGCAGCATTGTGATCGGGGAGTGGTGGAGGCTAGCAAAAGGAATCCAGCTCAAAATCAGCCAAAAGAGGAAGAAGAAGATCTAACCTTGCTGCAACTATTAGCAAAAGGTGCAATGCAACAAATAGAGGCAATGGAAAAAGAGAAGGAGACAAAATTACCAAGTGTAGAAGTGAGGTTAGAGGGAGCAAGTGCAAAAGATCAACCATCTATAGAAGAGAGTCTTCCTGAAGGGGAACAAAGATCCATGATGCGACCAATAGCAGTTGAATGGAAGAAGGGAAAAATAATTTAGGGGATATGATGTAGAGCTTTGGGGACCAAAAGGGTGACCCAGTGTTGTCTGCATTTTGGCCATTTCGAGCATTGCAATCTGATGCTATAGTACAAGAAGCTCATGATGCAGCAGTGGTGATGGAAAAAGCATTGGCAATGGAACAAGAACGGGCTGATCAGGTGGAGAAAGATGCAAATTTCTTTCAAGGCCTGATTGAAAGAGCGCGAGAGGATGGTGCACAGATGGAAGCTAAGCACCTAGGGGTGATGTTAATGATGGAGTAGACAAGAGTGGAGACTGTGGAGGAAACTTTGGCAGTGGAGAGAGTGGCAATGGAGAGATGTGAAAATGAATTAGTGCTCCTACAGTCGCAAGTAGAAGCATTCAGGGAGTCAGCAGTGCAGACCAATAGTTTAGCATAGAGGGCACAAGAGCATCTGAATGCAAGTAATGTACACATTACGTGGTACTAGAATCAATTGAATACAGTGAAACATGAGAGGGATTCAATGAAAATGCTAGTGAATAGATATGAAAGAGAACGCAATATTGTGCAAAGGACAACAACTATTCCAGGAGTGGAAAGACTACAGGTAGAAATGAAAGATGTCATGGAGCAATTAGTGAGGGTTGTGTGAGAGGCGGCCTACTACATGGGATTATATCACCAAGCGGTCCCTTTGGAGCAAAGGAGAGGAGTTGTATACTCTAAAAAAAAATTTATGGAGTAGATAAATACAATCTTGAGGCGTGGTAACATCCTGATCCCCATGGATACAGTTTGGGTAGGTGTAAGGATGACTCCAGGGGCGTCATCATCTGGTACTATGTCTGAAGGAATGCCATTGTTTGGACACCCTGTCTTGCCACCTCCCCTTGGGAGGCCAGAATAAAAAAAAATCTACCAAAAGATTATTAGTTAAATGGAATGTTGTTGTTGCTATCATAGGAGAATAGAAAGTTTGTGCTTATTATTGTGGCAATCAAAGGGACAACAGATGTTGTTCATAATGTAATGTCATGTTTTGGTTTTAGGATTTTTATGGAAGATATATGGATGTTTTTGTGTTTTTGTCAAATATTTAAATCTTTTTGGGATGTCTGATATATATTTTGAATATTTTTGTGTTTTTGGGATAAATAATAAAATAGTTTGACACTTGTAAAAGTGGGAACAATACAATTGGTAGAGTAAGGGTAACCATGACTCGTAGGCAAGAATGTCTGTGTAGATTTAGCAAGTATGACAGACAATAATAAGACAAAATGTGGGGACATTTCTCTAGGTGCGTGATGAAATAGATGTTTATGAGGCATGGAAAAGGCAGTGGGACCTATGCAAGGCATGTGATGGCTAAAAGAGGTCCTTGAAAAAGATGTGTGAGCCAAAAAAAATGTCTCAAGGGCCTGAAAAAGGTGCTTGAGCCTAAAAAGGCATCTCAGGGGCCGAAAAGAATAAAAAATAAGGCCTTGCAAAAGGCGTTTAGGCCTAAAAAGGCAGTTTGAGGGCCCAAAAAAGGTACTTGGGCCTATAAAGATGTCTTGAGGGCCGAAAAGGATCAAAATGGGGCCTTGAAAAAGGCGTTTGGGCCTAAAAAGGGATCTTAGGGGCCGAAAAGGATAAAAAATAAGGCCTTAAAAAAGGTGTTTGGGCATAAAAAGGAAGTTTAAGGGCCTGAAAAAGGTGCTTGGGCCTAAAAAGGACCAAAAGGATCAAAATAGGGCCTTGAAAAAGGTGTTTGGGCCTAAAAAGGCATTTTTGGGGCTTGAAAAGGTCAAAATAGGGCCTTGAAAAAGGCACTTTAAGCCTAAAAAGGCATTCTGGGGGCCAAAAGGACATTTGTACCTTGAAAAAGCTATTTAAGGCCTAAAAAGGCACTAGAGGGGTTCAAAAAGGACACATGGGCCCTGAAAAAAAGCTTTTAGGCCTAAAAAGGCGCTAAAGGGGTCCAAAAAGGACACATGGGCTCTGAAAAAAAGCTTTTAGGCCTAAAAAGGTGCTAAAGGGGTCCAATAAGGACACATGGGCCTTGAAAAAGGCTTTTAGGCCTAAAAAGGCACTAAAAGGGTCCAAAAAGGACACATGGGCCCTGAAAAAAAGCATTTAGGCCTAGAAAGGCGCTAAAGGGGTCCAAAAAGAACACATGGGCCTTGAAAAAGGCTTCTAGGCCTAGAAAGGTGCTAAAGGGGTCCAAAAAGGACACATGGACCCTAAAAAAAAGCTTTTAGGCCTAAAAAGGCACTAAAGGGGTCCAAAAAGGACACATGGGCTCTAAAAAAAGTTTTTAGGCCTCGAAAGGCACTAAAGGGGTCCAAAAAAGACACATGGGCCCTGAAAAAAAAGCTTTTAGGCCTAAAAAGGTGCTAAAGGGGTCCAAAAAGGACAAATGGGCCCTAAAAAAAAATCTTTTAGGCCTAAAAAGGCGCTAAAGGGGTCCAAAAAGGACACATGGGCCCTGAAAAAAAAGCTTTTAGGCCTAAAAAGGCGCTAAAGGGGTCCAACAAGGACACATGGGCCTTGAAAAAGGCTTTTAGGCCTAGAAAGGCGCTAAAGGGGTCCAAAAGGGACACATGGGCCTTGAAAAAGGCTTTTAGGCCTAAAAAGGCACTAAAGGGGTCCAAAAAGGACACATGGGCCCTGAAAAAAAAGCTTTTAGGCCTAAAAAGGCGCTAAAGGGGTCCAAAAAGGACACATGGGCCCTGAAAAAAAAGCTTTTAGGCCTAGAAAGGCGCTAAAGGGGTCCAACAAGGACACATGGGCCTTGAAAAAGGCTTTTAGGCCTAGAAAGGCGCTAAAGGGGTCCAAAAGGGACACATGGGCCTTGAAAAAGGCTTTTAGGCCTAAAAAGGCACTAAAGGGGTCCAAAAAGGACACGTGGGCCTTGAAAAAAAAGCTTTTAGGCCTAAAAAGGCGCTAAAGGGGTCCAAAAAGGACACATGGGCCTTTTGAGACAGTATTGATATATCTGTTGAAACTGGGTAGACTTAAACATGACCATTGCAACTTAAATAAGACTCAAAATCCTTCTTGATTCACATTAATAATGGTTGCTTGGAAGGAAGGTGACAATCGGCCTTGCAGCATCTCTTTCGCTATCTGAGTTGTGCTAGATTTTCCTAAGCCTGGAAATATGTTTCAGGACATTACCACACTTTTTCTTAATATCAAAAATTGAGAGGAATTTTGGGGTGGTATTTTAATGTTTCAAGCTTTTATGGCCATATTTGGTATTTATGACCCCCTTTTGAATGCTTTGAAATTTTATTTTATTTTATTTTATTATTATTATTATTATTATTATTTTGGATTTTTGGATGATTTATGAATTTTTTTGACAACTTTTTAGCAATTTTTGAAGTAGAAATAGGATGTGAATGAGATAGTGATGTTGGATTTTGCTGTAAGGCTCAAAAATATACAAGCATGAAAAGGAAATGGGTGGATGACTCTGGAATGTAAGATAGAACATAGTAGTGGATGTAGGAACTTTTGGAAAATCTTGGAAAATGGGGAGATGGGCGATGAGATGTAAAGGGGTGATACAAGAGATGGAGTTCATTGATAGATAATGGAAAGGCTATAGTACACCTGGCACCTATTTTCTAGGTTTTTACTAGGGACCTATCCAAGGTGCTTGAATTGCCAAGTTTTCACCATTGGACGCTTTATTTTTCTTTGCTTGATTTTGATTTGCAAATTTTTCCCTTAGGCGTAGAATTTCTTAAGGTGAATAATGTTGGTAGGATCATTTAGAACTTCACCTTCAAGAGTAGATAGCTGATAGGCTCTTGAGCCAAAAGATGATGTGACCACATAAGGACCAAGCCATGTGGCCTCAAACTTGCCTTTCTTTTCTCTGTCGACTTGAACCTTCATATTCTCTTTGAGGACCATGTCACCTTCTTGAAAATTGTGTGGATGAACTTTCTTATTGAAATTGTGCTAAAGGCAATTCTGGTAGACCATGAGGTGGTCATAGGCCTACTGCCTTTTTTCATCAAGTAGATCAAGTTCAGTAAGTCAAGCCACTCTATATGCTTCATCAGATATTTGTCCATGTACAAAAATGTGGAGCGATCGGAATTCAACCTCAATAGGTAGGACTACTTCAGGACCATAGACCAAGGAGTATGGAGTTGTGCCAGTGGCTGTGTGGAATGAAGTGCGGTATGCCCGTAGGGTAGGATTAATTTGCAAATGACAATCATGACCGGAGTCATTGACAACTTTCTTGAGGATTCTAAGTAGGGTTTTATTAGTTTCCTCTATCTGGTTGTTACCTTGTGGGAAGTATGGGCTATAAAAATGATGATGGATATGAAGGGAAGTGCACAATTCCTCCATATTTAGGTTTTCAAAATTACCTCCATGGTCAGTGAAAATGGTAGCTGGGATGCCAAAGTGGCATATGATATGATATAGGATAAACTTGGACACTTGAACTCTTGTAGCAGTGACAAGGGGAACTGCTTCGACCCACTTAGTGAAGTAATCAGTGGCGGTGATTATCCACTTATGCCTTTCTGAAGAAAGTGGTTCAATAAGACCAATGAGATCAAACCCCCAGCAGGAAAAAGGCCATGGTGGTGCAATGGGTTGCAAGTCCTGTGCTGGAGCTCAGATTAAATTAGCATGTTGTTGACAAGGTAAACATCGTTTCACAAATTCACATGCATCATGTTCTAGAGTAGGCCAATAGTATCTAGCCCAAAGGATCTGCTTTGCTAGCACCATCCCGCTCGTGTGAGCACCACAAAGTCTAGTGTGTACCTCTTTGAGAGCCATCATAGTCTCATTTTGAACTAAACATCGAGAGAGAGTATCATGATAACCATGACGATATAGGGTTTGGGTGATGATAGTGTATCGGGAATCTCTACGTATAAGGTTTTGGCATTGGGTTCATGTGAGGTGAGGAGATATGATACCATTTAGTAGGTAAGTATGAATTTCATGGTACCATGGGGATTGGGGACCAACCAAGACGTAGACTCATGATGATTCATCATTCTTATATGTGGGTTCATGCAACTGGTCAACCAAGAATTCATATTGTGTAGCTTCACATGGCATTTCCAAGAGAGAACCAATAGTAGCCATAGCATCAGCTGCCTTATTCTGGAGTCTAGGTACTTGTATGAATTGGATCTAAGTAAAATGCTCCTTTAATTGATCAACCAATTTTTTGTAAGGTAGTAGCTTGTCATCCTTGGTCTGATATTCATTCAATGCTCATTTAATGATAAGCTGAGAATCACCATAAACTTGAAGCTTTGTGATATTCCATTCAATGGTGATTTTGAGACCTGCAACAAGGGCCTTATACTCTGCAATGTTATTGGTACACTGAAATTGTAGCTTGAAAGATTTAGGAATATAATCGCTTTGAGGTGTAACCAAGAGTATGCCAGCGCAGAGCCATGAGATGTATAGGAGCCATCAAAATATACCTCCCAAAGTGATTGTTCTTCTACCAAATAGAGGTATTCATCTGGAAATTCCATGATGAGTGGGTGATCTACAACTAAGGGTGCATCAACAAAGTGATCTACAATAGCCTAGCCTTTGATGGCCTTTTTGTCAACATATTGAATGTCAAACTCACTAAGAAGTGTAACCCATTTTTCTAGGCATTCGATGAGTACTGTGAAAGAGAGCATATATTTTAATGGATCAATCTTTGATATCAGTTGCATAGTATGACTCAACATGTAATGACATAGCTTCTGGGTGGAAAACACTACTGCTAAGCATGCCTTCTCCATTGGTGTTTAGTTGAACTCATAGCCCACTAATGTTCGGCTAATGTAATAAATAGCTCATTCCTTTCCTGCATCGTCAAGTTGTGCTAGAAGAGCACCTAATGCTGTGTGAGTAGCTATGATGTACAATATGAGTGGGCGCCCTATAACTGGAGGAACCAAAATAGGCGGATTAGCTAAGTATTGCTTGATGAGCTCAAAATTGTGCTGGCAAGCTGAGTCCCATTTGAAATTCTGATCTTTCTTAAGCAAGTGAGTGAAAGGTTGACACTTATCAACAAGTTGAGAAATGAACCGTCAGACTGATTGGAGTTTTCCTTGCAAAGAATGAAGGTGCTTGAGTGTCTTAGGAGGAGCCATATCCATGATGCCTTTGACCTTCTTAGGGTCAATCTCAATACCACGCTGTGACACAATGAAGCCTAGGAGCTTGCCTAAGGTGACACTGAAGACACATTTCTTTGGATTCAATATGAGACGATACTCTATCAATCAATTAAACACTTTTTCATGGTGAAATAAGTGATCAAGAGCATTGAGAGACTTTACTAAAATATCATCCACATAATCCTCAAGAATCTTATGGATTAGGTCATGGAAGATGACTGTCATGGCGCATTGATAGGTTGCCCCAGCATTCTTTAGCCCAAATGGCATCATATTATAGCAGAATGTGCCCCAAGGTGTAGTAAATGTTGTCTTATGCTGATCTTCTTCTACTATATGAATATGATTATATCCAAAGAAACCATCCATTAGTGAAAAGAGTTCATGACTTGCGGTGAGATCCACAATCATGTCAATATTTGGTAATGGAAAGTCATCCTTCGGACAAGCCTTATTAAGATCCCTAAAATTAGTGCAGATTTTGATATCACCAGAAGGCTTGGTAATAGGTACCATGTTAGAAATCCATTCAGAATAATCTATTGGGCGAATGATTTTGGCCTCCAACAATTTTTCTAACTCCGCTTTAACCAATAAAGAAACTTTGGGGTGCATCTTACGGAGCTTTTGCTTAACGGGCTGGCCCCTAGATCTACTACTAGATGGTGTACAACTAGTTTGGGATCCAACCCCGGCATGTCCTGATATGATCATGCAAAGTGGCCTATATTTTCATGAAGAACCTCAATAAGAAGATCTTCTTGTTCAGGTGGTAGAGAGGTTGTGATGTATGTGATATGTGGGATCTTTGTCTAACTAATATTTACTGGCCGAGTTTCCTCTATCAAAACTGAAGAGATAGGATGCCTATGCTCTTGCAGGGGAAGGATGAAATCTCCATCTTTAGGTGCCTCAGAGAGGTTTTCACCATTAGATACATCCTTTATTTTTATTTCATTTTTTGAGTTATCCAATGATGCTCCAGAGGAGTTTTCACCAGAGGACATTTTTCCTTTGATTTTTTTCTTTTTTGTTTCTTTTTGTATTTCTATTTTGCAATTTGAGATTTCCTCCTCCCTGAAGTAACTTGCAGGATATAGCTTGTAGACATATGCCGATGGTGGTGGCAACCATTTATGTGGTGTTTCTGCCCCCATGAATTTAAGGAGTGCGTGCTTAGTAGAGAACTTGTCAACATGAACAACACTTGGTTGGTCCCAATCTATGAGTTCAGGGTGAGCAAGCGGGAGGTCTATGAGATTCAAGGATAATTGGTAGAGCACAGAGGCTCCAAGGATTATTTCATCAAGGAAAATATCGTTGTAAGATTTCTTTTCAACTTCCTCAGGGATGTCTTCAACCTCAACGAGAGTGTTTTGGATGTTCATAAAGGCATGGCCTTCCGTTGTAGTGCCCCCAGTTGCGGGGAGTCCATAGCCCAAGCCTTGAGTTTTTTGGCCTTGGTGTGCTTCTATAGGCTATCTCATACCTGATTCCTAGCAGCCTAAACCACCTCCTTAATAATCCCATTACTCTATGGCCAAACGATGTGACCAGGGATATTTTTTTTTAAAGTGATCAAGAATTGCTTCACTTTTAGGAGGGAGCTCCTTGTATAGCCATGTGTTAATGTCTGGTGCATTCTCTTCTCCATCAAGAATACCTTTGGTAATAAATGTGGTAGGGCCCATTTGTTGAAGTTGAGAGGTGGTTTCTGATATAGGCCCTTGATGTGTTGGGCGTCCTTGAGTATGGGGATCAAGTGGTAGAGTGCCAATAGCAAAAGCATCTGTTAGACTATACTCGCCACAACCTTGGTAGTTGATCTTAACTATGGAGAGGGTGGAGGCTAAAATGGTGTCTGGATCATGGAAGGTGCCAGAGGAACTGGCCGTGGTGGTGCCAATTTCAATCCCAAGACAGTGATTGGTGTATGAAGCTTCAACCGCATTGCAATAAGAAAAGGTTTCAGGATCTGTGTGGATGGTTATCTCAGTGCCATTATGCGTAAAATTGATACACTAATGATATGTTGATGGAACGGCCTTCATGGCATGAATCTATGGGCGACCGAGGAGGATGTTGTATGGAAGGTTAAGATCAACTACATGGAAAAGTGTTTCTTGAGTGACTGGGCCAACTCTTATAGGGAGCAAGATGGTTCCTTCAGTGGTGTGCTCCAAATTGCCATAGGCCTTGATGGTGATTACTTCATTAATGATATCTACCTCAGTGTATCCTGCCTATTTGATGAACTTTAAAGTACATAGATTTAAAGCCAATCCATTATCTATCATGACCCTTTTAACAGCAAAGTCGAAAACCATGATGGCTATGCGGAGTGGAAGGATATGATCTGGTTCAACTTTTGGGATATCAGTGGTTTTGAAGGATAAGGCACATTAGGCCGAAAGATGGCTGACCAAGTTGCGAAACTCGATGGCATTTATGTCGGAGGGGATGCATGACTCATGTAGAGTACTGTTGAGGATCTCTTGATAAAGTGGGCTTGTTTGTAAGAGATCCAAAATGGAGATCTGGGCCGGCGTGTTTCCAAGATGTTCCAAGATGTTATATTGTGGCCCTAATGAGGATGATTTTGATGGAGATGCTCTAGATGGAGGTGGTCTTGATGGTGCAGAAATAGGTGGGCTAGCTATATTGAGTCGAGTCCGGCGAGTAGCAACTGCACATTGGGTATCTGGGCCTTTAATGTTAATGACATTGATGGATGGCTCAACCTGTGATATGCAACTGATAAGGCTTCCATAGTCTAAATATGTTGAGGTATAGTTTTGAGACTTGTCTCAGTTATCTCCTTGTTTGCCTTGAGTATTGTTCAATTTTTTGACAAGTGGGCTTGCGGGTGCTTTTCCTAGGTTTGTTTTATGAGGAGGGAAATCATTTTGATACATCATTAATCTTGCATTGGGTGAAGTTTGTGCCCCCACTATGATTTCATTTTGATCAATTTGGTCTTGGACATAGTCCTTGAGTTGCATGCATTTGAGAGTGGTATGTCCTTTGACACGATGGAATTTGCAAAACTCATTATCTTTCTACCAAGATGCCCTAGATTGGTTTGGTTCCAAGGGTTGTGTTGGTGGATGTTGAATAAGATTATCCTTAGCTAGTTTTTCAAAGATTGCATCAAGAGGTTCCCCCAATGGGGTGTATACACGAGATTGTCTTTGAACATGAGGTTTAGTACTTGCCAAAAGTGTGATAGCATTGGTTTGATTATGATGAGCAGGTATTTGTTGATTGGTTTGTATGGGTAAGGGGTGATACACAGGGGCTTGTTGTTGATAAGTTTGTTGTTGGCAAAATGTGGTGGGAACATTGGTAGCCGCCCCAACAATATGGACCTGTCGAGTGTCGGTGGCACCATCTGTTACTGTATTCTTTTTTTTGTTCCAATATCGAGTTTTTTCATTGCTTAGACCTTGATCTTGGGTGTTTTCTTTGTACAATCTGATGACACCATCCTTAATGAGGCCTTGCTCAAGGCCCATTCCTTTTTCTTTGATATCCTTGTATGTTTGCAAACAATTCATAACCATATGATGAGCAAGGCTTGGGTGTGCATTGTTTATGAACATCTTGACAAGATGACGCTCAGGGATGGTACAAGAGATCCTTGTTGTGAGGATCTGTCAGTGTTACAAGTATTCTATGAGGCTTTCTCCACCTTTTTGTTTAGTGTGGACTAGGTCTACTACAGACAGTTCAGTTTCAACGAGATGGGTATACTAAGCAACAAAGGCCTTAGAAAGTTCTGCAAATGTTTTAATAGTACCTTGAGGGATACGACAAAAACATTCCAAAGCTGGTCCTACTAGGCTCTTGGGAAAGAGTTGCATGAGGAACACATCATTATAAGCTACCTCCTGACAATGCATATAGAATTCCTTAACATGTGTGACTGGATCACTTTTCCCTCTAAATTTTTCAAACTTGGGGATCTCAAAATGTTTAGGAAATGGTGTCATCGTGATGGTTTTGTCAAATAGGTATGGGCAATCATTCTCAAACTTGAAAGTTTTGGAGTTTGTCCCATCTTTGAGGGCTTTGAGAGCATTTTTCATCTCTTCCCATTCAGATTTTATAGGTGGGGGAGCAAGTGCCCCCAGCATAGGATACATGCCAAGATTTGACAGTTGCAGTTGATGTGGAAAATCTTGGTTGCCATATGGCATCTGTGAAAAAATAGGTTGCACAGCTAGTGGAATGGATGTTATGGGTAGTTGGAATGTGTTTTGGGTATACTGCTGCATCTGCTAAGAAGTTTGTTGGTGGGGAGGATAAGTATGAGGTTGCTGCCCTATGAGATATTGTTGTGTAGGTGCTTGAGCATATTGTTGGTGTAAAGACTGTAGCTGAAAGGGTGGTAAGGTGGTTGATGCATGTGCCATGCTTTGGGAATACATAACATGTCCAATATATGTGGGTTGCACTCCTACTTAAGAGTATGATGGATTATGAATAGGTGTAAGGTAATTAATCTATGGTAGACTATTCATCATAGGGAATTGCAATGGTGGGGTGGTTTGGCTATTTCCCAAAGGTGGCATGGAGAGATAGTTGGTAAGGGGTGGTAGTGAATAACAATATGAAGTGGTAGATGAAAGTGTTTGAGGGGTGGACATGGCTGCAGTGCTAGGGGGAAGACCAGTGGTAGGTCCTTGTGCTATAGCAACATTCCAAGGTCCAAAAGAAAATGAGGCTAAAGAGCTTTGGCTAGCTACAAAGGGGTTGATAGTGATGTTGGGTGGGATGGAAGATGAGGTATTTGACCCTAGTGGTTGATGTAGAGCCACACCTTGGAAAACTCAGGAGGAATCAATCACTCAACTGAGTTGCTTCAAGGGGCATCTACAACCTTTAGGATCACACACAATAAATTATAACCACCCATTGTGATTTGAACCAACTGTTCTTATAATTATTATTATTATGAAAACACAACCAGAGATACCTTAGACTCAACTCATAAGACTCCTATAACCATCCACTAGATTCAATAAACAAAACTTTGAAAATAAATCCCCCCAAAAATTTCTTCTTGCTGCCTCTGGATAGACCTGCACTCAGACATGAATAACTTTTGAACCAGAAAAGATTTACTCAATCCAGCTATTGAGATTTGGCGTAACTAAGTTTCAAACAACATATAAATTTTTTAGAAAAATCCAACAGTTCAAACCCGAGATATTGACCACGCATCAGAGTACATTTTTCTGCAAAACATTGCTTCTTGTTGTCTCTAGATAGACCTGTGAACAGACATGTATAACTTTTGAACCAGATCAAAACTCTTTGATCCCTCTAGTGAAGATGGGCATAATTAGGCCTATAATAATATATCCAAAGCTCATGAAAATCCAACAGTGCAATTGGTAAATATTACCCATGCACTGAGATTAATTTTTTGCAAACATACCAAATTCGACCCAAAACTAAAACTTTTTAATCTTTTGCAAACTATCAACTTGTTTCCAGTAAGAAGATAAGAAAAATCCACTCAAAACTCAGACCTTCAAAAAATTGCACAAAGAAAAAATGAAAAAAACATTCCATATCTCTCCAAATTTGATTCCTTTTCTACATAGCCGACTGGCTCTCATTTTAAAACTGACTTTCTTTTCCTAATTAAAGGATGTGAAATGTTTTCTTCTTATTTAGAAAAGAAGAACGTCTTCTATCCAAAAAAAGGATAAGAATCTGAAACATTTTTTCTACCAATATTAGACAGTCATTTTCTAAGTCAAAAATATTTCAAAAACTACCTACTACCTATTATTGGATTCTAAAAATCATTAAACACTCCACTTACGAACTAAAAAAATATATTCTAATTTAAGATCCACAGACCTAGTCCTAGGTGGCTATATCTGGACAGCTTATCGAACTGCTACTCTAGGTATGCCACCACATGTAGGACTTACAAACTTCAAAAACTAAAAGCATTTAAAACATAACATTAAATTCCCTATTACATTTTCAACAATGTTGCCTCCTATAGCGTTTCTCTTGTCTGCCACTGCAGCATACTCCCCTGTAGAATGAATCTCAAGTCCTCTTGAGATGATGTGTTGTAGAAATGAATCTCATTCTTCTTTTGAACTTTCCAATTTCTTTGAACTAAGATGATCATATCTACAAGAAAAACAAAAATAATATCCAACTTCTCCACCTTGTAGCTTTGATTCTTTAATGCTGTAAATGTCACAGAAAATTCTCCAGCATGATTCACTATACATGAAATCTGCATCCCTGCATAAACATTATTAGAAGAAAACATATCATCAGCATTAAGATTATTTGAGTTCTCTTTTTGAATATGAGATTCCTTATACACCATGTAATGTGCATCATATCTATCTTCATCAATAGTAACCATAAACTTATCTGCTTCTTGACTATCAACCAGTTTCACATCTTGAATCTTAAGAATCGTATTTATCTCTTCTTCCTTTATTAAACATTTATCATCATCTTGATCTTTTGTAGTAATCTCACTTTCAA
This sequence comes from Cupressus sempervirens, assembly GCA_028749045.1. Classification (NCBI taxonomy): domain Eukaryota; kingdom Viridiplantae; phylum Streptophyta; class Pinopsida; order Cupressales; family Cupressaceae; genus Cupressus; species Cupressus sempervirens. Next base: position 218,935,124 of record CM053789.1, read on the forward strand.
ATATCTCTTTCTTATTACAACTTTGCTCAAGAACAATAATAGTATTGCACTCTTTTCTTTCTTCTTCAAGCTGAGTTTCCGTACTACCGCCATGCCTTTTCCATTCTCCCACAATGGCTGCAAAATTTTTCCATAAATCAGATTCTTCTTTAGAACTTGTTGTTACACATTTCTTAGCTTCATCTTCATGCCATTCCTCTTGACATTTTTCTTCATTATACATATTTAAGGCTTCATCAATTGCCTCCAAAATCTTTTCCGTAGGAGTACCTTCCAACATTGTACTCTTCCCTATTTTCAAAGGACATGTTACTGTTCCAACCACAGATTTTTTGCATTCAAATCCAATAGGACTTGTCTTGTTACTACTTTCGTCAAGAGATACTTGTTGCACTTCTTGTTGCTACACTTTGTGTTCTTGTTGCACTTCTTTCAACTTAGCTTTATTCTCTTTCAACTTAGCGTCATTCTCCTCAAGTCTCCTTCTCAAATTGTTTATCTCCTCTTCTATCTTTCTTAGCTCTTCTCTTTGTTTTCTCCTTTCTTCTTTCTCTCTTTTCTTCTTTTCCTTTATCTCCTTCTGTTTAGAATCCTTTCTCTGTCGATACCTTCTAAAAAGATACAATAAAGCTGCTTCTTCTTGTCCCATCATTCCTCAGCTAGGTTATTTTCTTCTTATCTAGTCTCCTGGACTTCTTCTCAGACTATTTCTCTCAATCTTTCACAATCACACAAACATATACACAACTACTTTTTTCTAAACCTTTTGCTAAGCTCTGATACCAAAAATGATGCAAAGCCACACCTTGAAAAACTCAGGAGGAATCAGTCACTCAACTGAGTTGCTTCAAGGGGCATCTACAACCTTCAAGATCACACACTAAAATCGGATTCAATAAACAAAATTTTGAAAATAAAATCCTCCAAAATATCTTCTTGCTGCCTCTGGATAGACCTGCACTCAGACATGAATAACTTTCGAACCAAAAAATATTTTCTCAATCCAACTATTAAGATTTGGCATAACTAGGTTTCAAACAACATATAAAATTTTTAGAAAAATTTAACAGTTCAAACCTGAGATATTGACCACGCATCAGAGTACATTTTTTTGCAAAACATTGCTTCTTGCTGTCTCTAGATAGACCTGTGAACAGACATGTATAACTTTTGAACTAGATCAAAACTCTTCGATCCCTCTAGTGAAGATGGGCATAATTAGGCCTATAATAACATATCCAAAGCTTATAAAAATCCAACAATGCATTTGGGAAATATTACCCATGCACTAAGATTAATTTTCTGCAAACATACTGAATTCGACCCAAAACTAAAACTTTTTAATCTTCTACAAACTATCAACTTGTTTCCAATGAGAAGATAAGAAAAATCCACTCAAAACTCAGACCATCAAAAAATTGCACAAAGACAAAATGAAAAAAACATTCCATATCTCTCCAAATTTGATTCCTTTTCTACATAGCCGACTGGCTCTCATTTTAAAACTGACTTTCTTTTCCTAATTAAAGGATGTGAAACGTTTTCTTCTTATTTAGAAAAGAAGAACATCTTCTATCCAAAAAAAGGATAAGAATCTGAAACATTTTTCTACCAATATTAGACAGTCATTTTCTAAGTTAGGAATATTCCAAAAACTGCCTACTACCTATTATTGGATTCTAAAAATCATTAAACACTCCACCTACGAACTAAAAAAAAACTATTCTAATTTAAGATCCACACACCTGGTCCTAGGTGGCTATATCTGGAGAGCTTATCGAACTGCTTCTCTAGGTATGCCACCACATGTAGGACATTATTAAAAACTTCAAAAACTAAAAGCATTTAAAACATAACATTAAATTCCCTATTACATTTTCAACAATATTGCCTCCTATAGCATTTCTCTTCTCTACCACTACAGTAGTGGTGGCATTTGAGTAGTAAATAGACTAGGTGTGTTGTGAGGTGAAAGTGAAAAGGTAGTGTTGATGGATGTAAATGGAGGATTTGGTGGAGTAGGGAAATGAGTGGTTAAAGCAGAGGCAGATGATACACATGAGGTTGGTTGGGATGTAGTATGTACTAAGGGTTGGGTGAGGATGGGATGGGTGTTTTTTGGAATGGGAGTAGGCACCTAGGTTGAGGGTATATTTGGGTCTGCAGGTTTTGTCTGACGTGGTTGATATCCAGAGAAAGGATCAGTGAGGACAGATGACTTTGCAACTGGTGGTTGCCACCCAAATAGAGGGTGTGTAGGATTTGAAATGTCAATAGGTGGTGGACACCCAAATTCAAAGGAACCAACACTATCCCATAAAAAATTTCCCATGATGGTCTCCTTGTTTCGGTCTATGATGGCATTAACAATGGTGGCATGACCAGGTTGATTCATGAAAGCATCAATATCTATAGAGGAACCTGTCTCTTCGAGGATTTGTGGTGGTGGATTTGGGGCCACCATGGAAACGACGGGGTATGGCTGAGCTTGAGATGTGTTATTACTATGGCTAGGATCCATGTCCTTTTTCCTTGTGTTCCTACCAAAACGAGTGGTGGGTGGCATGAAAGGATGACTTTCCTAATGATAAAAATGCAAAGAGGGATGATGCTAAGTGTATATGATACTTTTAGGAATCTAGATTATATGGTGCTATGTGGAGGAGGTTGTGTTTCCCTTAAGTGTGAACTTGAATATGTGGTAGCGATATCAAACCCTAACGTAGCCTTGTGACCATTGGGAAGACAAATGGGATCAAATGCATACCCCAACCTTTTGCTTAAGGTGATGTGGGACACAAGTGATAGTTTATCCTAACAATGCTAAGTTTAAGGACAACTATGATGGTGAGATGGATAGAGATTTCTTTAGGGAGACAAATCTTAATGAGGTGATGCGAATAATGTTTCTAAGTGTGGAGCAATGAATGGAAGATTCTAGGGTTTAGTGATGCTTGATTTGGAGGATTTCTAAAAACCTAAGGTTTGATGACAAAAAGTGGAGGAGATGATTATACCAAATGTTTAGATGGGATGAAGATTTAACAGAGAGAAAAAACCTACAAGGAGACAAGTGCATAAGTGTGTGTGGAAAAAGATGGACCTAATCAAAATAGTTCCCATGAGAATTACTGATAAGGCTATGGTTGACACCTCGTCAGAGAGTTAGTTTCTAAATCTTGTAATCCCATTCAGTTTGTAATGCAATGTCTGCTCCACCTTTCTTAATTTGCTCTAGCTTGGAAATCCTTGGGTTGGGGGTATGTTTTTGATGTTTGACTTATATCTCAGTGTAAATTGGTATTTGTGGAAGTTTAGCCTTTTTGAAGTTAGCCTTAGGTTGGCCTGACATGAGATATTTCCAAGGGATTTTGATCACAACTATGGGGTTTTGGAGGTAGTGACTACACTAAGTATACCTTCTAAACCTTGGGTTGGAACATAAATCAATTAAGAAATAGCAAGTTTTGGATTCTTTCAGGATTAATTTGGCTAACTATCTTCTAGTCAGGGAAAACAATGTGGCATTTTCAGTCAAGTACGATGTTGCGAGTGGGCTTGCTAACAACCGTTTCTGATATATTGAAGGTGAGGTCTCTCAAAGATAAAATTTGTGATATTTTTAGTCAAGTAGGGTAAATGGAAAAGTATTTTTGAAAAAGAACAAGACTTTGGGCCAACAAAGGATTCATAACTTAGATTCTACTTAGTGATTTTTTGAGGGAATAAGTAGATAGTTTTGAAACAAATGGAAAAATTGGACTAGCGAGACAAGCAATTGTTGTGAATGGACATGCTAACAACCATTTTTTTGAGATGAAAAAGGTGAAACTTTCTTTCTTCTGATATGAGGATAAATGAGAAAATAATTTCTCAAAGGACAAAGCAACTTTGAGAAATACAAACAGTTGATTTCTTTAGCAAAAGGATTTTATTTTGCGATAGTAACCACTAAATTGTGTATGTTCAACAAATGTTTTCATAGGTCTTGAGCACAATTTAAGATATTTCAAACACACACTTTATCCCTACAAGTCAAAATTTGATTGTCATATGCTATTCAATGGCCCACAGCTTGATGTCTCCTAGTTCTAGTGTAATATTTCCCTCTAATCGAAGAGGTGAGTCGATACAAGAGTTGATCAACAAAGGATACACATCAGAGAACCTTCAAGGCATGAAAAATATAAGTTCCCCTACCGTGGGAACAACAACCCTTGGAGATGAAACCCAAGTGGCCTTATGCCTCTACCAGGGGAGCACAATGGTGAGTAATCTTGAGGGATGTTGTTTCCCTTGCACCGTGAATAACATACCATGAAAGAAAGTGAGATACTTTAGATCTAAGAAGGTTGTAAATGAGTCTGTGGAGTCTCCGCAATGGTTGTTACTGGATGTGATCCACTTAAGGGTCTATTCTGGACATGCTAAAATCATGGGAAAGTTTTCCCACCTCAGGCTACCCCCAGAAACATGCCACCCGAACTGAAGAGATGGAGTGAGAAGGTTTACCCTTCCCCTCATTTATATACCAGCTAGACTATTTACTAGTTTGAGCTTCTCACCAAAGGGGATGTGCTTCCCAAGGTGGATGAACTTGCTAGAAGCACTCCCAGGTTATTGCGAATGATCTTGCTAACAACTTTCGGTACATGCATCACATATTTTAATGGTCTTACTTTGCATGGAAAGAGAGAAGTCTAAGATGTGCTAAAATGCACAATCTCAAAATACATAAGACATGGGGTTCATTGCTATTTTTGGACACTTTTAGATTTTCTATCTTACAACTTTGAAGACACATGTGATTAGCATTTAGATGTTCATTCCAACTTAACAACATCACCAAAAAAAGTAAAATTGAGTCAACAAAAGTAAATTGCGCGCGTGAAAGCTTTTTAAAAAGGAGGGAATAAGAACATTTTCACTTTAGAGCATTCAAGATTTGATGAATTTATTTTAAGCCCCAAAATTGAAGTGTTTACACATAATGTTCATTTGCACCTTAAAATAAAGTGTTCATCACATTCATTCTTTTTAACCTTTAGCATCCAAGATTGTGTTGGTCATGCATTCGAATGAAAATGTTATATTTTAATCCATGGCATTCAAGATTTGATTTGAGCAACATGCATTCAAAGACAAGTGTTTAAACATTCAAGTTCATTTTCCAAGAGCATTAAACCATGTAAGGAGGACCTACAAGAAACATGATTAGTGGTTTCATAGAAGTCTTCAACCGATAATGCATGAGTTAGCAAATATCCCTACAAAAATCATCAAAGTTTAGTCATTGATAGTGAAAATAAGTATCTAAAAGCATGAAAAATATGATAAAAACCAATACCATCATGACGGGCTCGGAACAAGCTTTTTGACGATATTTTGTTTTCTAAAAATCGAGTCTGGATGCTCAAGTTATGAGAAAAACACCAAATGTCGCTTCTCAAGGCTTAAAAGGGCATGTAGAAATGATGTCGTGCTGACATCATCAAAGTGCAATAGTTCAGGCCTTAAAGAAATGGAGGCATTATTTATTACCAAAGGAATTTGTTTTGTATACTGATCATTAGGCATTACAGTACCTAAATAGCCAAGGTAAATTGAATCAGAGGCATATGAAGTGGGTAGAGTTCTTGCAAAGCTATACATTTGTGTTGAAGCATAGAAGTGGAAAATCTAACAGGGTTGTAGAGGCACTAAGTAGGAGACAGTTGTTGCTTACAGTAATGCAAGTTGAAGTAGTTAAGTTTGATGAACTCAAGAATCTGTACCCTGAGGATCCTGATTTTGCTGAATCATGGAAAGCTTGTAAAGAGCCTGTTGCTATAGACAAAACTAAGTGGTTAGACTATCTAATTCAGGATGGTATGTTGTTCAAGGGGAGTCAATTATGCATTCCAAGGAGTTCCATGAGGGAAAATCTGATTAAGGAGAAACATAGTGGAGGGATGGTAGGACATTTTGGTTGAGATAAGACCATTGCCATTCTTAAAGAACATTATTTTTGGCCTCAAATGTCACAGGATGTGAAGAAGTTTGTACAGAGTTGTCAGATTTGTCAAGTTGCCAAGGGATTTAGTCACAATACTGGACTATATCATCCATTGCCTGTTCCATCAAAGCCATGGGAAGACATAAGTATGGATTTTGTTCTTGGATTGCCAAGGACACAAAGGGGTAATGACTCAGTATTTGTGGTGGTTGATAGGTTCTCCAAAATGTTCTTCTTTTGTTTTTAAATTTTAAGGCAGGGGTCTGGGAGTAGTAGCCACTGTATCACCTATTTTAGTAGAGTAAAATGAACACTAATCTATAAAAAGCATTCTCAATACTAAAAACAAATAAACACTTAAGATAGGACCAAAGAAGACAAAATTGAGGAAAGTAGACCAAAGATGGTAAACTCCTCAAGTGCTTCTCATGATGACGAAGCTATGTCCCTGATGGATAGTGGATGTATGCGCACGATGTGTTCAAGCTCCAAATGGATGAGTGATAATCAAATATGAGTGTGGATGAATGATTCAAAAATGAAGGTATGGAGGGTTTTCAGCATTATAATAGTATTTTGGTAGTTTTTAGGCTCTCAAAATAGAATTATAAGTTTGCTTCAAAAGTGGATGATTTTAGTGGAGGGAGAGGCTTCTATTTATAGGCCAAGTGGTGGAAGGATGGACGGTCAGGATGCAAGGATGGCAAGATGGTGAGGGAGGGCTAGGATGCACTCAAAGAGGAGCACATGGATTGTGCTTGTTTAAAGCCAATTAGGAGGTGACACATGTCACAGGGTGATTGGGTGTGAGAGGGTAGGATATGGGTTGGTCAAAGGAGTAATGAGGGAGGTTGAGCCATAAATGGGGATGGTTGGGTCAAATAGAGATGGTTGGGTCATAAATAGAGATGGTTGAGAGGAGGATGAGATTGTTGACTTTGGCTTGGGTTAGCAAGTCTTAACCCTTGCTTAAGTTGTGCACATGATTAGAAGAGGGATTAGGATTAGCTTAGGAGTTGGCTAACCTTGTTAAGGGAATGTGACAAGGTTAGAGGGGGGTTTAGGATTAGAATTGACATCTTCTAGAAGAGTCTAGGCTTCTAGGATGAGGATAAATAAGGTTTTTTAGAAAATAAATAAAGTTTTATTTATTTCAAGGGTTTGGGTTGAGGAGATATTTATTAAAATATTTTTAATAAATATGAGGATTAATATTTAATCTTAATTAAATATTTTGAGTTGGGATTAGGGGTAGGAAATGATGGGATTAGCCTTTAATCAAAATTAAAGAAGGATTAGAAGATTTTGGAAGAGGTTAGTGGTCTTAAGGAAATTGGCCAAGTTTTGGGCAAAAAATAAATAAATTATTTATTTTGGGATTTTTGGTCAATTTATTAATTAAATAATTAATAAAGAAAGAAATAATGTTTAAATAAGATTTAAACATTTTTGGGAGGGATTTCTTAATTAAATATTTTTAATTAAGATAAAGGGATTTAATAGCATAAAAATTAATTAATTAATTAATTAAACAATTAATTAATAAATGATGATGTCATCAGGGATTTTTTTTTTCAGAAAATAAAAATACTTTATTTTTTAAAAGATTTTTAGGTGTCTATAGCCACCAATGGGGTCAAGGGGCAACACCCCTTGTGAGGTCCTAGGGTAGTACAGGGTAGTGTCGGGGGGTAGCACCCCTGACACCAAGAACATTTTGCCTCTTGCATTCCCTTCAAATTTTGCATTTTTAAGACAATTTTCAACCAAAATTGATATACTTGAACAACATTGAAAAGTTATCATTTTTAACATTTTTCTTCAAAATATGCTTGTCTTTACTAATAACTCACAAAAACTTATGATAATGTAAAATTTAATTAACTTCTAAAGCAACTAATGAATCTAATTTCTAAGGCCTACTTGCAAACTATAAAACAAAACTCTAAAGCAATGCATCTATATGATTTAACCAATGCAAATTATGATTAATTACTCTAGCAAGGCCAACAATTGCAAAAGCTTTCATCCTAATGCATTGTTCCTAACTCAAATCATCAAACTAACATGCCTTTCACACCTTTCCCTAGGAACAACACCAAAATGATAGGCCAACACTGGGGCAAATAATAATAAAGAATTAATGATTTATAATGAAGTTCAACTGGTCTATACATGTCAATCTAAGAGCGTAAGTTTGCAAAAAGTGTCCAAGCAATATGCCATCAAGGGATGATAGTTGTGATTTGAGTGATTATGAATGTAGTTAAGACACACAAAAATAAATTTCCAACAAATCAAAATGGTTCTATGACAGGAACTGTCACTTCACACAGTAGAAACTAAAACAGTTAACTCTTGAAGCAATCTATTCTAACAAACTAGAATAAAACATGAAGATGAAATTAAGATCCAAAAACTTATAGTAAATAAATAATATGTTAAGATATGATATTTAAAAGTATTATTATTTACAACTAACCAACATTGAAAATAAAATGGATTTAAAGACATTGTCTGGTAGATAATTTACACGAATATTTAGTATTGAATCTCATTAAATTTGTAAGAATTTGGCTTAGGCCAGAATTCACCCAAGAACTAAAGAAATCAACACAAGCACATAGTAGACCAAAATAGATAAAGTATGATCAAAATGACAATATTCATTCAATAATTTCTTGAGAGTACATTAGGAGTGCGTGTATATAAAGGACTCAGGAGAGCTTCTAGAATGCATAGAAGTCAGCATCATGATATGTCATACAACTAGGCACATCTCCACCAAATATGGGTTATCCTCCATTGAGCACAGGATTAAGTGTGATTGTGTGAGGATAAGCGTACAATGGTGTAGCATGCAAATCAATGGAGTAGACGACATGTGCTAAATGAGGAGTGCGGATAACTGTGTTGTCAACATGACAACTCAGTGAATGATGCATAATCCTATGTTTTAGACACCATGTGCATAATTAGAGTTGCGTAACTCAATGAGAGCACACAAAATCCTAAGTTTCTCACCTAAAATAATAATTAAATAATGCAAAATAATTAAATAATCATTAACCTAAGTAAACTTAAGTAAGTTTAATAAGTAAATGCTTATTTACACCAACAAATTTAACTATAATTGTAATCAAATAGAATAACCATTTCATATTTCTTGCAATTCAGAAGTTGATTCAATCATATGTATTGTAGGATAATCTACTAGATAATACGTAAGACAACACACAAAATAAAAACTTCTAACTAATGCAAATATAAAAAAATCTCACCAGACATTCCAAGAGTGGGCCCTTCCTCTGGTTCACAAGGTGAGTGAAGAGAAAGATGTCTATTTATGTGATTTTGATCAGAAAAATGAATATTTTATTCCTTAGATGAGAAATGGAGAATAATACCTTCCAATCTACATTAGGTTTCTTTATATATATGCAAGCTAACAAGTTTATAATTGTAGGCTTCACAAAGAATAAACAAAACATTACATAACCAATCTCTAATAGAAATCTACATCGTGTAATGTTGTCTTCATCCATATTTGTGGAACAATGGTTTTGAAGTACTTATAAATATAAGAAGAATCAGATCAGTGTGCTTCCTATCCACATCCCACGTGGTGGTTGATATTAATTCAAATCTTATTTCCATCTATTGTTTCTGTGCTATGGTTTTGAAAATGGTTCAGTTGTAATAGAGTACAAATATGGAGCAAATCTGGCTGGCAAGTATGTTGTTCACATGATTCACACACCCATTTCCTAAGAATACTTAGCAACAATTAATCTTTTTTCTAGCTTTATTCCCATCCTTTGGAACATAACTCTCCTTCATATTTGTGTCATAGGTATGAAGTCTACAACAAATATTATAGTTAATATGTTCATTAAAACTTATATAGCTAGAAAATGCATCCTCCACTAATCTTCAATGTTGTTTCCACATATTTACGTAGGGTGCAGCAAATGCATCTTATTTCAAAGTTGATGGAGTTTTATATTGATGAAAGAGCTATAGGAAGATGCATAGCAGGTGACAGGAAGAACCATAACATATTATCAACATGTTAGATAAAGAGAATTTTATTTGTTTATTCACATACTCTATCTAATAACTATATTAAATATTACTCATAAACATTAGATCATATGCAATATAGACGAATAAAATGGAATATTAAAATGAACATGAAGGCTTATATGAAGCGTAAAATATGGCATAATCTGAGACATAAATTTCTCTCATCACCTTCCTTGCACAATGCAATCATTCGTTGCAACAATATGAATAAGATGGATAGAGATTCTCCAATACATGTACAATGCATAATGAAAAGTTTTCTCCTTCAAGCAACATCTACAAGATGATTTTTCCAAGACTTTTCCATTGCTCCTTTGGGCACAAAATCTATTAATACATCACAACAAACAACAAAAACCATGGGTACTCTCCTCCCCACCATAGGCCTCCAAAGAGACCACCCCCTAGCTTGGGGGACAAGGCTCAAATAGGGTTTCATTCCAATCTCACAATGCATATACATCACATTACAACACTTGAACAATTCTATCCTAGGGATATTTCACAATGGTTCACCAATGGAACCATGAACATAAGGTGAAGATGTGCTTTTCAAATGGAGACTTTCCATATCAAACAATATCTGCAATAAAAAAAATTCATGCTCTTTTGGGGCTTTCACAAATCATTGATTCCATGCCTTTTTGGGGCTTTCACAATCATCCTCCAAACACACTACCATCAGCTATAGCTTCCTTGGAGCCAATACGTCATAAACTTCCTTTATAAACCATACTTCCCTTATCACCTCTAGCAAGATATGAATGATTATGGAATACAATGGAGCCCATACTCCAAGGTTCTCAGTATATTTTCAAGCCTAACTAACCCCTTCACCCTGGGCTTCTCTTCCCTTCCCAAAGGGTGAGTGAAGTCCATACACCCATAAAAATAGCATATATGACAAAATGGAGAAACAAAGAGAAAATAAAATGCAACAACACATTTCAATTCACAATCTCCCCACAACATGAATCACCATTCAAACATTTACATGAATACTACATCACAATACAATACCATGAAATCTACTTACTATATGAACTCACACTCCTTCATGCTCATGAATGCAATGCCATTATGCAAGTTTGAAGAAAAATACTACATGGGCAAGAAGAAACCAACCTTGAATACTATTCCAAAATGATAATGAATGTTTGTATAAGAGCTCCTTCCCAAGCTTCCAAACCTTAAGAGTCTCTAAAGTTAGAGAGTGGACAAACAACCCAATAATTTCCCCCAAGCCCTCTAAAAAACCTCCAACTTCTCACTCCACTAAAAATGACCCAAACAAGAAGCCTCACTTTTCTTACATCCTTGCCCCTTTCTAAAATTTTAATCTTGACCAAGTGGGAGAAACATGTGAACTCTTCAATTTCAAAATTCTAAAAAAGTGACATGCTTGGAGGGTTCCCAAGGTCATCTAGGCCTACTAAAGGTTAAATTTAGACCCCCAACCCATATTACTATAATGAGATCACTTACTTTTCACCAAAATAAACTCCTAGAACCACTTTTTGATACTTGAAAGTGAATGGGAAGTTGGAATTCGAATTTCCCTTGACGGATACTTCTTTTGACACTCTACTATAAGGGGTTAACTTGGGTACTATATTGGGTTAGGTTTTAGGTTAGGTGACTTTTTCCCAAAAACCTAAATGACAAGTCATCAACACATGGACAAGACAAGTGTCAAGTGACACATAAAAATAACACATTACATATATATTGACTTGTCTCCAATAATACATGAATTAAACTATTGCACACACATACAATTTGCATTTACGAAGCAAAATATATTACAATGAGATTTTAATCTTTTCCACTGATTCAACTTTGGCTATGTCATGTTCACATGGACTTGAGCCTTGATTCCCAATTAAATCCCATGGTTAAATTCTTGCACACTAAACTCAAGCATTAGTAGTCCAAGAAAATCATGTAAGCAATATGTAAACATGTGCAATAAATAATTATCACATTCAACATTAGGGTTTCATACTTCATCATTTCCAATTAACTTAGTTTTCCATAATTGTTCTCACATAAAACATTCAAATTTAATATCAAATTCTAATTATCAATATTAAACTTTACTTAACATGATCAAATTAATATTCTAAATAACTTCATAATCTATTTTCTAGTATAGTGATTAAATATTGAGTCCATGACTATTAAGTTACTGGGCATGTGAGTTGGGTCCATTTGCATACCTCAATCTATCCTTTAACTCTAATTTCCTCTTAAACATTACAATTTCACATTTCAAGCATTTCTACAATTCAATTTCTATCAAAGGAATTGTAATAGATTAGAACATGAATGGAATCATTAAATATATCATTTAGGTCCTAATGTGCAGACATAAGTGCAGATCATCAAAATGTAGATATTAAAATAACATAACCCTATAGTCTCAAAAGTGTATCAAACATAGAATTAGAAGTATCATAATGAAAATATGACATCTATGTTATGGCAAGTTGGGTGAGGCTTCACATCCAAATGATGGATCATGTAGTGTGATTTGAAACATTGATGGTAAAAATATTTACACAATCAAATCCATAAAAAAATCAATGTAATACAATGGATTGTGGAAATTTGATCTCTTTAATACCCCAAGGAGTTTATACTATACTGCTATGCCTCAACTCATACAGTATCTACAATACTCATGGAAGAGAATAAGGAAGGTGTCCAAAAGCCAATTTATTTCATAAGTACCTCACTTAAGGGGCATGAGCTAAGATATTCTCAAATGGAAAAGAATGCCTATGTAGTGGTAAGAGCTCTTAAAAGCTTTAGATTCTATGTATTGCACTCTCACTCTATTGTGTTTGTACTTGATTTGGCTTTCAAGAACATATTGACTTAATAGATAGGTTGAAACACTAGAGGTGCATGGATAGCTAAGGTTAAATAATATGACATCAACCTAAAGCTAACTAATTTGGTGAGATGAAACAGCTTGTGCAAGATGATAGCATAAAATCAAGACTTTATCCAAGAAGATGAATCAACATGGGCACTAATGGTTCATCTTCAAAATCCCTAGTTCTCAAACATTGCCTACTTTCTAACTTACAAAGATTATCCTCATGGACTAACATACAAGTAGAAACAAGACCTCATAATCAAGTCAGCTAAGTATGTCATATATGATGACCAATTGTACAAGAGAGAAATATATGGAACCTTATTGAGATGCATGGATAAGCCCCAACAAGAAAGGTTGCTTCATAGCTTCCACAATGAGGCCTGTGGTGGTCATTTTTCATCTACAGTTTCAACATATACAATTTTGAGGAAATGCTATTACTAGCCTAGCATGTTCAAAGATGCTTATAAGTGGGTGGCCAAGTGTGACAAATGCAAGATGTTCTCTAGAAAGCCTCAATTAGTTTCTTTACCTCTAATCTAGTTATAATTGAAGGCCCCTTTCAAAAGTGGGGAACTAATTTCATTGGATCAATCAATCCACCCTCATCTATTGGTAATCTATATGTCATCACTACTACAGATTACTTCACTAAATGGGTGTAGGCTAAGCCAACTAGGAAGACTACTTCTGAGGTAGTCTGTGAATTCATTAAAGAGAACATCTTGATAAGGTTTCGAGTGCCAATGAAGTTGGTCATGGATAATGCTTCCTAATTTTCTTCCATGGAAATTATAGAATTCTACTACTATGATAATAATATTCACCTAAATCATTCATTAGATTATTTCCCTCAAGAAAATGGTCAAGAAAAATTAAGCAATAAGAACTTGTTCAATATCATGGAGAAATCGATCTCTAAGAACTAGAAGAACTGGCACAAAAAATTATATGATAGACTTTGGGTAGACAAAGTTACACCTAAGAAGGTAATTGGAATTTCCCTATTTGTGCTAGTTTATAGAGTTTAAGCCAATCTTCCTCTTCCACTTGAGCTATCCATTTCAAAACTTCAACAAGTAAATGAGGATCTAGAATTCCAAGATGGATTGTAGAAGCACATTATGTATCTAACTAAGTTGGAAGAAGAATGCAAAAGAATGGTTGATCATATTATAGAACATCAAAAGTGCATGAAGACAATCTTCAATAAAAATTCCAAACCAAAGCAATTCATGGAGGCAAACCTAGTCCTACTATGGGATAGAAGGCACGAGCCCAAAGGCATGCATCACAAGTTTGACTCCCTCTAGAAGGGCCCTTTCAAGATTATGCAAGCAAGGTAGAACAATTCCTTCATTCTAACATATCCTTTTGGAGAGTTTCTATTATTTTCTTACAATGGCTAGGATTATATCAAGTTCACAACTGAAAGTAGGTAACCCCTATAGTTAGTGTTACTCTAGGTAGGTTTTCTTCACATCTTTCCATGCTTGGTTTTCCTTCTTTTCTTGGTTAGATTTTCTTTCTGTTTGAGTACTTAGTTTAGTTTCCTATTGTAGTTTTTCATTTAGGCTATGCAAAACCAGAGATTCTAGGTCACTTCTTAGACATTTTTCAATGCCTAAGTCCCCAGTCAAAGCTAGTTATTTCCAATTTTTAGTCTTCCCCTTTTAAATATTGAGGTCATTAGTTCAAGTGAGTGTCTTTCCAAGTGAGAGGTGTCTAAGTTTTTTTTAGGTCACTTACTTCTCATTTTTCCCAAAGTACTTTGCTATCTTTTTTTACCAGGTCTCCTTTTGCCTTACCTTTACCTAATCCTTCTATGTGGGTTTTCTACTTTACTAGTGTGCAGAGGGATTAGGTGATTTAAGCATGGTTTGGATGTGATATTGCATCCTTTTGATGAGGGTTAAGTTTTTTGTATCTTATTATTTGTAATCTTGCTCTAACATTCATATCCTATGAATTATGAGCTTTCGAGCTAATTTTCCCCTTGTGCAAAATACATCAAGTGTGAGTCTAATGGATGAAGCCATGATAGTGAGTAATAAGCTAAGAATATGATTTTGTCTACACCCAAAGGCCTACAAAGCTATGGATAGATACCAGGGTGAGTCTCATTTTGATCTGTGGAGATAAGATCAAATATTAATAGGGAAAATGGGTCGATGGTTTTTTTACTACATGTTCATGGAAATAATGTCATTTCATTTCATTTCTGAGGTTGTATGAACTTGAGCCTAATCTCAGTTCAAATGATCAAATAGGTGTGAGCATAATGTTGAAAGAACTATTTAAAGGCTTATAACTAGTAAGGCATGCTTAAGATTTACCTTCAAGGCCATCAGATTGAAGTATAATGTTGAATGTTGTTTGTCATGCTTCAATCTGGGTAATGATGCTGAGAAAGGAGTTTTCTAACCCAATGCAACAAAAGGGGCTACTTTTCCAAGGGCATTAAGAATATAAAGTCAAGTTACCCTAAAATGTGAATATCTTTCAGAGATGCCCAAAAGCTACTTCTGAAGAATTAAGTGTTGGACATGTGAACCCATTATGAAGGAAACGTAGTGTTAAAATCCTTAGGCAAGAAGTGGAAGAATGAAGTGTGCAAGATAGAAAAAGGATTACTTCCTGCACTATGTTTCCGAATAAAAGGAAAATTGGTTTGCAGAAAAGCTAGGTATTTCCCTCTCTCTAACAAATGTTAATATTGTTAAGACTATCTACATTTTGGATTCTAAAGAAAAATGAGGCACTTCCTAAAAAGCTATGTATTTGTGTTGTTTAATGACTTTTAGTCATATCACTTTACTTTAAGTAAAGTAAGAGTGTTTTTGGGAATTTAGTATTTTATGTGCGAATAAAATGATACTTTAAATAGTTGATACTCTTGGAACTAATTGCAAATCTAGCCCTTATAATCATTTGCCGAACTTAATTTTGTTCATGTGGTGCCAATGTTTTAATTCATAAAGCTATTTCATCAAAATTGCATGCAATTGGTTTCTACAAGTATATTTAAACTATTTATCAAGAATTGCATCTTGTGCAATCATAATGAATGGCAATCAAAGATGCCAATTATGATAGATTAATTGGCTTTGCGAGTGAGTTAAAAGATTTTACAGATACATTTTTCAAGTTCTAAGATTTGGGTGATCTACATAGGAGGATAAATTCCCAACCCATTCACCCAATCACTCTAAAACTCAAAGAGAGCAGATTGGTAGAAGCAGTTAGATTTCCAATGGTAGTTCATACACCAAAATTAGTGAAGGAGTGCATAGAGAGATACAACCTAGAAACAAAGCAATTTTTTTTCCTGATTAGTCCATTCTCATATCAATTAACAAGCCACTGATGTAGTTTGCATTTGGAATCCTTGTAAAAGAGAAATACTTTGACATCAATTTTAGTTTCTCTACATCCATGTTCAATGAGAAGAAGACTACCCACTCAAAGAAGAGCAAGATGCCAAAGACTCTATTTGGCATGAATTTGAAGCAAGATATTGTGGATATCCTCACACTTCTCCTAAGACTAAAAGGAAGAGAGGGGATTTTAGAGATCATCAAGCACCACTTCTTCCCAATACAAGCAATTTGTGCAAAGAATAAGTAGATCAACTAGGCATAGATCATTGGTGATGAGCTTGCCTCATGGTTGTGATTAGCCAAAGCATTAAAGAAGTTCCACATGTCCTCTTATTTAATCTATGCTTTGGTAACCCACGACTTATGGCCTGGACTTCCTAACATCCCAAATTATGATGAGCACACCAAAGTCTATGAGTTCTACTTGGGTGAACCCAGAATAATGGGTTCCACTTTAGTGGGACAAACAAAAATGAAAAATAATTGCAAAATGTGAAATTGAGTTTACCACACATTTGCAACGAACATACTTAATATGTTCATTGCGAACATATTTTTTAAATATGTTTGCAGCAAACATATTTTTTAAATATGTTTGCAGCAAACATATTTAACCTGATTATGTATGTTTGCAGTGAACATACATAATAAATATGTTCACTACGAACATATGAAACATCAACTTCCTGCGTTTTAAAACGCTATTATTACCCATTTTGTTCATTTGTAATGTTTTCAAAGCATATTTTAATGTTAATTTAATATTGTTATTCTTTATTTATGTTAAGCTTAATTATATTAATTTAGAAAACATTAGAAAATTTATAATAATAACAAATTTAGAAAAAACATTAGAAAATTTATAATAATATAAATTTTAGAAAATAAATTTAGAAAAACATTAGAAAAAAATAGAAAAAACATTAGAAAAACATTAGAAAATTTATAATAATATAACATTAGAATTTTTTTTTAGAAAAGCATTATAAAAAATATTAGAAAAATATTAGAAAAAACATTACATTTAAATATTATAAAAACATTAGAAAATTAAATTTTAAAAAGAAATAGTTTAGAATTTAATATTAGAAAACTACAAGAAAATAAATTAGAATTTAAACATTAGAAAATATTACAAAAAAAAAAATAATAATAATATTTTTAAAAACATTAGTCTTGAAAATTAGAAAACAGTAGAAAAATATTTAAAAATATTAAAAAAACAATAGTGTAGAAAATAAAATTTAGAAAAATATTTTCAATATTCATATAAATTTATTAATGTTAATGTACATGTTAAATTGATTTTTTAATACATCTTAATCTTTTATGTTTACGTATAAGTTTTATTCATGTTTCTATATATGTTATTCATCTTTATGCCTTAATCTAAATTGTGTAATTAACTATATTTAATGACATATATGGTAAGGGAAGATCCTAAATTATACATAAGAATTTGTAGATTAAAATATACATATTTTATTTCATAGATATATGTCTATATGTTCATGTTAAATGTAGACATGTATGTTTTCAGTATTCATGTTTATGTATATGTCAAATTCATCTTAATGTCTTAATCTAAGTTTAATTAAATGACATGTCTTAAGGGTCCACATCCTAAATTATACATAAGAATGTAGATTAAAATATATATTTTATTTTAAACATAGATGTATTTATATTTGTTCATGGTTAAAAATAGACGTGTACATGTTTTCAATATTCACATTTTTATATGTACATATGTTATTGATCTTAATGTAGATTATAACTTTAAGTGTAATTAACTATATTTAATAACATATCTTAAGGGTGTAGACATCTAAAAACTTTTAGAAAATAAAGTATTTTTATTTTCTGAAAAATTCCTGATGACATCATCATTTATTAATTAATTATTTAATTTATTTATTTATTTATTTTTATGCCATTAAATCCTTTTATCTTAATTAAAAATATTTAATTAAGGAATCCCTCCCAAAAATGTTTAAATCTTATTTAAACATTATTTCTTTATTTATTAATTATTTAATTAATAAATTGACCAAAAAACCCAAAATAAATAAAAAATTTATTTTTTTCCCAAAACTTGGCCAATTTCCTTAGGACCAATAACCTCTTCCAAAATCTTCTCATCCTTCGTTAATTTTGATTAAAGGCTAATCCCATCATTTCCTACCCCTAATCCCAACTCAAAATATTTAATTAAGATTAAATATTAATCCTCATGTTTATTAAAAAAGTTTTAATAAATATCTCTTCAACCCAAACCCTTGAAATAAATAAAACTTTATTTATTTCCTAAAAATCTAATTTATCCTCATCCTAAGAAGTTCTAGACTCTTCTAGAAAGTCTTCATCCTCATCTTAGGAAATTCTAGACTATTCTAGAAAGTCTTTATCCTCATCCAAAGTCTAGACTCTTCTAGAAGATGTCTTTAAACCTAATCCTAATCCCCTCCTAACCTTGTCACATTCCCTAAAAATGGGTTAAGACTTACTAACCCAAGCCAAAATTAACAAATATCTCCTCCTTCACCCACCCTCATTAAATGCCATCCACTTGCCTATCCCTAAGCTAATCCTAAACCATCCTAATCCATCCTCTAATCATTTGCACAATCCTAAGCAAGCTTAAAACCCTCCTAATCAAGCCCAAGTCGAAATTGCTCTCATTTCCCTCAAAATATCCCAACCATAAAACTTTATGAAGCCCACTAGGCCATAAATGACTCTTCCAAGCCCTTTTATTGCTCTTACAAGCCATTATGAGGGTCTTTATGAAGATTTTATCCCTTGAGCCTTCTTTGTTGACTCATCCTTCCCCTTTCCTCCATCCTCTCACCATGTGACATGTGTCACTCCTTGATTGGCTGTAAGGAAGCACAATCCATGTGCTCTCTTCTCATGCAATCTAAGCCCTCCATGAGCTTTTTCCCATCCTTGCATCTTAGCCCTCAATCCCTCAAGCCTCTTGCCTATAAATTGGATCCTTCCCCTTTGCAAAATAACACAATCCATGAAGTAAAGTAATAATGCCATTTTAAGAAGCCATTTTATATCAAAACCATACACTCACACCCAAATTCCAACTCCATTTGAAGCCCTTTTTGAAGCATAAAGATTGAGCATACATCCTATCTATTTAGAAAAAGCCACTCAACAAGAGAGCTTCTCATTAAGAGAGCCCATTAATGGCTCATATTCTCAATTGAGAGCTCATCTTAGTCTATCTTGAAGTTTATGAATTTAGTTTAGTTTGTAGAAGCTTTATTTAAATTTGATTTCTATTAGCATACTAACATTGCTCATATACATTTTGGCACGCCCGGTGGGACCCCGCATGGGTCATCTTCATTAGCTTTTTTAGTCAAGTTTTGTATGTCATTTGCTTATTTTGGCTAATTTTGCTTATTTTTGTGATTGGTAGGATTGTATAAATTGGTTTTTTAGGTCCACATGAGCATGAAGAAGACAAAAGAACTCATAGTATATCTCATAGTGTTTGCAGATTTTTCAAGCTTATAGGTGGACAAAGAACTTGGAATTCTTCTTCCTCTTCTTGTCTATATTTTTCTTATTCCATCTACTTCTTCTTCTTCTTGTGGGAGATCTTGGCCATTTTTTTTTAAGAAAGCAAAATCATACACACTTCTTTTTAGTGCTTAAAATGAACCCCCAAATCATACTTAAATCCATTAAAAAATTAAAAATTTGCAAAAAAGAAAAAAATCTTTTAACAAGTGAAACTAAACCAATCTAATCATTTGCATCCTTTCAACATCAAGGTTTTAGATGCATTCATGCAAAGTTAGGAACACTTCATTTTTGGGAATTTAAAAAGAACTTCAAGTTTCCATTTCAAAAGGTTCAAAATCAACATTAAGTGCACACTAAAATCTAAATCAAACTCAAAGCATCAATCAAGGATAAAATGAACCTCATTTGCAAATATTTTAAAGTTCTTTTAAAAATCTCATGAAAACTAAGAGTCCTAAATGATTGCCAAAAATTGTCCTAAAAGCTTTGTTATTTGTTCCAAACAAATGTCTTGTTGCAAAATCTTGAATGTTTTTTTAGGTTTTTCATGCATCAAAACAATCTAGGAATATCATTTTTGGGCTTAAAATATGCAAACTAGAACACAAAATCTTGAATGAAAACCAAAGTCCAAAGAGTCATTTTCACTTTTGAGTCCAAAACAATCTTGAATGATCTAAGGTTAAAACAAAGCACTTCAAAGTTCTTAAAACAACACACAAAATCTCAATCTTGAATGCTCAAAGGAAAAAACTTGAATGTTTAATCACTTGTCTTTGAATGCATGTTGCTAAAATCACTCTTGAGTGCCATGGATTAAAATCAAGTTTTTTTTTTTTTTATGAATGCATGATTAAAACAACAAATCCAATCTTGAATGCCATAGATCAAATAATTATCTTTTGGGGCATAAAAAGAATCCACATTTTTGAAATCTTCTAAGTTATAAACACTGATAAAGATGCTTTGAGTAAGTTTGTAGTTGGAGTCACCCTCTTTAATCACCCATCAATTTAACCATTGGTTGCAATCTCAGCGCCATCTATGGGGATGGGTTTACCTAAGAGGGTGTTAAGTGCTCCACAAAGATCAAACTCCACTCACTTGAGTCTTTAGTGGTTTTTCTAAGTTAGAAAATTTCTTGAATGCGCATTAATCTCACTCACACTTAATTTGGGCATAAAAATTGGACAAATCTTGATGTGGAGGGCCTCCGGGCGCGCGCTTGGCAATCGAGTTCCACACATCTTTGTTTTGGGCTCAAAACAAACTCACACTCAATCTTGAATGCCTAACAATAAATGAACATTGCATGGTTTGGACGCATTTTCAATGACGCTAGCATTTCTTATGTTGACGATCTCTCGACTTTCATTATGCTGACGATGCTGTCAAATTGGAATGAACATTGTATGCCATAATCACAAGTGTCTTCAATCATAGCTTACAAAATCTAAATCATCAATTGGAATAAATGCGTGTCTTTTAAAGCCCAAGATCATGTATGTGGTCTTGTTTTACACTTTTTAGGAGGCCTGCTTGGGGATTTCATCACCCCTTGGGACGACCTCAACTCCAGCGTTCTGGAAGAGTATAAAAATCGGGAGGTGAATCCAAAGACACCTCTCTTGGAATCAAGATTTTGTCACTCGAGCTAAGCCTCAAGGAACTTTATACCCTTGAGAAGTGAAAGAGGAGAAGTGGGTTACCTCTCCTCTCGGCTGTTTGACATCTTTTTGGTTTCATCTACGAATTTGGGCCTCACGTACCTTGCATATATCAAGGACTCCCTAGCTATAACAAATTTCATCCTTGTAGAAAGCTTCCTAGGATGTTGGTGTGTTTGACGTGCTTGCTCCAAAATTTTGTCTACTTGTTTGTTCATAGCCTTTGAATGAATGTTTGCCAACTTTGGTCAAAATCCCAAAAAAGCAGAAATCTCCCAGCTCAAGGCATACTTAGTGTAGTCACTGCCTCATCAGAAAATCATCCAAGCTCCCCCGCTGCAACTGAATCTATCTAGTTCCTTTCTTTAGAACAATCCCAAATGCAAAGTCTCTCCAAATCATCCCCCCAGCCAGCTAGCAACCCAATCCAAAATCACACCCAAGCCTTTAGAGAGTTGTTGTCATTCTGCTAGAATTTGCTATCCAATCAATCTGACCAATCCACCAGCCTCACCAAGGTTATCCCTTTCACAGAGCTTTGTCTAGGGTAATCTAGCTTTGTCACTTGTTATCCCTCATCACCTTGAGCTAAAGGTTGGGATCCACAAGTGGTCAATCTTGTGTCATGCCCATAGGATCATTAGTCTATCCTTAAGTTGACACAATCTCCACTAATCCAGCGCATAGGAAAGTAAAACTCACTTTTTGACAGCATGCCCTTGAAGTCTTCCATCCACAGGAAAGCCAAAAATCTCCAGACAATCCTCCTTAGGTCTATCATACAGCTTTGACTCTCCCTAGGAAATCCTTCATCACCCAATTCAAAATTTGCGCTTAATCCAAATCCAACCATGAGCTTCCGTGTTCATCCATATGCAAGACCCCATCCCCATCCGACTCATCATCAAAACATGAAATCCCAAACCTATCATGATGTGTTTGGTCGTATTGTCCTTTCTCCTGCCACCTCCTATTCCAATGATGATGAAAATCTTGTTGACTATGACGGGTATATTGAAAGCCTTAGAAACATTCCCCCAAGCATTCCCCAAAATCCAAGAGTTATTCCAAACTATCTAGTCATGCCATCTGATATCCTAGCTTCTCCTCCGTCACCCAATCAACCAAGCTTCCAATCTTCCACCCTCATCACACCAACTATTTCTATCAATTCGCCACCTCCACCTTTGACACACGAGTCTCCAAGGAATCTCCTAGAGGAAATACAAAAAAAGCCACCTCCAACAGTCGATAAGCCATGTCATCTAATCCAACCATGTGAAGTAGTCATTGATGAAGCTTCCCCATCTATAATATCACCTCCATCTCCCATAGCTACCATCCCCGTACCATCCATCAAATTGCTTAAAATCCTTCCACTTCCCACAAGCGTCAAAATCCCACCACCCATCGAATCGCTCCAAATCCCATCCACATCTCCTCCTCCAAGCATTATCCAAATCCCATATAATGAACCTCATGCATCCACTCCCATCCATTCCTGTCAAGATCTTGTCCAAAAGCATGTTGAAATATCCTTCGACGGAATAGCAGGACCTGCCATCCCACTTATTCCCCTACATGATCCACTTTTACCATCCCCTCCATATCTAAATCCTACCATCTTACTTACTCCATCTCAAGATCCCTTTCCCTCAGCCCACCCAACTCAAGATCCTATCCTCCCATCTCCTCTACTTCATAATCATACATCTCCCATAATCCATGATGATAGATCCATTGAAAAAGAACTAATTATCATATCTGAAGCTCCAACTCCTTCAGCTAGTAATGGACTCACATCTTGTGTTGCAAATAATGAACATCATATTGAAAAAATAAATGAAAATGTATTTCTAGATGTTGGTATCCCTGCTATTCCTGCATGGTCCCAAGTCCTTCCATCTCCACCCCAAAGTTCCCATCCATCTTATTCTACATCTATTTTGGGCCCTCATCCTACTCCTTATCTCCAACCCTCCATTTTGGGTCCATATATCCCTTATCTAAATCTCACACCCTTTCCATCCATTTTGTGTCCTTACATACCTAATATGAATCCTTTATCCCCTCCATCTATTTTGGGACCTACACCTTCCCTGTTTCCATCTATTTTGGGCCCATATCCTTCCTTCCCTCCATCCATTTTGGGAAATTATATCCATCCATATCCTATGTTCCAATCTATCCTTCCATCCCCTCAAATCCACGAACTAGATCATTAAAGGCACTCACCCTTGAATCCCTTCCAACCTTTAAACCCTATCACTCCATCAATTATCCCTCCATCTCCTCCATGCTCTTGTTCCCATCCTATGGCTAATAGAAGCATATTGGATGCCAAAATACAAAAGCATAAATCCAAATATCCACAAAAATCCAAGTCTCAACGTGTCCCTTCTAAAATACATGTTCAAAACAAGAAACATTTAATACCAATCAAAGCAAAAGTCAAGAGGCCACAAAAGCCCAAGCTAAAAAAGTCAAAAATCATGTGGATACCCAAGATGCTCATAAAAGAAATGCATCTCAAAGAAAAATCTCAATTGGCATCCATTCATGCTGCTCAAAAAGCCTCATCCATCCATCCTTCATCCAAATCCCCATATAAGCATCCTTCATCCCCCCAATCCACTTTTAGTCCATATGCTTCTTATCCTAAATTTCCCATCCTCCATCTTCCAACTCTACTTTTAGTCCTTATCTTTCTCTTCCTCCATTTTCTCCTCAACCTCACTCAAAACCATCTTTCCCACTACTTTATCACCTCTCAAGGTGTGTGCCAATGATGATCTTTCCATTTTCCTCATCCATTTACCCACAAGCCTTATGTCTTCACATCCATTATCTATCAAACTCCCACCCACCATTCCACTTGTTCAATCCAATCCTTTTTCATCCATCCTACCAACATCTATGAGCCAAAAATAGCTGAAGAAAGCCAAAATCATTCCAGCTAAGTCCAAAGTCAAAAAGTCAAAAAGTCAAAAAAAAAAAAACATAAAGAAAAATAAAGCGTCCACTGGTGAAAACTTGGCAATTCAAGCGCCTTGGACAAGTACCATGATGAAAACTTGGCAAACAAGCATCATGCGTAATCTCACCATCCCCAACTTAGCCTATCACCCTCATGCTTTTGGTCATCTCTTGACACCCAACTCCATCTTCCAATCTATCCACCTATCCTCCACCCTCCATCTTCCATCTCACACCATCCACTTATCTCCTGTAGCTTCAGCCAACCATCCCAGCTATCATCCATCTCCCTAGCCCCTTCAACTTTTTCCATCCTAGCTTCAATCCTATCACATCTATCATAAGACCTCCTTCTGCATGTTATCTTCTGATTGGGGGCACTATATTCCTTGGAGATCTTGTCTTGTCCATCCTCCCTTGTCATTGGTATCTAGCTCTAGGCTATCCTCATGCAAACCCAATGTCATCTCTTTATATCCATCATAATCCTAGATATCTACCATCCTATCTAGCCATCTCATCCTGGTCCTCTAGCTATCCTTGGTCACAAAATATCTCATCATCATTGGATGCATCTTGCCAAATCCATATCTTTCACTATCACCCCACCCTTAGCTTTTGCATCTTGCACAACATTAAGCCATCCCGCTATCCTCTCATCCTGAGCTTTTTATCCATCTGTATCATATATATCTTGGTCCATCAGCTTGTACATCCTCTTTAGCTTAGTACCATTGTATCTATATAGCTTTTGTGTCAGTTCCTCCTTGATCAGCATCTTGTACACATCGCACATCTTGGTTAGTTATTCCAATGCATCCTTTAGCTAGATCTCCTATCACCAAAGTGTTATCTTTCTTAGTTCAGCTTGCCAGATGCATCACTCATCCAAATCCACTAGCTTAGGTGCTCTCCGATAGGTCCTTGCAGGATATAGCTTTCCTCATGTCTGATCTTGGTTCGTTGGTACCTCGTCCTACCCATCTCGTTGGCAAACGGTTCTCTTTTGGATTTTCGCTTTCTTTTGATTTGGACTCTTCCCTGTTGGGTCTTGAAATATCTTTTCCAAGAAATCTCCTTGTTCCCTCCTCAAGGTTGCCACAATCTTCCATATCATGGTATACTGTGAATGGGGCAATCAGAGCATAAGGTCTTGATCATGTCTTTTGCTTGTTTTCTTTTCTGCTTGTGGGTTACCCAGTGTCGTTTCCACACTGCTTCCTCTAGGAATCATGTGTGATGCTGGGGCAATCCTTGCGTGTTTGTTTTGAGTCAATTCGTCAGTCCTCTGGACAGTTGGTGAAAAGGCCTTGATGTTCTTGGTAACCTTGGCAATTAATCAACAGTCCTATAGCAAATCTAGTGCTCAACTACATGTTGGTACTTCTCTTTGAAGTATCCCCCCGCTCAAAAAGCTTCAATGGTCTCCCTTCATCTCCATTATCTCTCATCCATATCCAACATCTGTCTCTCCTACCCCAGCTTGTGCAACCGTATCTCTCAGAATCAATCATCACTCTTAGCTTTAGGGATCCACAATCCTAGTCTTAGGGATCCACCAATCCAAATCAATCCACCAAGCCTCATCTTTCGAGATCCACAATCCTAGTCCTAGGGATCTCCGAAACCCATCTTCCACCAATCTAACTTTTTGAAATCTTGTTGCATTAGCTTTTTAGTCCCCTCATCCATCTCCCCATCCTGGATTCCTTTTATAGCGCTCTACTCCTTCATCCTCTGCAATCCCTGAGATCTTAAGCTTGTTTCCTCTTGTGTCTCTAATTCTCCCTTTATCATTCTCCCGTAGTGAGAGTTTGAGCTAACTAAACCTCTTCTCTTAAGCCAATCTGAGTCTTCTTGCTCATCTTGGATTCTTGTACTTTTCAAGAAGTTGTCGAGCCTCGCTTTCTCTCCTTGCTGCCTTCTTGAGGGGGCATCTTGCAGTCCATTCTCTCCTCTTCTGCTCTAGCCTTGGGCATCTTATTTTCTTATCTTTGATGCCATGCCACTTGCGGCATCACATCAAAGAGGGGCAAAATGTAGACATCTAAAAAATTTTAGAAAATAAAGTATTTTTATTTTTTGAAAAATTCCTGATGACATCATCATTTATTAATTAATTATTTATTTAATTCATTAATTTATTTTTATGCCATTAAATCCCTTTATCTTAATTAAAAATATTTAATTAAGGAATCCCTCCCAAAAATGTTTAAATCTTATTTAAACATTATTTCCTTATTTATTAATTATTTAATTAATAAATTGACCAAAAAACCCAAAATAAATAAAAAAATTATTTTTTTCTCAAAACTTGGCCAATTTCCTTAGGACCACTAACCTCTTCCAAAATTTTCTCATCCTTCTTTAATTTTGATTAAAGGCTAATCCCATCATTTCCTACCCCTAATCCCAACTCAAAATATTTAATTAAGATTAAATATTAATCCTCATGTTTATTAAAAAAGTTTTAATAAATATCTCCTCAACCCAAACCCTTGAAATAAATAAAACTTTATTTATTTCCTAAAAATCTAATTTATCCTCATCCTAAGAAGTTCTAGACTCTTCTAGAAAGTCTTCATCCTCATCCTAGGAAATTCTAGACTATTATAGAAAGTCTTTATCCTCATCCAAAGTCTAGACTCTTCTAGAAGATGTCTTTAAACCTAATCCTAATCCCCTCCTAACCTTGTCACATTCCCTAAAAATGGGTTAAGACTTACTAACCCAAGCCAAAGTTAACAAATATCTCCTCCTTCACCCACCCTCATTAAATGACATCCACTTGCCTATCCCTAAGCTAATCCTAAACCATCCTAATCCATCCTCTAATCATTTGCACAATCCTAAGCAAGCTTAAACCCCTCCTAATCAAGCCCAAGTCGAAATTGCTCTCAACTCCCTCAAAATATCCCAACCATAAAATTTTATGAAGCCCACTAGGCCATAAATGACTCTTCCAAGCCCTTTTATTGCTCTTACAAGCCATTATGAGGGTCTTTATGAAGATTTTATCCCTTGAACCTCCTTTGTTGACTCATCCTTCCCCTTTCCTCCATCCTCTCACCATGTGACATGTGTCACTCCTTGATTGGCTATAAGGAAGCACAATCCATGTGCTCTCTTCTCATGCAATCTAAGCCCTCCATGAGCTTTTTCCTATCCTTGCATCTTAGCCCTCAATCCCTCAAGCCTCTTGCCTATAAATTGGATCCTTCCCCTTTGCAAACTAACACAATCCATGAAGTAAAGTAATAATTCCATTTTAAGAAGCCATTTTACATCAAAACCATACACTCACACCCAAATTCCAACTCCATTTGAAGCCCTTTTTGAAGCATAAAGCTTGAGCATACATCCTATCTATTTAGAAAAAAGCCACTCAACAAGAGAGCTTCTCATTGAGAGAGCCCATTAATGGCTCATATTCTCAATTGAGAGCTCATCCTAGTCTATCTTGAAGTTTATGAATTTAGTTTAGTTTGTAGAAGCTTTATTTAAATTTGGTTTCTATTAGCATACTAACATTGCTCATATACAAAGGGGAGATCCTAAATTATACATAAGAATGCAGATTAATGTATATTTTATTTCATAAATGTACATGTACAAATATGTTCATGTTAAATGTAGACACATGTATGTTTTCAATATTCATGTTTATGTATATGTTATTATTTTTAATGCCTTAATCTAAGTAAATAATTAAAACTATATTCAATGCCATGTCTTAAGGGGGGATCCTAAATTATACATATATAAGAATTAGATTAATTTGCATATGTAAGAATATAACATACATATGTAAGAACATATAAAGAACGTATGACCTAGAAAGAATACATGTTACAACATTTAATTAAGAAAAGTTAATTATAAGAATATAACTTGATTATATACAAACATAAAGAATGTACATCATATAAGAACATGTAAAGATTATATATATATAAATACATAACAATATTAACTTGATCATAAGAAAATATAAACAATGTCTAGACATATAACCCTAAAACTAACTATCACCAGTCTAAAAGATAACTCTAACCATGCAACCCTTTAACCCTAACTCAAGATCTAACCCTAACTTGAAAATTGTAACCCTAATTTCTAACACTAACCCTAATTTCAAACTTCTACATATTTACACTTTCTTAAGAACAATTATATATACATGTCCACAATAACTTAGCTTCAAAACAAAGAGAGGTACCTATATCTACTTCTATTAAATATGTTAACAAAGAGAAGGAAGATATTATATAAGAAGTTCATGCAAGGTTTATGATGTAACACCCCAACCTTGTTTCCAAACCCCAAGCTCTCACAAGGCTACCTTAGGTCAACCACTAGACCCACTAGGGCTTCTTCACACCCTACACTTACTAGGACCTTGCTCAAGAGATCCTAATCCTTCAGTTGGGGGCAGACCAACAAAGTAACATCAAATTTCTTCCTAGCCAGCTCCAATCCACTACTAACCCTCAAGTCCATCTATAGCCCCAAGGGTGCTAGTTCTTCATCTAGGGTTTGTTTAGAATCCTTTTAACATCCATGACCCTAAACAATTCTAATTTCATGGGTGCATTCAATCTGCTAGGGAAAATACACCAAATTGCTCCAAAAAGGCTACTAGGAATTATCCCTCCTAAATAGCTGGAAACAAAATTTCTTGAAAAACTTCTTAACAACCCTACAAAAAAATTACATTTATGGATACCCTTTTTGGAGTACTTCAAGATTCTATGATTGTTCAACCCCCAAAATATCTATACAACCAAAGTACCATTTTAGGCCAAGAATGAGGATTTCAAGTGCTTTATCACTATTGTGATGGAAAACCACCTTGGAAAATGTTCCAAGACCTCTCCTTTTGATTGAATCAAGGTTAAACCTTCTCCTTACTCATTGTACAGCCAAATTGAGGTGTTTGCATGTTCAATCCCCTCCATAGCTCATTTTTCCAACTGTGGTTCCTAGACAAGTTGCATTTGGCTTGCCTAGGGCATCACTTTAAAAATGTTTTTTGTGCTTCCCATGGAAATTAGGTGGAAGAAAAATATGTGCCTTCTCACTTGGATTACTGCATCAATGCCTCCACTGATTCCTTTTTCACCATCAACCAACTCCCATCTATGGAGTTATGTTGGTTGCCTCCATGGTGCTTCTCATTCCTTAGACCACTCCTCTATGCTGCATCACAATCTCTATCCATCACCTGGGATTCCATCATGCCTCTCTCCCTAGTCTATTGGCAACACACAAGACCATCTCCTATTGCCTTTGGCAGACCTTCATGTCCACCCCCTGGAGCTAAGTGAATCGGCACCAATCTACAACCACAAACTTCATACCAAGAATCCAAAACAACCACGACACTACCTAGTGTAGATCACCTTCCATCTACACACTCAAAATCTTCTAAGCTTTGATACCAATTTGATGTAAATCACCAAAAACCCATTCACTTCCCTTTACAAATCCTTTGATGTCTTTCTACACATACTCAAGTAGTGTCATTGAACAACATAATAATAAATAACTAATCAATCTCTAACACATGGACTTCAATTCTACCATTTTGGACAAACCTGCATACAAAGATTCATATCTTTTCAACCAGAACTAAACTCCTCGATCAGTTCAGTGAAGAGGGGCATAATTAGGCTCATAAAAACATATCCAAAGCTCATAAAAATCCAACAGTACATTAGGGTGATATGGCCCCCACACTTAGATTATTTTTGTCTATGATAGCCAAGAAAAAAACATAGATAACTCTCTTATTTTTGAACCAAATGCCATCATTCTGAAAACAAAATGAGCATAAAAGATAACCAGTCAAACTAGACTTATTATACTATTCAAACTCTCAAACTAGATTGTAAGAGATTTAATGAAACTTCTTAATAAAAATTGAATAGACCATTCTTCAATTTGGTAAAACATAGTCCAATTAAAATTCCAAATCATTACATATTAGAATGGCTCTCTGGCCGCTGCAAGCCAATGAGCCCATATCTTTCCACACTTTCTACTCTATCTCCTATAATCTTTCTACTCTCCCTTTTGGTTACCTTTATCCCTTTTTCTATTGGCCTCTTTTTGATTACATAAAGATGGACCCATTTGATGACCATCTTGAATAGTTATAACTGTCCAAGTTTCATGCCTATTTAGTTACAATATCCTCTCTTAATAGAGATTTTAGGAAATTTATTAAAACTTATCTCACATACCCATAATGGTTTTTATTTGATTACATAGTATTGCCTAATAGTAGACAATCACAAATGACATAAGATCCATTTTACGTACATTATAATGCAACTTTAATGAAATGAAACATTTCATAGACATGGTTTTAGGAAAGTCTAAATGACTTCAACATAGACTTATTATGAAACCTATCATAATGCTTAGGGTCGAGATGCTCCCACATCATACTCCCAAGCTTAAAAGGTTTCTAGTCCCATGGAAATTATTGGTATCACTCTGGACCAAAGCTCCTTGCACATGCTTCAAGTGCACTTCTCTGATGTTGACACTAACTCCATCTCTCACAATGTTGCATAACATAAAACCATCCAACATGAACCATCCATCTTACCGAACAATAGGCTTAGTCTGGTGATGCACTTCCCACTCTTGCTCAATGGTTGATTTTGACACCCTACTCCAAATGTATCAGAGCTAGAAAAAGATTTGGGTAGATAGATATTGTGAGGAAAGAACTGGACCCATCTAGTCGCAAGAAGGAAAGAAGTTCATGAAAAGTTTGTGGGTAGGCAAGTAAGTTCTGTCCTGACCATTCTCTGATAGAGATACGTTTGGAGTAGGGTGCCGAAAGCAACCATTGAGCAAGAGAGGGAAGTGCATCACCGAACTAAGTCTTTTGTTGGGTAAGATGGATGGTTTGTGTTGAATAGCTTGTTGTTATGCAACATTGTGAGAGATGGGGTTAGTGTCAGCATCAAAGAACTGTACCAGAAGTGTGTGCAAGGAGCTTTGGTCTAGAGTGATACCAGTCATTTCCATGGGACTAGAAATCTTTTAAGCCTGTGAGTATGATACGGGACCATCTCAACCCTAAGCATTATGATAGGTTTCATAATAAGTCTATGTTGAAGTCATTTAGACATTTCTAAAACCATGTCTATGAAATGTTTCATTTCATTAAAGTTGCATTATAATGTACGTAAAATGGATCCTATGTCATTTGTGATTGTCTACTATTAGGCAATACTATGTAATCAAAGAAAAACCATTATGGGGATGTGAGATGAGTTTTAATAAATTTCCTAAAATCTCTATTAAGAGATGATATTGTAACTGAATAGGCATGAAACATGGACGGTTGTAACTATCCAAGATGGTCATTAATGGGTCCATCTTTATGTAATCAAAAAGAGGCCAATAGAAAAAGGGAAGAACGTAACCTAAAGGGAGAGTATAAAGATTATGGGAGATAGAGTAGAGAGTGTGGAAAGATATGGAATCTCTGGCCTACAGTGGCCAGAGAGCCATTCTAATATGTAATGATTTGGAATTTTAATTTGACTGTGCTTTACCAAATCGAAGAATGGTCTATTCAATGTTTATTAAGAAGTTTCTTTAAACCTCCTGCAATCTAGTTCGAGAGTTCAAATAGTATAATAAGTCTAGTTTGACTAGTTATCTTTTATGCTCATTTTGTTTTTGGAATGATGGCATTTGGTTCAAAAATAAGAGAGTTATCTATGTTTTGTTCTTGACTGGCATAGACAAAAAAAATCTCAGTGCAGGGGCCATATCTCCCTAACACACTATTGAATTTTTATGAGCTTTGGATATGTTTTTATGAGCCTAATTATGCCCCTCTTCACTAAATTGATCGAGGAGTTCAGTTCTGGTTCAAAAGTTATGAACCTTTGTATGCAGGTCTGTCCAGAATGGAAAAATTGAAATCCATGTGTTAGAGATTGATTAGTTATTTATTATTATGTTGTTTAATGACACTGCTTGAGTATGTGTAGAAAGATATCGAAGGATTTGTAAAGGGAAGTGAATTGGTTGTTGGTTTACATCAGTTCACAACATTGTCTATCCATTTTAATTCTTTTGTATCTAGACCTAGAACTTAGTCATCAATGCCATCATACCCATGGCTCTGAATGATCTAATTGTAAAGTTACTAGTGTTATGTTGCCCCTAGAAAAATAATAGTCAAAATGGAGTATGCACATGAGTTTTATTCAAGATATACCTAATCATTCACCAAAGACCATAATTCACAATTCCTTACTGTAAGTTTCTTCAATCCTCAACTAGATTTGAAATAAACATGCACTTTGATACCAAATGAGAGATTTGATCTCTAGTTGCTTAGATTTGAAGCACAAGAAGCAATTGTGAAGGTTAGGTTCTAATCTCGTGGCTTATTATTCAATTTTCTAATGTTCAACTATATCATCGTCTCCTACATAGTAATGGATATTTCAAAGTCTCTTTATCTTGGGGCATTTACAAATTGGTCTACTGTCAAATGTTCTCTTATTGCTCAAGGGTTAGAGTGAATCCATTTATCTCTCCAAATCAATGAAGAACAAGGAAAAATATGTAATATTAAATTTTCAGTTTTGAGGGTAACATTCAATTTATTTTTCTTTGTCATTGGTTGTTAAGGAATTCTTAGTCCAGCCCAATTTAGCTAAGATTGCAAATGAGGGATTCCATCTCAGGTGAAGATATCATATTAACATGAATAGTCCTAATCCACCAGCTCGGTATCTTGTTATGGGTACAATTCCCATGGGTATACTAGCCCAACAAACATTTGAGTACTAAGTCATAGATATGAACTCTAACAATGTCAACTTGAAGTTTTAAATATGCAAGCACATTGAGTTTCTTAGGGCATAAGGACCAAAATCATAAAAGCCTAGAGGTTGTTTGAACCTTAGTAGAAATATTAATAAAAAATTATTTAGCCATCATATTAGACCTTGGAAAACATATCTCATGATAAAAGATTGAGATTCTTGTAAAAGATTTAAAAACTAGTTCAAGGATAAAAGCTTGAAAATAAGGGATTAAAAAAGGTGTCAAAAGTTGACTTTTTTTTTCCCTCAAGATAACCTAAACTTGAACATTTATGAAAATTTGGAGATATGATGTTAAAATTAGTATGATAAAAAATTGAGTGCACATGCATTTTTTATTTCATAAATCTAAATTATAATACAACATCTTTAATCAAATGATACTATTTTCACTTATTGAAAAAAACACACATTAAAATACATTATTGTATATTATGATGTATTGTGTTATTTCTATTTAAGGAAAATATAAAAAATCTAGCTAATTTAACAGATTCTTAATTAATAATAAGTAAATATATAATCACTTTCTTATTCTATGTTTGAAATTTTATTTTGAATAAATTATTGTTAAATGAAATATAGAAAATCTAAGTTTACTTATTATTTACTTATTATTAAATTAAAATATATTAAATTAGCTAGATTTTCTATATTTTCCTTATAGAAATAACACAATATCATAATATATAATAATGTATTTTAAGTGTACATAGTAGAATTAGCTAATTTTTAATTAATAATAAGTAAATATATATAGCTAATTTAACACATTTTCATGTTCAAAATTTTATTTTGAATAAATTATTGTTAAATGAAATATAGAAAATCTTTTCAAAACATGTCATAATATTGATAAACTTAGAAGACATTCTCATCAGAAATGGATTCATGTGAATCACTACTCTTGAAACATGGGTCAATGAGATTGACTCATAAACTATATGATTAATTCCTTATAGAAATAACACAATGTCATAATATATTTTAATAAAAAAACTTGAATTGGTCTCATATAGTTCAATGTTTTGAATTGCACTTCTTAGAAAATTATAAAAACATATTACTTAAATAGAATAAGATGACCCCTTTATATTTCTTATACAATTAGTAATCAAACTAAAAAATAGGAAAATTATATATATATATATATATATATATATATATATTAGAATTTAACAACTCCAAATTTTTGATCTAGGGCATAAAATAAGCTCTAATATCCTTAGATGATGTTCTTATTTTATATATATTTTAATTGATGGTTTATGGACCAATGTGTTCAAATTTATAATTAATTACACATTTTTAGACTAAATTTAGAAGGATGACCAACCTTTGTGACACTACACGTGATGTCTCAACAAAATGAATTTACTTAGATTATTGAACATGAAATTGAGCAATATTTGAATTGTTCAAACTTTTAATTGCATATTAGCAAGTTTTAATTATCCCTAAATAAAGTTCTAACTCTAATGAGCTAACTCTCATGTACATGTATATGCATTCAATCATATATTTAAATTTTATCAGATATGTACATGTTACAGATTATTTAGACATGTGTGATGTACGTTCAATTACATGTATAATTTTTAATTAAAAATAAAAAATTGTGTGTATAGTAGACTTAGATCTTGATACATTTCTACAGATATGGCTTCACACAATCAGCTTGTTGTAGCTCCTGGTGCAGCTCCTGCTATGACTCCTGCTGCAGCTCCTACTCTAGCACTTGATGCAATTCCTACTACAACACCTGATGCAGTTCCTATTCAGGCTCCTCATGTAGTTTGTCATGTTGCTCATGGTGGGGCTCATGCTTCAGCTCGTGGTGGGCCTCGTGGTTTACCTTAAGGTAGGGATTATTGTGTGGCTTATGTTTTTGCTCATGGTGCAGCTCTAGGTGGTGTAGGTCCTAGCATGGCTCCTAGTGTGGCTCCTATTCCAGGTCAGGCTGCACCTGCAACTCCTACTAGAGGTCCTACTGCACTACCTCCATGCATCAATATTGATTCTTTATTTGCATTTTTTTAGTAGGAGGTTTCTATACTACAACAGTCTATATTGTCCTCTGATGATGGTCTTTATAGAGACATATGTGCTACTATATGAAGGATTTTACAGGATTTGACAACTAGATTTAGAGCTCACCTTTCATTTACTCCTAACATATTAGCTTCCACATCTAGGGAGCTTAGGCCTGACATTTTAGGAGATGCATCTTTTGATGATGTCAAGAGGGTGGCCCCCAAAGACATCGTCAAAAGAGATCTCTTTCCAGGATATGAGGGAGCACAGTTAGGGTGAGAGGCTACCGAGTCACACGATTCAGAGATCCTATTATTTCTAGCATGATCTATCCTTAATTTTTAGCTACACATGGTCATTATCCTAATAATGACCAGATACCTCTTTATTTTGCACAATAGTTATATGTTGAGTTTCACGTGGGGCTCAATGTCAACTACTTGGACATTCTAGATTATTGCAGATAGGGGTGTGGTCAGATCATAGACCATGACCAGTATCACAATGCACATCATCTATTACCTCCAGATGTCAAAAAATTTGTTGGATAGAGACTGCCTCCCATGACTCTAGCAAATGTTCCTATTATAGATAGAGTTTTGAGGGGAGCAATTGACACTATTGGACACATTGCATCTGCGGCCACTAGTATCGCATTTGATTCTATTGGTCATTATATTCATAGTTGATGTCCTCATACACCTAGTTGACCATCTTTAGAGGCATCTAGTAGCACTTTAGGCACCTCCTCTGATGATGCATATAGAGTTGCTTTGCTACCACTAGCAGGTGATGTTCGTGCTCTTCTAGGACATTAGGCACATATGGATTTGGCACTGTATTTTTTTGAGGATGTGTTGTAGATTATTAGTTAAATTTTTGATACATAGGGGATGCAAGTTCACTCAGTGATGGGTGTTTTTAGACAGCATCAGAGCCCCATAGTTCCACAGACATAGGCCACCACACCATTGATAGATGATACACCTGTGCATTGCTCACAGCATTCGACACCAGGCTCACAACACTCTATAGATGACTTAGGCATACGAGTTGGAGATGTTAGGATCACAGCTGAGGGTCTTGATTATTTTGGTGAGTAGTTGCAAGTTCTATTTGAGATTGATACTAGTTCGTGCATGGGTATTTCATCATACATGGAGATGTTATTTTGACCTAACAGCCATGATTCTACACCATTACCCAGCTGGTTACACAGTCCACTTCACTCATCATTGCTAGCAGTTGGACATGGTACTAAGGTTGGTTTAGTAGGTGTCAAAGTTTTATGAGGTGTATTGATAGATGATACGATGGAGCCTGCTGATCATCCTCCACCTCTAGAGACCCAGGTACATATATATAATTTTTATTTTTATTTTTAAATATACATGAAATTAAAAAATATGAAATTTAAAAATTCAATTCAAATAGATATTTAATTTAATCTTTAACTATAATAAATCATTCAGGCACAGGTCACTAAGCACATGGTTACATCTAGTGTTGGTTCAGGGCATCATGTACTTGAAAGAGATGATTCTATTGAGGCACCTAATAGTGCTTAGGTACTAGTTTTAAATAAATTTTTTAAAGTTAAATTTATGTTTCAAACTATATATATATGCAAGTTCATATTTAATTTGAATGTACACACATGTATATATATGTTTAGATCTAGAACTCTAATATACATGATATATATTTGTAGGGCTTGGTTGATGCACCTTGGCAAGAGGATGTACAGGAGACTCAATCAAAGGGTTGTTCTATTTGTATGCATCTTGAGGGGTCCCTTTAGTAGTAGTAGTAGTAGTAGTATATATATATATATATATATATTGATGCATTTATATATTGGAGATAGTTTACATACACATATATGTGTATTTTAGTACCTTGACATGACAGATGTATACATATGTTTCACTATTTATTTGATTATTTAGTACTTCAGTAATTAGATGGTCACATGTATATATGAATTTTTATATTTTCTACATACATGTATTTATTCAAGATTTATAGCTTGCATATGTATGCATTTCAATTGTAGAGAAATATTAGATGTAGATGTTTATTCTTGAGACATGTATATATGTGTACGTGTTTTTTGTATTATAGCTATAGAATGTTCATGTTCTTGAGACTATATTGTGTATATACATGTTTTATTTTTATTTTTTTATAGTCTAGACCATGTATAATTTTTAGGTTATAGCTTTTAAACTTTAAATTTTATTGTCATCATTATAAAATAATCAAATTTACTTCTCTAAATACCTACTTCAATAGTTAAATAGTCAAAGATGTTCCAAATTGATCTCTATGAACCTAATTTAAAATTTTCAAAAATAATAATAATTTATAGGGTGATTGAATTGAATTAATAGAGGTGCTTAAAACTACTAAATTAACCCAAATGATTTAGATTAAATAAATTTAAAACATTATAATTATTTGTAATCATTATATGAAATAAACAATTAGTAGGACTAAAGATACGTAAATTTGGTAAATCAATTAATAGGAATAGAGATACAAATTTGTTAAATATATTAGTAGGAAGTTAGAAAGATACATATTTCTTAAATTATCAATTACTAACCTGCTAAAGATAAATATTAGTTTTATGTGGATAAAAATATGTTAATTAGGTAAGCCAATACATTATTTTAGAAAACTTTTACAAAATATAATATTTAAAAATATATTAATTTAAACTAAGAGTATGACCGTAGATGTAATAAACTAACATTAAAATATATAGTTTTTTAATAAACTAATGATCTAACTAGATGAACTTATTAATCTTACAATTTTAAAAGCACATTTAATTCACTTATGAAATCTAGTAGTTTAAAAAAAAGTTAAGTTATGAAATTAATTTATTATTAAATTATATAGTTTTTTAATAAACTAATGATAATTAAGAACTTATGATCGTACAATTAAAAACACATTTAATTCAAGATGAAATTCAATAGTTTGAAAAGAAGCTGATATTTAAGAATTCTAACATATTAAATTATATTTGATACATGTATCTATAGATAATGATTGTGTAAATTGTGCAAACTAACTTAGCCTATTTATATATCAAGTTGTTGAATTATTAAATTCATGCATGGTACAATTAATATTATTAATTTATATAGTTTTTAAATAAACTAATGATAACTAATCTAGTATCATCGTACAATTAAAAACACATTTAATTCAAAATGAAATTCAATAGTTTGAATAGAAGTTGATATTCAAATTATTATAAAATAAATCTCAAATGTCAATTCAACCATGATGTACACTTATAACATGTAATATCTTCTCATGATATTCACTATCTAGTCTCCACTTGTGACGTACACACTTAAATTTGACTAGAAGTAGACAAAGCCTGATAGCAATGACCAGGTGGTTGTATTGTAAAACCTTGTTATTAGGTTGATAATCAACAAAGTGTATTTCATTTTGGACTATTTTTTCTTGCTTCAAATATGTTCCCTCTATCACAACAGAACCTACACCACAAATTTAAGTATTTCAAAATTTGACAAATATAAAGTTACCTATATATATTTTAAATTTATTTATTTATTCATATAAAGTTACCTATGGGGAACAACATTCCATCACTTTCTTCAAGGTCATATAACTCTGTCCTCTCTACAATGCATCACAATAAATAATAACTAACACCTTCATGATTTCCAGGCTTAGCAATCATTGCAAAGACATCTCCTACATAACAAGTATACATGTGTATGTTTAGAGTACATATATAAGATAGTTCAAATTGATAATTAAATAACACATTCAAATTAATTTTTATGATACTTATCCACTTTTACCAATCTAGAGATATGATTATAATCATCAGAAATCAATAGAATATCATCAAAATTTTCATTATCTTTATCAAATATATTAGTAACTTCAAGTGGTACAAAAATTCATTCACCTATATATCCATGTGCTTGGTTGATGCATTCTTCATAATTTACATCAATGCAATTGTCACAAAAACATGAATATTCTCTTGTCTTCAATGTCCAATTGCAATTATCTGTACTCATGACTAAATGTAAGGAACGTGTCTTTTCTATTATCTTGCAACAATGTATGTTTATTCTATTAACACCTGAAAGTTCATTAAATTGAAAATGTGGACAAATTAAATTTAAACTTCAACAAATTGAAAAATAAAATTTTATAACTTAATTGTATAAAAATTAATCAGATGTAGACATCCATAGCTGTTATCTCCCAAAAGACTTTATACAGTACCTATCGACTCATTTTTGATGATGTCCCAACCTCATCTAATGTGAAATGTGTCTTACACCATTCAACAACATCATGTGCATCATTTACATGAACTCCCTGATAATTCATTTGATAATTTTAGAGAGCACGTTTGATGCAAGCTCCAACACCATCATGTTCACCTTTTCCATGACCACTCTCGAAGAAATTCCATATGTTTTTAATATTCTCATTGTGATGATATCTACATAATGCATAAAATGGTCTAGATGATTTGAACTATGTGGCACATCCATCAGACCAAACATAATGTTTATCAACATTTATTCTTTCTTTCAAATATGAAAAGAAGATATTGAAGCAATGTTCGACATAGTGAATTTAATATTCTTTATCATCACTTATATAGAAATGATATTCTTTTTTAATTACTTGTACTTGAACTGTACTTTGAACACCATCCAAATCTAACTGTGCATGTCTATAACAAACATGTACCATAATAGTGACCTACTTAGAAAAGTAATAATCTAATTGAATTTCTTTCTGATGAATAAAGGAATAGTTCTCTATAAAATCAACAACTAATACAATCGTTCCAAGTGGAAAATTATCTCTCAAAGTTTGAAACTGTTGTACTTGCCACTTTGCACAAAATGTGTGATGAATATAAGGTTGAATAAAATCCTTAAATCTATCCATAAAAGTTAGAATAGGTAACTCCTCTTCAACATATTTCAACCTTTTTTGTCTCTTCTCCCAACTTTGTTTCATTCTTGACATACTTGTAACTTTTGCAATTCGATTTTTTTGTTGCATCAATGTTTTCAATTTTCAAAGGAAATAGAGCCAATTCACCACATGTTTCACATAATCCTTTGATGCAATTTATTTGACCAGCTAGATCATCTATTTTTTCACATAGAATGGATGATATAATTTCACTTCTCCTACTAGGAGGAGCAGCATGAAAACCATATGTGTCTTCTGCAAACTTTCAAAATACCTGATAGTGGAGATCAAACTCAATATGATGACGACAACAACATGTTTCAAACACTTTGTTTTACCTCACAAAGTATGGCATCAATTTTTCAAAAAATGTTTGCCCAACTTTTAGATTAGGATGTTCACTACAAAATGACACATATAACTCATGTTGTGTTGTGTCCAACCAATGTCTTATATGATGTTCATATTGACCAAATGCTATCCTATGCCTGATAACATCTCTACTATTTGATGAAGGATGAGTGTTATCAATACAAAATGATATGACTACATTTTTTAATGACTCTTCAATCCTATCAAAATGAGGTGTTCTACACATGATTGCCCAATTGCCCTCCATAGTACTGTCA
The DNA here is from genome assembly GCA_028749045.1 of Cupressus sempervirens. NCBI lineage: Eukaryota > Viridiplantae > Streptophyta > Pinopsida > Cupressales > Cupressaceae > Cupressus > Cupressus sempervirens. The sequence goes on from CM053789.1 coordinate 218,976,189, forward strand.
TCCACAATTAATCTTCTTGTAACATATTTTCTCATTGTTTTCCTACTAAAACCCATTTCAAATGAAATTGAATATATTTGTCTATTTTGGGTCATATTCTTATTTACAACAGACATCAACATCACTTTTCTTACCATAGACTTATCTTTAGTTCGACAGTATTTTCCTATGTTTCTCAAACCTTGCTTAACATTTTCAATCAGATCCATTTGCATGCTAGAAAATCTTCTCTTCTTTGATGTTGTGTCTACACCTAACAATTTCAATGTCTCTTGCAACTTTTTTCATGTAAGAAAAAGTAAAAGTAACTAAGCTTGTTCAAGTGTTTTAGTGTTATCAAATTGAGTCATAATTTCTCTTATCTTCTTATTCATTGACCTTTTCTTAGACAAACTTAATGGTTGAATAGTAGTTTCAAGTCTTCTCAATTTATCCACATCCATTTTAAGTAAATGATCTAAATTTTTTGGAGAAATGGCATCCTTTATAGATTGGTCAATATTTAGGAGATCATCCATACCAGTTCCTACACCTGATCCCAACCCTTCTCTGACTTCTATTACTAAAATTTCTACAACAAGTGATCTTGAGCCTTCTCCAACATTCATTGTTTGAGATTTTGCAAGGAAATATTCTAACCCTTATCCAACTTCTATTATTCAAACCTCTATAGGGATCAATCTTGAAACTTCTTCAACATTCATTGTTTGAAATTCTATAGGGAGTGTTCCTAACCTCTCTCCCATATCCACTTCTACTTCTATCAAGCCTTCTTCAACATTTCCTTCACCTTGTTGATTGGCTGCAACAAATTTATAAATAAATCAAATTATATTAAAAATAAGATCGAAACATAATTAAATTCAAAATCATAAAAAAAAACCTAATATATATAATTACATACCTTGTTTAATTCGATGATAACATGCCACAGTCTTCTGAAGATTTCTTTGTTCTACTTCATCAGATCTCTTCCTTGCATATTTGTTTTGCCTTCCTTTCTTGTTTCCCATTATAAAATCATTAAAAAAAAAAAAAATTTACTCCTTGCCTCAACATAAATCTTGTGTAATTACTATATAAAAATTTCACTATATGAATTTGCAGTACGACTTCACTATTTTTAAGCTGACCTGTCTGAAGTCGACGTTAGCATTTTTGGTTTTTTCATCTTCACATGAATGCAAAGAAGTGAATATGTTCATGGGAACATATCAAGTTCAATTTCTAGCAGCCAAAATTTTTTGGACCCATGTTCACTGCAAACATATGTTCATAGTGACCATACATAATATGTTCATAATATGTTCTCTACGAACATTAAGTTCACTACAAACATGCAAAATTACATTTTTTTGGGCCCTTTTTTCTTTTAATTTTTTTTTGCTCTTTTGACACCCATAATTGTAGATAAATGATCTCCTACTATAAAATTAAAAATGAAAAAATGTGCTACTCGAAGCAAGCTTTCCAACAACTATAATTGTAATACATATTTTAATTGTTAAGACTTTCAAGTATGAGTTCAACTCATCATAGGTTCATTAACGATTGAATATCAACTAACTTTGACACTTTGGAAAAATTAGTAAATTAGGTCAAAAGAATTTTAAAAATATTTAGGAAATAGCTTATTGAGTTATCTTTCTATTCAAAAAATAAAATATTTATGATAATTTGACTTCAAGTCATCTGTGTCAAAATGAATGTGTGTCTAAATTATGATTGATGTCGCTTAAAACTTCATAAACTATACAATATTCAACCAAATTGAATCAAACCAAATGTATCCTCTAGATATTGATGTTACAAATCCAACGTTGAAAGAATTACCTCATTATCTTTTCTAGAAAAAAATTTATGTGTGTCAAACAAACTATCTCTCTTTAAAAATATTGAATTTTATTGTGCACCTCTTTTTGAAGGAGAAGAAAAAATTGACATAAATAAATTTTTTTTTAGATTAAAAAATATGGTTACAAAGTAGAAAGAGAGTACTAAAAATCACTAGTTTATGCCATCTTGAAATTATTTATAGTTTTAAAGATATAGTCACTCAAACATGAGGTTTGTTTAAAAAATATTGATTTTAGTGTCAAAATTGGTCAAAAAGTGGAACTCATTATTTTGGAATCACCTGTCTAAATGTCCAACTACAAAGGAGCTATGAGGAATAGGTAACTATCAATGATGCTTTTACAATTAGGCTATGCCAAGAACTGAAGGGATGCCTAGAAAGGAGGTTCTCAGCAAAGGAAATTTCATCTATAAGCTAGTTTGGATGCTCATTTATTGAGCTTTTGAGTTTCTCCCATTTGTGAATAGGAGTCTATGATGGATTTCCAAATAATTTTCTTAGATAAGGTAGTTCTAGTTCAACTATGTTGAAAAATGTTGGAAGTGAACACCATATGTTCAAATGTGAAGAATATTTTCAGGATTCCATTCCTTATAGTGATAGGCCTGTATTCATGTGCTTCAAGATTAGATGCTCAAAATATGGTAAATAGTTTTGAGACTAAGATTAAATTTTTAGACTATGAGGTACTCAAACCTTAATAAGATCTAGTGAATTTGTTATGGATCATCTGAAGTTGTGGTATGACTACAAACATGTCCCAAATATTAAAGATTTTTGGTTTAGGTATCTCAATGAGAACCAAACTTGAGAGAAATTTTGGTCAAGGCTTACCATTGATGAAATAAAATTATATAATGATTTTTTTGATGTCTCTGATCTTGCAGATGATGAAGCCTACATGCACCCCACTTCTTATGAGAAGATCAAGGGTACACCAATTCTATCTACCCCACCTATAGATCTAGTCATTGACACCATGGAGGTTCTCATGCAAGGTATAATAAAAAATAATTGACAAATGGGTGAAGTGGACCCCAACATAGAAGAAGATGACTGGGAGCACTATTTCTATGGTTGGAGTATCTACTGGAGCCATCTAGTCAGCTACAACTACAACATCAACATCATCTACAAGGCTATCACAATCCATCTTCCAAGAAGGAGACCAACCTTTGGAAAAGAATGTATCACATACCCCTACCTATGGAGCTAGTCCTCTTCTAAACATAAAGAAGACTAGAGAGAAGGAAAATAACAAGGATAAGAGGAAGGAACAAGAAAATTCAATGGCTAATCCATCTTCCCCTATTCAAGTCATCAATTTGGATGGAAATACTAACCCAATGGCTAGCCAAGAACAAGAATCATCTTAGTAGGGGGATACATTATCCCTTTTAGTAACCAAGATAGTTGCCTTCCCTATTTCTTCATAGAGCAAGCCAACTCCATTGATTCTAAGGAAACTATTCAACCCATCTAGATTACAATCTGCTATCAATGTTCTCTCTAATGAGTCTTGACTCAATGAGACCATTGATAAGAAGAAGAGGAGATATGAGGATGTGGTCCCATCAAAGGACTTCACCACACAAGTCACCTCCTCCCAACCATCAAAGAAAACAAAGAAGTAGAAGACCATTGCAGCACTCACTACAAATTCAATGTCTGGCCACATGCTAGTTGAGATTGTTGAGCCTTAGAAAGAAGGAAGATTTCACAAGATCTCAAAGGAAAATTTCCAAATTGGGACATTAGATCATAGCATTCTAGTTGATGGCTCCATGGTGAACATGTAGAAGTCAACTAATGAGAAAATTGAGGACAAGTTAGATGAGCTTAGAGCAGACAAGGAGATATTGAAGGCATCAAATAAAGAGCTACTAGAATATATAAAGTTTACACTTGGGAGTACTTCTTCAAGTCAATTTGACCCAAATACATGGGAGAACAAGAACTTACTACTCAAGCTACAACAAAAAAGACAATTCAAGCAATTCGGTCAAGCATGGGTAGATCAAATAAAGGCTCAAGGTCCCCCACTAGTTGAGAATCTAGGAAGCCTAGTATTTTATTCTCACAAGCTTAGAGAGGAAACTTCAATATCATTAGAAAACCATACAAAAGGTAACAGATAAGCTAACATAGCAATTAGCCCTTTTACAAGAAGTGATAGAGATAAAGACTAATGTGGCCATCGCTCACATGAATGTAAAGACCAGACAAGAGTCACTATTGCACTAGAATCAAGCCCTAGAGTTTGTCATAGAAAGCTCTATGAGATCTAAAAATGAACTCAAGGATGTGCATGACCTAGTATAAAGATTATTGAAAAGTTATTTTAGTATTTGAAGATCTTGCACACAGAGTCTTTTGTGTCAACGAATGGAAAGCTAGTGGACATTAAGAGAATCAAGTCCAAGTTCCTAGAATTCATTGACCTGCTCAACTTCCAAGTGTCCAAGATCTAGGAACTCTCAGCAATAGATGTAGTCATAAGGAGAGAAATGGAGAATTTATAATCAAGGGTGGCTAGAATTGATGAACTGATAGAATTGCATGACTGTTGGAAGACTTGAGCTAACAATATCCTTGTTCCAGGTGTTGAAGAGTTAGATAAAGTAACGAAAGCCATGAAGTCTTATAGAACTAAGTTAGTTAATTCTAAGAATACATGATTGTTCTGATGCTTTTCCAAACATCTATCAATGTTCTTCTTCTCTTTTCTATTTTTGTGATTCTCAGCATTTTGCTAATCTCTACAATAAACAATGATTCAAGCTTGTCCTATTTTTAGTTTTTCAATTCAAAGATGCTCTGAAAATGTAATCATCCAATGTAACTGGCCATTTTGAGAAAGCCTATAAATGTAATCTTTGATGAAGTTAATAAGATTAGAAAAATTTACTTTGGTAAAATCCCTATAGCTGGGACTATTGTGTGTGAGTCTAAGTTCTTTTACTTTTTGTTGTTCATTTAGTTTAGACTGGAGTATATGGAATGAATGTGTTAATGTTGAAAGTTGAATGAAAGTGAATGAACTTGGCTTTATTTCCTTTGTTCAATAGATTATATGTCTTACTCTCTTCAGCATAAGCATGACTTATGTTTTCTCTATTGTTCATTATGGTCTAACTGTTTAGTTTTGTTCATGAATTTAAGGAATTCAAAAATTGATGTGTAGAGTAGCTAAAGGATAGACAATTTGGGTATTGTCAATACATTAGCTAACTGCATAATCTAGGAATTACTTGTTTCATCATCCTTTCCTCTCTTCTTATTGTTGTAGTTAGCTTTGCATGTTTCCATTTCTCTATATTGATAGTTTAAGTAGATTTCATATTTTGAGTTAATCCCCCTTCTCTACCTAGGTTGTTCAAAGTGTTGAACAACTTTCTTTTTACCTCTTCTACTCTTTGGTTAAGAGCATGCCCCCAAAACCTAAAAGAAAAATTCATTACATATCTTACATTCATAAGAGTGTTGTACCTTTCAATTTAGGGGTCTTTGATAGATTACTACTTTAACCCATTTTGTTGTTAACTCCTTTGCTTTCCATAAGTTGTTGGGAAATTCAAAGATTCAAGATATAAACCAAAATATCAAGGAAGAAAAATTGTTGACCAACAAATTCATAAAGCATTCTTCAAGAATCCTTTATTGAAGATCAAGGATTAAAGAATTCAAGAAATTGTAAGAGTCATCTTCAAGATCTCCTTCATTTCATCCAAGATCCTTTGCTACATCTTCTACATTCATTCATCTTCATCTTCTTGATCCAAATCAATTGGTGAAGTAATCACATTACATTTTATTCAAGGGAACTATTGTGAGGTGAATTTGTACATTTACTTTACATTCAAGTTATTTTAATTATTTCAATTCAAGGTTTTTTCCTAAACTAGGTTTCACCAAGTCAAAGCCCCCATCAACAAAAAAACCCCTTTTATTACAAGTTGCAGATATTAGATTAACAAACATGTTGTAGATCTAAGTACACTTTTCAATTTTCTTTAGAACTATGAAATTATCATTGCACTTATTCTATCAAGGTTGAGTAGGCTTCCCTTGAAGGATAAATAGTGATTGAACAATCCTTGATCATCCATTTTTCCACTAAAAAATCATTGAATGATTTATGATTTTGATATGTCTTATAGTTTTCAATCCAAATTAAGGGAATTAGCCCTTCCAGAGGTCATTTGATAGCCCTTTTTCAATTTTGTGTTTTACAAGGTAAGTTTTTGTTCCTTCTCTATTTCAATACATATTTCCATTTCCTTACCTTTAACTTTTGTATTGCTTATCCACTTAATTTCTCTTCATCTAAGGATTTTTGCATTCTTTCTCCAACCCTGTAATCATTAGATCTATATTTTTGTTAGTGATCCTTTATCTCTCAGTTGACACTAATCTTCCTAGATCTAGTTACGTTCAAGTTAGGATTAAAAGGATAAATCTCCTTAACTTCACTTTGAGGTACAAGGTTAATCAACCACCCCCTGAAGTGTGAAGTAGTTGAGACCTATTCCAATTGCTTCACATTTCACCACATACACCTTTATTATTCTTTTTATTTATCTTTTATTTATTCTTTCAATCACATTTTGTTTATTTGTTTTAATTTATCTATTTAAAAAAATTCAATAACTTTTGTCTATTTATTTTACTTTATCTATTAAAAAAAAATCCAATCAAACTAAGAGTTGCCAAGTAGTGCATCTAAAGTAATGTCACACATATAACATATAAATGTATATTTATCCAAATATATATGTGTGCACCCATAACTTGCATAAATATACCAAATTAACCCATATAGACATCAAGAAATCAAGATCATATAAATCACAAATAGAATATCAAAGTATCAAGGTGACATCTCAAGATCACAATCATGCATAAACCCACCACTATAAAAATTAAATGTTGAGATACCAAATTAGAGGTAAAATTCCCAAAAGCTCCCCAATCAGTAGTTGGCTCTCTAATTAGGAATTTTAAGCTCGAGGTTCATATATGTATCATAGTTTCGTCTCCTTTTCACCAATATTTGGTCCAAATATTTTGAGGCATACTCAGACTTGTGTAGCCAAGTGGAGTTGATGTTTGGTACTTACACACACACCTCCATCACCTGCCCACAAGATACAATATGTATGTATAAATATACAAATACTGACAATAAAGGAAGAAAAAGTATGAAATCATGTATATCTGCTAAAGAAGTAACTATGACTACCTCCCATCATCTAGAAGAAATGTTGGTTAGAATAAATACATACACACATATGTATAAGGCATAATGGGTTAGCAAGGTTAGACTAAAATCAAATCAATAACATGAATTAAAAGAAGTTATAACCAACATGTCTAACCAAGGAATTAAGTGCATGATATTGAATAAGTGTAAACCAAGGTACTATTTTATTGATACATTTAAATAATATACTGTCATCAATGTATAATATAAAATAAGTCCTAATCACCATAAGAAATGTTAAGGATGAAAGATTTCCTAAACATGTTAACATATTTTATCTTGAGAATCTAGTTGATTCAATTGCTTTTGGAAGGTTTCATATAGATAACTATTTTTGACTTTGTGAATGTTTGAAGGTCCTTTCATCTTTACTCATACTATTTCCAAACACTGCTTATTCTGGTCAAGATTATAAGGGTGTTACATATAAGGTTTTAATTAATTCTTTAGTCATCTTCACTTTTGTAATATTAAATTCCATTGATTATTCTAGGCACAAGAAAATACTATCAAGTTCCTTTTTGTCTAAAATATCTTGGTCCTCATCTAACACATTTGAGTCTTTCTTAGATTCTCCTCTCAATGGATGTCATAAATCCTTCTAATAGAGATGGTCCTCCATTCTTATTTTCCATAGCCAAAAATTCTACCAATGAAACTTCTTAACCTTCAACTAACCCTCATATGTTGTTCACCTTAGTCGACTATGAGACTCTAAATCAATTGTAAGAGCTTCTTAAAGAAAATAATTAAAATAACCCATTATGATACCACTTGTTAGGATTATAAGAAAAAATATAACAATTCAATACAAATATAATAATAATGAAAAGGATTAAAGAACACAAAAGTATAAGAGAAGACACAAATATAAAACTTGGTTATACCAATCTTGGGCTACATCCACCAAATAGAGAGTCCAAGATAATTATCTAGTGAAGTAAAAATTGGAATCTAAAATTTTTACATAAAATCATGACTTATTTATAGCCCTTTAAGTGGTTTTCCAATGTTAGTTAACAAGTAAAACCTAGAAAAATCTATACAAGTCAACCTAGGGAAATTCTTGGTGTGTTAACCTAAAAATGCTTGACCAGTTAACCAAAAACCCCACAATAAATGGCAAGTATATAGTACTCGCTTGATCAATCACCACAAACTAACATATTTTTTATCTCTTTATGCTTGAAACTATACTGCACATTAATAAGAAAAGCTCTAGTTCTTACATATCAATGAATTTCAAAATGAGTATGAGTGAGAAGGTGAGTGGTGGTAGTGTCTTACATACTAGGGGAATCTTTATTGTAGAGGCTTTAGAGGATGGATCTAGAGGTGATAACAATGATGAGGAGTATGTTATTTGCTCTTTTTTGTCACTATGTCCTCTTTCCTTGGGTGTATGGGTCTTCCCCACTATCTCCTCCCCTTTGAGATGTTTGTTCATGGGAGCTCAAAATGAGAATTTCTTGATGGGGTTATTTCTATCTAGTGTTCCCTTTTTCCTTAATTATGTGTCAATGTAAACTATAAAAACACACTTTTATAAGTTCTATGTCATATTAATAATAAATGGATATAGGATAATCCATCATGAGTAATCCAAACATGTTGGCCTATTTTAATCTGTTGATGGTTTGATTTCTCTTAGAACCAAGGGCTTTCAATGAATTTAGACTCCATTAGAATGAATGATTTATGAGAATTCTTCTAATCTATGTTTGTGAATTGGTTATGTATTTTAAACAACTCTTAAAATATTTATTAATTTTTAAACATATAAATAATAGATGAAACAACCATATAAATATAACCATACACAATAACACGAGATATGTTAAGTAGGGAAACCCTTGATTAGAGGGAAAATAATGGTGGGAATGATGCCCATAAGATGATATAGTAATATAAAAGTTTTGTATGAAAGATTAGACCTTATTAGGAGTTAATGAAATATAATCAATACAAAGAACTCCTATTAGGAGAATTTGAATCCATGTTAGGAGCTATGCCAACCCTGTTAGAAGTTGTACGGAGGGCAACTAAAGACATTGTGCAAATAGCCTCGGTCTTCACTAGAAATCTTTCATGATATTCTTATCCAAGATATTTTGAATTGGATAAACAAAAACTCATTTTCCAATATAGATCATTTCTATCTCATGTTACATCCACAACATTAATCTTTTTTCTGATCATAAGATATTCACATTCAAGCTTGCTCAGCCAAATATCACAATACATATGATCTCACTAATGATTACAACCAAGGAAACAATATTTCCTTTATACCATGTCCTAGAAATAAGTTTTGATTCAGCCTTGAGGATTTCCTAGGTTATAATAATAATATAGGACATCATTACAAAATTACAATACACATTACATCACATTTTAATATTGTTTCTCAAGATTATACAGTAACTATCAGCTCACAGTCTTTATAACTTTTCACGCATTGATCATATGATTATTCCCTCTGAATCAAGGCATCTCTAACATATCTTCAACCTCCATCTAAGATCACTCAAGCCAATTCCATCCCAATAAGGAGATGCAATCATAACATCAGTACCCACTTTCAAGATACAATCATAACATCAATACCCGCTTTCAAGAAATGATGTTTGAAAGCCGCCTTCAGTAAAATCAGCATACCTTTGTACAGACTTCATAATTTTTGTATGCACTCATAAATGTAGCATCTAGGCACACTTCTGAACATCACCATAAGTGTGCATAGTCTTATCTTCAATTCTTAAACCATGATAAACACTTCTTCCTCTATAACTATTTCATTCTTCACAAAATTAACTATATGTTGACATCAATGACAAACTTTATCATGAATGCAACACCTAATCATTGTATCATATCTTCAAAAATGCTAATATAATCCCCCATAGGAATATCACCACAACTCATGCTTTCAAAAAGTAAATCTATATGATATGCAAATATGAGTATTAATCTAGATAATAGAAATTTAATCTAAAGATATGCAACTAAAACTACTATGAGAATAAGTAAATAACAATCTAATAGAAAAATACACAAATAGACTAGCAAGAATTCAACATATTACTCAAATTTCACATGTCAAATGAGAGGTCAAAGGCTTCTTTTTATAGAAAGCTAAATAAACTGATAGTCAAGATTGAATCTGGTGGATGGTTCAGATTAATCCATAGTTGAGCTCAAAAATAGGAAGTTTCTTTTAAATGAATGCTTTTAAGAGATTCTAAGAATTAACTTGTTTAAATAAGATTCAATTTCCTTTCCTTATTTCAATTAATTGAATTGTTTCCTTTTCTAAACTCAACTTGATTTTCCTTTTAATTTTCTAAAATTTAGGAGGATATTTGAAGATATTAATTGAATTTTATTTTATTTTATCAATCAATCTATATTTAAAATTAGTAAATTAATATTTTGAGAAATTAAATTTGATTAAATAAATTTAATTCCTTTTTATGTATATTTGGAAAAGGGGGATTAATTTAATTAAACTGTTAGGATTTTAGATTGAATTATTTCAACTAAACATGTTTAGATGTCAATTTATGTTGATGTTTAGGAATTAAACAATATTTGATAATTATTATAAATTGAGGGTTTTATGAAATTGATACTTAGATCAAGCAGAGAAATAGAATTGAGATGCCTTTCATTAGGACTTTTAGTGATTTTCAATTATTATTTGAGATTTGGAAAATTTGGTTTAGGAGACCAATTTTAGGGTGTTACAATTATGTCCTCTCTTCTTGGGTGTATGGCCTTCCCCAATATCTCCTCCCCTTTGTGGTGTCTTGTCATAGGGACCTAGATTGAGTATTTATGGATGGATTTATTTCTATCTAATGTCCTCCTTTTCTTTAATGATGTGGTATTGGCTAGAGTGGGTGACACAAATGTTGGTGATGGATTTTTTCCTTCCCATTTTTGTGTTTGGGGATATGTACTTCTAGCTTAGGGGTGTGTCTTTATTGGGATTGTTGTGCTTCGATCATTTTTTCCTTGTGCAACAATTTGTGCTAGTTATTTTTCTTCACCTCTTTGTGAAGGCATTCTCCCTTTCTCACACCAAACCTTCTTTCTTCCTTGAGGTGGAAAGTTACATTTACAATGAAGTGTTGTGTGGGAGATATCTACTATGGGTGTTCTCTTTAGCACCCTCTATCTTTGTCTTTGTGTGGTTATTTGTAGCCATGTTGGGATTCAATGGTTTTTTCTCTATTTTTGAGATAGTTTTGCATCAGTTGGGTTGCAACTTTCATCTTGGAGTTAGGCCTGGTAATATGTGGCTTAATCCTCTTTCTAGGTGTGTGGATTTTTTTTTTGAGCTTCTTTCTAAGGTTTCTATGATTCTACATTGTTGGCTCTATTGTTCCACATTCCAAGAAGAATGTTTTTCTTTTGGTTATTCTTGGTAGCTCCTCATGTGTGGTTGATGTTGATTCTTCTAATGGAATTTTTTTTGTTGCAATCAAGGTGGATGTTGGTAGTATTAAATAGACCAACTAGGCTTTATCTAGTTTTTGGTTAAGGTTGTTGGAAATTTGGATAACTTAGATATTTTTATGTTGTCATTTATGGTAATATATCAGCCATATGAAGTGGGAAAAACATGAAGATAAAGATATGATAGTTATACTTAGAAAATTGTCTAGGTGTTGTACAATTTATCAGGTAGAACATATAGTTTCAATTGGAAAGCTTCATAGACACAGCTTGGAAATGTGTGAAGTTAGGTACGACTACCTAAGATTATGATGATGACATATGTGAGTGTAAGGGATAATAAATATTGTATAAACTTAGTTATAATGATTTTACTAGTCATAACAGTGTATAGATATAACAAAGCATAATGAGGAAATAGATATTTTGGGTTAAGGAAATTTTTTATTTATGAAATAATTACTTAACTATTTAGGGATGGCATCCTAGATGTTAACCCTATTGAAAATAATTGATAAATTTTATATTTTCTTTGATGTTACACAACATGTCACATCTTTACTTGTCAGTGTCTATCGAGCTCACTCAGGAAATGAAGACAATTTCTTGTGTCTGTTGAGCATTCCAATGTTTTCCAAGTTGAGAAGATAATGTCCACTAAGTTCACTCAGGTACCATAGAGAATTTTATAGAATTTCAATATTAACCAAGCTCACTCAATTAACAAAGGAAAGTTGGTATAGAACCAATGTTAACCTAGCTCACTTGATTACTAAAGGAAGTTTACAAAATTGTAGTGTTAATTAAGTTCACTTGGTTAACACAAGAAAATCATTTTTAGAGTTATTGTTGTTGAAGAAGGAGACTATTGAGAATGGATTGATACAAGTATGATCAATATGTTTCAATTATTGTTTTTTTGCTGATGTTAAACCTGCTATTTCTTGGTAAGAAAATTTCTTATATAATTTAAGTACCGTCAATTATTTGATTGATGAAGAGGATTTGATCAAAAGATGTAACAATAGCACCTAGAGGAAAGGTTGAGTTATGTTATGTATAGGAGTACAAAAATTAGCTAAGACAATGATATCGTGATGTCTTGGTAATTTACTTAAGGTTACAAAGGCAGTTACACTAAGAAAGTTTAGAAGCACAAGTTAAACAAAGTTTGTTTGTTAAACTTGATCGATTGGATAGTAGGTGCTGAGAAAAGTCAATGCAAGCCAAGTAGAAAATTAGTTGGAGCCAAGAAAAAGTCTATTCTAGTGTATTCCAAGAAAAGTAATTGATGTCAAGTATGCTTGGTTGATGTTAAGCACAAGTAAACTTTAGTTTGTGTTGAGTGATTCTATAGAGGATGTTAAGCAATGCAATGTGTGTTGAGAATTAGAAGCAAGTTAGTGCTAAGTGGCTACATTATTTGAAAGATCATGAATTTTATGGATCTCAGCTAACAAGTTAGTTTTCTTAGATTGTGTGAACTAGGTGGAAGACAAGATTAATGAGTCGATGGCATAGAATTCAAGGTAAACCATTTTGAGGTGAATTCAAAGAGGATTGAAGGAGAATTTTCTAGAAGTAATATGGAATAAAAGGTAAATTCATTGAATGCTACCTAATCTATCCTAACCCTAAATTATAAGATGGAGAATAAACAAGAAAAGATATTGATTTCCTATTTATAAGGGTGGTTGGTTAGAAGCAAGGGTTGTCATGTGTGAGAACCTAAGGAAGACAAGGAGTCAAGGGTTTCGCTTCATCAAGTGACTTAAGAGAAGATTCTGCATTGGCATGTTAAGTAAGAAGGCTTAAGGGTATGAATTCTTGAAAGGTGAACAAGCTATCAGAGTTGAAATGTGTGAAGGTCAAGCAGAATAGAGGACTAAAACAGAGATCTACAATCTAAAAATGGAGTTGTAAGTTGTTATCAGATCAAGTCTTATTGTTACTCTCTAATTATTGTATCAATCTAGGGTAAATCTTTTGGATTAAGGTTGACCTAAGAGTCATTTTTAAATCTTTTAATTGACTGACATTCCAAGTGAATGTTCTAAATTCCTCTAACAAGGCTCATAGGGTCACATTTAACAGTGTGTATTATAACCTTTAATAGGGTTGGCCTTTCATAGGGCATTACTTTAGAAGAGTGAAAAGAGTAGCATGTTACTGGTGGTTTTTCCCAAATTGGGTTTCCACATAAATCATTATGTCAAATGTGTTGTTGAATCTATTATGTTTTATGTTTACATTTTTGCAAATTGATTTGACATTAACGTACAAAGTTTTAAGTGATTGCATAATCTTATAGATGCATGCATGATAATAAATATTTTATGGGTTCATTAAGCTGTGAAAAGTTTTATTTATACATCTGGACCTTGGATAACTAATTCACCCCCTCCCCCCAACTCAGTTATTATAATGATATACAAAAATTGGTATTAGAACCATCTACTTAAGAGGACTAGTTTGAAGGTGCTAGAAGAATAAATATCAAGATGTCAAAAAGAGAAGTACCCAAGCTTAATAGAGATAACTTTCCTACATGGAAAAGTTTGATAAAGCTACACCTTGGAGGACTTAGAGATCATGCACAATGTATCATTACTATTGAGCATGTTGATCTTGCTGGAGCCCCGACTACTGAGGATATGAAAAAGAAAAAGAAACATAACCAAACAATGTTGGAGGTTGGCTCTTCCCTAAGCTATGTCAAATTTGATGATATAAAAGGTCTTGATAGTGCAAAGAAAATGTAGGATGCCTTAACCACCATCTACGGAGGAGACACTAATGTTCTAAGAGCCAAAGTTGAAAGTCTCAAAGGTAAGTTTGATGATATGAGAATGGAAGAAGGTGAAAACATTGCTCAATATGTTGCAAGGATAAAAGAAGTTGTCAATGGAATAAAAGGAGCTACTGGTACAATAGATGATGATACTATACTAAGAAATGTCTTAAGAACACTACTACCTATTTATGCCATTAGAGTTTCTACAATTCAATAAATGAGATGTATACTAGGGAATAATCTATCACTTGAAGGTCTAGTAGGCTCACTGCTTTTGAGCTATCTAACTTTGATAATTACAAACCTAAAAATATTGAATCTGGTTTCAAAGCTAAGTTATCATTGAAGGAACCTAATGATAATAAGAAGAAGAAAAAGATAAAGTATGTGTCCAGTGATAGTGATACAGATGAGAAGGATGTAGATCAACTTGAAGCACTACTAGCAAGAATATTCCATAGAGGTAAAGGTAAGGTCAAAGGTAAATTACCTATCATTTGTTTCAATTGCAATGAGGTTAGTCATATTGTTGCTAGATGTCTAGAGAAGAAGAACTATAGAGGTGGTGACAAGTACAAAAGTAGAAGAGATGATGATAGTAAGGACTACAAAGACAAAGCCAAAAAGTCATGCTACATTGTTGAAGAGGAAACAAAAGATGAATCTAATGAACATGATGATGAAGTGGTGTATGTTGCAATGAAGGATGAATATAATGAAGATGTTGTGACTTGTGTGAACAAGAATGATAGATGGATCATTGGCAGTGGGTGTTCACATCAATGATTGGAGAAAAAAGTAAGTTCATTACCTTGAATTTCTATGATGGAAATAGTTGAAGATTTGGTAATGATACACCATGTTTGATAAAAGGAAAAGGTTCTATCAAACTCATAGATAAGATTTTGTGTGACATTTCTTACTATGTTGAAGGACTTAACTATAATCTCTTGAGTTTGTCACAAGTAAATAATTTAGGATGTAAGGTTGAGTTTGAAAACAAGATTGCTAAAATATATGATAGAAATGGAAAACTGATTGGAAAGGGTGATCATACTAGGATCAATCTATTCTACCTTGACCTAGAGGGTGCTACTTATCTAGTTGTAAAATTTGATGATGTGTTTCTATGGCACAAAAGGTTATTTCATATTAATTTTGATAAATTGGTTAGTATCAATAACATGAGAAAAGTTAGAGCTTTTCCTAAGTTGAAGAAACATGATAATATAATGTGCAAATAATGTCAATTAGGAAAAATGACAAAGTCAAGTTTTGAGAGTAAAACTCATACCTCTAAAGAAATACTAGAGATTGTTCATATTGACTTGTGTGGACCAATTGAAATGCAAAGTGATGCAGGAGCATCCAGAGGTATAAGGGCAATCTTGTGTCACCCAAAAAAAATGTACTTAGACTTATTTTATGTTTTATGTGTTTTCATTTCTAGATACCCATTTGGGTCATATAAAGGTTCCAACTCTCATAGTTCCATTATCAGTGTTCTAGGTTAGAGTATTTGAACACCTTGGGATATGTGTAAATGCCAAAAAAATAGGAGAACATAATTGAGCCATAATTTTGGTAAATTAGAGGGTATAAATTGGCTGGATGAATGTAATTGTAATTTAGAGCATTCTAAAAAAAGAATTAGGTCAAAAGTTTGAAAGTTATTGCAATTTTTTGGTTTCTAAAGACCTCCTAAGAATGATTCAAAGTCAGGTTAGGTGCATTAAATGACCTTGAATAGGGACAAAAAATGGTAGACAAAAAAAGCTTGTCCATAGGGCTATAGAGCACTTTAAGAGCTTTTTAGAAATGTAAATGGTTCATCAATCGGAGCTATGATTCAACAATTATGCCTCCCAGAAGTTTGGTTACCATTTATGGATCCTTCTAATTTTGTGTTGACTTCTAATGCAACTTTTGGAGCCTTCTATTTAGTCGATGGATGCTAACTATCACTTTCTAGAATGTATTCCTAATCCTTAACCCTCCAAGGTCTATTTAAGAACATTTCTGGCATTGTAAAAGACAGTTCGATGTGGAGTTTGAGAGAAGGTACTGGGAGAAGAATTTATCTCCAAATTTATGCTATTGTAAGCCCATAAGGCATGTTTTGGAGTCTATTTCTCTACACTAATTGTACTAGCATATTTTCACAGTTGAAATTTTTTTTTCTTTCTTGTTGTGTCCATTCTATGCTTGGGTTGTGTCCCCATCAACTGGTATCAGAGCAAGTTTTCCTAAGTGTGTAGACAGAGCACCAACTGTGAGGTAGTTTGCACTAGGACTGTGTGGTTGTGGGTTTGAATTAAGAAGATGCCTCCATGAAGTGAGCATGGTGGAAGGGCCAAAGCTATTAATCCTGAGGAGGTTAAAGCCCTCCAAAGGTAGGTACAAGCATTCCAGGAGGAGCTCTGTAGAGGAACAAATGTTACTACAGGTGACAAAAGTGAGGACGACAATGAAGAAGAAGAAATTGGACCAGAAGGGGAAGTTGATGGGGAAGTTTTGAATCAGGCAGAGGAGAGGCTTTTTAGGGCCATTACTAAGTTTGTTAAAAGACCTACAATTGATGTGGGTGTATTTTCAAGGAATCTGAAACCAGATGAGTTGATCAACAGGATCAATGAACTAGAAGAGTACTTTGAGTATGAGGATATCAAGGATCTAGATAGGGTTAAGTTTGCAAAGGAAAAACTAAATGGCCATGCCAAAATTTGGTGGCAAGAGGTTCAATTGGAAAGAAATAGAAGAGGAAAGGAGAAGATCACAAGGTGGGATCACATTGTGGACAAAGTAAAGAAGCAATTCATTCCTGTTGACTATGAGCTTGATTTTTTTAAGAAGATGCATGGGTTAAAGCAAGCAGGGAAATTAGTCCAAGAATATACAAAGGATTTTTATCAACTTCTGATTAGAGTAGGGCATGCAAAAGAAAATAAGGAGAAGGTTGTTCATTATATCAGTGGGTTGTGACCTAGCATCTAGGAGGAATTAAGTTTGGTAACAATGACCAGCGTTGAGGAGGCATACTAGTTTGCCCTGCGAGTTGAAAAGAAGTTAAATAAAAGGTTTGAAGGGAGACAAAGAGGGTGTGGTCAAGGACGAAGGGGTAGTGGTAGGTCATCTAGAGGCTGAAATGAAACCCAAAAGAAAAATGAAGATGTGGGTACTGGCAGGAACCAGAAGAATGAGCTTTTCAACTGCTCCCATGATCAAGACTTTGGAAATTAGAGAGGAAGAGGTAGAGGACATGGACAAGGAAGAGGAGGCTTCCATGGTACCTATTTCCATTATAGTGAAGAAGGTCATCATGCCTTTGAATGCCCTCAATGACAAGGGAGGAAAAATAGGAAGCTGAGGGTCAACCTAGGGTTGCTCATGTGGATGAGGATACAATATCATCACATTCAGAGGATGCAAAAAGAGGAGAGACTTTAGTAAATGAAAGGGTCCTACTAATTGGTGAGATTTAACTAGGACAAAGGAGGAGTTTATTCCATACCAGGTGCAACTATGAGGATAAATGTTGTGATGTAATCATTGATGGTGGTAGCACTGATAACTTGGTATCAGAGGAGATGGTCTCGAAGATGAAGCTCAAGAGGGAGAAACACCCCTAGCCTTATAAAATTTCTTGGGTGAAAGATGATCATAAGGTCCTGGTAAGTGAACAATGTTTAGTGAAGTTCAAAATTGGGAGTTACCATGATGAAGTTCTCTGTGATGTTATTTTAATGGATGTTTGCCATCTATTGTTGGGTAGACTATGGCAGTTTGATAGGCATGCAATACATGATGGTCATGCAAACACATACTCTCTAACAAAGGATGGAGTTTTCCACAAACTGAAGCCCATGAAAAAGGAAGGCGAAAAGGTATGTAGAAGTGCTAGAATTTGTCTTGTTGATGGAAGGAAGTTTTTAGATGTCATGAAATATCAGCGTATGTGCTATGCTTTGATTCCTAGGAAAGATAAAGAAGGTAGTAGTGAAATATGATGGAGAGACAACCCAAGAACCAAAATGGATATAGCAGAAAGGGAAAATTATATTTACTGAGAAAATAAGCTAGTACAAATAGTACAGGAAAATAAACTTTGAAACAGGCCCTAAGAGCTTACAATAGCATAAATTTGGAGATAATTTCTCCTTTCAGTACCTCCTCTCAAACTCCACTCTGAACTGCCTTTTACAATGCTAGAAATCTCCTTAAATAGACCCTGGAGGGTTAAGGACTAGGAGTACATTCTAGAAAGTGCTAGTAGGCATCCACAAACCAAATAGAAGGTTCCAGAAGTTGCATTAGAAGTCGGTGCAAATCTAGAAGAATCCAGAAATGGTAACTGAACTTTCGGGAGGCATAACTTTTGAACCGTAGCTCCGATTGACGAACTGTTTACATTTTTGAAAAAATCTCGAAGTGCTTTATAGTACTATGGACTATCTTTTCTCATCCCCCATTTTTTGACCCTTTTTGAGGTCATTTAATGCCCCTAACCTAACTTTGAAGCATTCTTAGGAGGTCTCCAAAACTCAAAAAATTGCAATAACTTTCAAATCGTGGGGCGTTTTGACCTGATTCTTTTTATAGAATGCTTTAAATCACAATTACATTCATCTGGAAAATTCACACCTTCTAGGTCACCAAAATAATGGCCAAATTGCATGCTTCTATTTTTTCAGGATTTTCTAGCACACTGATAGTTGAACTGTGAGAGTTGGAACCTTTATTTGACCCAAATGGGTATCCAAAAATGAAAACACATGAAACAGAAACTAAGTCTAAGTACATTTTTTGGGTGACACAGGATTGCCCTTATACCTCTGGATGCTTCTGCATCAGACACCCAGGGTAGATTGAAAAGAGACCCTGTCACTTTATGAATGGTAGAGGAAATCCCAAATGGGAAACCTCAGCTGTTGAAATCCAAGTTGAGTCCTTGATTGGTTGTCCTTTCCATTTGACCAAATACTCTTCATACTGCTTGTTTCTGGTACTCCTACCCACGCGATGATCTAGAATGTCTTCTATCTCCTCCTTTTTAGAAGTAGGAATTGGACATGGCTCTAACACCAGCTCCTCATCTACACCATCATCATGATACTTTGTTAAATCTGCAATGTTAAAAATGGGAGAAATGTGAATACCATCTGGTAGCTCCACCTCATATGCATTTCCTGAGTCATGTTTCTTCAAAATTTTGCAAGGGCCAAATTTCTTCATTTTTAGCTTGTTGTAAGTACTGGCTGGAAATCTTTCTTTTTGTAAGTGTACCATGACTAGATCCCCTACTTGGAATTCCTTATGTCTTCTCCTTTGATCAGCCCTAGCTTTATACTCTTGATTCATCTCGGTAATGTGTGCTTGAACCTCCTCATGTAGACGTTTGATATGTTCAGCAAATTCCTCAGCTTCAGCACTTGTCCTCTCCCCTTGTTCTATCATCCTCAACTCTGGTGTAGTCCTTGGGCTACTCGCATATACAATTTGGAATGGTGATTTTCCAGTACTCCTATTTATAGAGTTATTATAAGCAAACTCTGCCTGTGGTAGAATGAAATCCCATCCCTTGGGCTTATCCCCAACTAAACATCTCAGCAAATTGCCCAAACTTCTATTTACCACTTCTGTTTGACCGTCAGTCTGCGGGTGATGTGTGGAACTAAATTTTAGGTCTGTTCTCAACTTCTTCCACAATGTCCTCCAAAAATACCCCACAAATTCAATATCTCTGTCAGAAACTATGCCCCTTGGAAGACCATGTAGTCTTACCACCTCTTTGAAAAACAAGTCTGCAATATGGACAGCATCATGAGTTTTGTGGCATGGAATGAAATGTGCCATTTTGGAGAACCTATCAACCACCACGAATACTGAGTCATTACCCCTTTGTGTCCTTGGCAATCCAAGAAGAAAATCCATACTTATGTCCTCCCATGGCCTTGATGGAATAGGTAATGGCTGATATAGGCTAGTATTGTGACTAAAACCCTTGGCAACTTGACAAACCTGGAAACTTTATACAAACTTCTTCACATCTTGTGAAATTTGAGGCCAAAAATAATGTTCTCTAAGAATGGCAATGGTCTTATCTCAACCAAAATGTACTGCCATCCCTCCACTATGTTTCTCCTTAATCATATTTTCCCTCATGGAACTTCTTGGAATGTACAATTGACTACCTTTGAACAACATGCCATCCTGAATCAAATAGTCTAACCACTTGGTTCTATCCACAGCAATAGGTTCTTTACAAGTTTTCCATGCTTCAGCGAAATCAGGATCCTCGGGGTACAAATTTTTGAGTTATTCAAACCCAACTACTTCAACCTGCATTATTGTAAGCAACAACTATCTCCTACTTAGTGCATCTGCAACCCTATTAGATTTTCCACTTCTATGCTTCAACACAAATGTATAACTTTGCAAGAACTCTACCCACTTCATATGCCTCTAATTCAATTTACCTTGGCTATTTAGGTACTATAATGCTTGATGATTAGTTTACAAAAAAAATTCCTTTGGCAATAAATAATGCCTCCATTTCTTTAAGGCCTGAACTATTGCATAGAACTCTTGATCATAAACAGAATACTTCTTCTTTGCATCATTCAATTTTTCACTAAAATATGCAATAGGCTTACCTTCTTGTCTTAATACAGCCCCAATAGCGCTGCCACTAGCATCACAGTCCACCTGGAAAACCTTTTTAAAATCTAGAAGTGACAACACAGGTTGTTTTGTTACCTTCTTCTTCAGCAATTCAAAACTTCTCGCAGTTGCTATAGTCCATTTGAACTCTTTTCTATCCCCTCTTATTGTATCAGTTAGGGGTGCACATATGCCACTGAAATTCTTTATAAACTTTCTGTAAAAACTAACCAAACCATGAAATGATCTTACCTCAGTAGAAGACCTTGGAGTAGGCCATTCCAAGATGGCTTTTACCTTCTTTGGATCCATTTTGAGACCTTCAAGTGATATAACAAACCCCAAATAGACTAACTCCCTTTTTGCAAAGATACATTTCTTCAGATTAATTAATAGTTTCTCTTCCCTTAGCCTTTCAAGGACACTATGAATATGCAGTAAATGTTCTTCCAAAATCTTGCTGAAAATTAAAATATCATCCAAATAGACAATGAAAATTTTTCCCAAGAACTTCTTAAGTACCTCATTCATGAGCCGCATGAAGGTGCTTGGGGCATTCGTCAATCCAAAGGGCATGACTAACCACTCATACAGACCCTCCTTGGTCTTGAAGGCTATTTTCCACTCATCTCCTTCTCGAATCCGTATCTGATGATAACCACTCTTCAGATCTATCTTTGTGAAGTACTGAGCTCCACTCAAGCAGTCCATAAGATCATCCATCCTTGGCAAAGGAAACTGGTACTTGATGGTTATCCTATTTATAGCTCGAGAATCTGTACACATCCTCCACTCTCCATCCTTCTTTGGTGAAAGTACTGCAGGTACTGCACATGGACTCAAGCTCTCTCAAATCAAGCCCTTCCTCAATAGCTCCTGAACCTATCTATTTAGCTCCTCTGTTTTAGTAGGAGTCATCCTGTGAGCAGCCTTGTTTGGAAAACTAGCTCCTGGAATCAGATATATCTGATGACTGATTTTCCTTATTGGTGGCAATCCATCTGGAACATTATCAGAGATAATATCTCCAAACTCCCTTAGTAAATTTGAAACTTCAAGTGGTATTTCACTACTACCTTCTTTATCTTTCCTAGGAATTAAAGCATAGCACATATGCTGATGTTTCATGGCATCTAAAAACTTCCTTCCATCAACAAGACAAATCCTAGCACTGCTACATACCTTTTCACCTTCCTTTTTCATGGGCTTCAATTTGTGGCGAACTCCGTCCTTTGTCAAAGAGTATGTGTTTGCATGTCCATCATGTACTGCATGTTTATCAAACTACCATGGTCTACCCAACAATAGATGGCAAACATCCATCGAAATAACATCACAGAGAACTTCATCATGGTAACTCCCAATTTTAAATTTCACTAAACATTGTTCACTTACCAGGACCTTATGATCATCTTTTACCCAAGCAATCCGATAGGGTTGGGGATGTTTCTCCCTCTTGAGCTTTAGCTTAGAGACCATCTCCTCTAATACCAATTTATCAGTGCTACCACCATCAATGATCACATCAAAACATTTATCCTCACACTTTCATCTGGTATGGAACAAACTCCTCTGTTGTCCTAGTTCAATCTCACCACTTAGTAGGACTCTTTCATTTACCAAGGTCTCTCCTCTTTCTGCATCCTCTGAATGTGATGATTGTACATGCTCATCCACATGAGCAACCCTAGCTTGGCCCTTAGCTCTCCTATCTGTCCTTCCTTGTCATTGAGGGCATTCAAAGGCACGATGACCTTCTCCATTGCAATGGAAATAGGTACCATGAAAACCTCCTCTTCCTTGTCCACGTCCTCTACCTCTTCCTCTCTGATTTCCAAAGTCTTGATGACAGGAGCAGTTGAAACCCTCATTCCTCTGGTTCCTGCTAGTACCCTCATCTTCATTTTTCTTTTGGGTTTCATTACGGCCTCCAGATAACCTACTACTTCCCCTTCCTCCTTGACCGCACCCTCTTTGTCTTCCTTCAAACCTTTTATTTAGCTTCTCTTCAACTCGTAGGGAAAACTAGTATGCCTCTTCAACGCTGTTCATTCTTACCAAACTTAATTCCTCCTGGATGCTAGGTCGTAATCCACTGATATAATGAGCAATCTTCTCCTTATTTTCTTCTGCATGCCCCACTCTAATCAAGAGTCGATAAAATTCCTCTTTATATTCTTGGAATAATCTTCCTGCTTGCTTCAACCCATGCATCTTCTTAAACAAATCAAGCTCGTAGTCCACAGGAATGAACTGCTTCTTCAATTTGTCCACCATGCGATCCCATCTTGTGATCTTCTCCTTTCCTCTTCTGTTTCTTTCCAATTGAACCTCTTGCCACCAGATTTTGGCATGGCCTTTCAGTTTGTCCTTTGCAAACTTAACCCTATCTAGGTCCCTGATATTCTCATACTCAAATTATTCTTCCAGTTCATTGATCCAATCGATTAACTCATCTGGTTTCAGATTTCCTAAAAATACACCCACTTCAATTGTGGGTCTTTTCCCAAACTTAGTAATGGCCCTAAAAAGCCTTTCCTCTACATGATTCAAAACTTCCCCATCAAATTCCCCTTCTGGTCCCATAACTTCTTCTTCATTGTCATCCTCACAGTCGTCACCTGCGGCAACATTTGCTCCTCTACGGAGCTCCTCTTGCAATTCCTACACCTGCCTTTGGAGGGCTCTAACCTCCTCAAGATTAATAGCTCTGGCCCTTCTTCCATGCTCTCTTCATGGAGGCATCTTCTAACTCGATCCCACAGCCACACAGTCCTGGTGCAAACTGCCTCACAGTCAGCGCTCTGTCTACACACTCAGGAAAACCTGGCTCTAATACCACTTGATGGAGAGACAACCCAAGAACCAAAATGGACACAGCAAAAAGGGAAAATTATATTTACTGAGAAAATAAGCTAGTACAAATAGTACAATAAAATAAAAGGCATACTACAATGCCTCTTTAGTATGCCTCTTCATTGTAAAATAGTACTTTGAACTGCCTTTTACAATGCCAAAAATCTCCTTAAATAGACCCCGAATGCTTAAGGACTAGGAGTACATTCTAGAAAGTGCTAGTAGGCATCTGCCAACCAAATAGAAGGTTCCAGAAGTTGCATTAGAAGTCGGTGCAAATCTAGAAGAATCCAGAAATGGTAATCGAACTTTTGGGAGGCATAACTTCTGAACCATAGCTCTGATTGATGAACCGTTTACATTTTCGGAAAGCTCTTGAAGTGCTCTATAGCCCTATGGACTAGTTTTTCTCATCCCCCATTTTTTGGCCCTTTTCAAGGTCATTTAATGCCCCTAACCTGACTTTGAAGCATTCTTAGGAGGTCTCCAAAACCCAAAAAATTGCAATAACTTTCAAATCGTGGGGCCTTTTGACCTGATTCTTTTTCTGGAATGCTCTAAATCAAAATTACATTCATGTGGCCAATTCACACCTTCTAGGTCAACCAAAATGATGGCCAAATTACATGCTCCTATTTTTTTGAGATTTTCTAGCACACTGATAGTTGAACTGTGAGAGTTGGAACCTTTATTTGACCCAAATGGGTATCCAAAAATGAAAACACATGAAATAGAAACTAAGTCTAAGCACATTTTTTGGGTGACACAGGATTGCCCTTATACCTCTGGATGCTCCTGCATCAAAATACCACTTGAAGTTTCAGATTTACTAGGTGAGTTTGGAGATATCGTCTCTGATATGTTCTAGAAAGATGGAGAGTGGAGGATGTGTACAGACTCTTGAGCTATAAATAGGATAACCATCAAGTATCAGTTTCCTTTGCCAAGAATGGATGATCTTATGGACTGCTTGAGTGGAGCTCAATACTTCACAAAGATAGATCTCAAGAGTGGTTATCATCAAATATGGATATGAGAAGGAGATGAGTGGAAAACAGCCTTCAAGACCAAGGAGGGGCTTTATGAGTGGTTAGTCATGTCCTTTGGATTGACGAATGCCCCAAGCACCTTCATGTGGCTTATGAATGAGGTACTTAAGAAGTTCTTGGGAAAAAATTTTATTGTCTATTTGGATGATATTTTAATTTTCAGCAAGACTTTGGAAGAACATTTATTGCATATTTGTAGTGTTCTTGAGAAGTTGAGGAAAGAGAAACTGTTAATTAATCTAAAGAAGTGTACCTTTGCTAAAAAGAAATTAGTCTACTTGGGGTTTGTTATATCACCTAAAGGTCTCAAAATGGATCCAGAGAAGGTAAAAGCCATCTTGGAATGGCCTACTCCAAGCTTTTCTACTGAGGTAAGATCATTTCATGGTCTGGTTAGTTTTTACAGGAAGTTCATTAAGAATTTTAGTGGCATATGTGCACCCCTAACTGACACAATAAGAGGGGATAGAAAAGAGTTCAAATGGACTGCGACAGCTATGAGAAGTTTTGAATTGTTGAAGAAGAAGGTGACAGAACAACATGTGTTGGCACTTCCATATTTTAGAAAGGTGTTTCAGGTGGATTGTGATGCTAGTGGTAGTGCTATTTGGCTTGTATTAAGCCAAAAAGGTAAGCCTATTGCATATTTTAGTGAAAAATTGAATGATGCAAAAAAGAAGTATTATGTTTATGATCAAGAGTTCTATCCAATAGTTCAAGCCTTAAAGAAATAGAGGCATTATTTATTGTCAAAGGAATTTGTTTTATATATTGGTCACCAGGCATTACAGTATTTATATAGCCAAGGTAAATTGAATTAGAGGCATATGAAGTGGGTAGAGTTCTTGTAGAGCTATACATTTGTGTTGAAGCATAGAAGGGGAAAATCTAATAGGGTTGTAGATGCACTAAGTAGGAGACAATTGTTGCTTACAGTAATGCAGGTTGAAGTAGTTGGGTTTGATGAACTCAAGAATCTGTACCTTGAGGATCTTGATTTTCCTGAAGTATGGAAAGCTTGTAAAGAACCTATTGCTATAGATAGAACTAAGTGGTTAGACTATCTAATTCAAGATGATATGTTATTCAAGGGCAGTCAATTATGCATTCCAAGGAGTTCCATGAGGGAAAATCTGATTAAGGAGAAACATAGTGGAGGGATGGTAGGACATTTTGGTCGAGATAAGACCATTGCCATTATCAAAGAACATTATTTTTGGCCTCAAATATCATAGGATGTGAATAAGTTTGTACAGAATTGCCAGGTTTGTCAAGTGGCCAAGGGATTTAGTCACAATACTGGACTATATTAGCCATTGCTTGTTCCATCAAAGCCATGGGCGGACATAAGTATGAATTTTGTTCTTGAATTGCCGAGGACACAAAGGGGTAATAACTTAGTATTTGTGGTGGTTGATAGGTTCTCCAAAATGGAACATTTCATTCCATGCCAAAAAAATCATGATGTTGTCCATATTGCAGATTTATTTTTCAGAGAGGTGGTAAAACTACATGGTCTCCCAAGGAGTATAGTTTCTGATAGAGATACTAAATTTGTGGGGTATTTTTGGAGAACATTGTGGAAGAAGTTGAGAACAGACTTGAAATTCAATTCCACACATCACCCGTAGACTAACGACCAAACAAAAGTGGTAAACAAAATTTTGGGCAATTTGTTGAGATGTTTAGTTGGAGATAAGCCCAAGGGGTGGGATTTGATTCTACCACAAGCAGAGTTTGCTTACAATAACTCTATAAACAGGAGTACCGGTAGATCATCATTCCAAATTGTATATGGAAGTAGCCCAAGGACTGCACTAGAATTGAGGAAGATAGAGCAAGGGGAGAGGACAAGTGCTAAAGCTGAAGAATTTGCTAAACATATCAAGTGTCTACATGAGGAGGTCCAGGCACACATTATCTAGTCATGGTACACTTAAGAAAAGAAAGATTTCCAACTGGTACTTACAACAAGCTGAAGATGAAGAAATTTGGCCCCTGCAAAATTTTGAAGAAACATGACTCAGGAAATGCATATGAAGTAGAGTTGCCAGATGGAATTCACATTTCTATTATTTTCAACATTGCAGACTTAACAAAGTATCATGATGATGATGCAGATGAGGAACTGATGTTAGAGCCATGTCTAATTCCTACTTCTAAGAAGGAGGATATAGAAGACATTCTAGATCATCGTGTGGGCTGGAGTACCAAAAATAGGTAGAATGAAGAGTATTTGGTTAAGTGGAAAGGCCAACCGATTAAAGACTCAACTTGGATATCAGCAGTTGAGGTCTCCCATTTGGGATTTCCTCTACCATTCATAAAGTGATAGGGTCACTTTTCAATCTACCCTAGGTGTCTTATACAGGAGCATCTAGAGTTATAAGGGAAATCCTGTGTCACCCAAAAAAAATGTACTTAGAATTAATTTTTGTTTCATGTGTTTTCATTTTTGATACCCATTTGGGTCAAATAAAGGTTCCAACTCTCACAGTTCCACTATCAGTGTTCTAGGTTAGAGTATTTGAACACCTTGGGATACGTGTAAATGCCAAAAAAATAGGAGTATGTAATTGAGCCATAACTTTGATAAATTAGAGGGTATAAATTGGTCAGATTAATGTATTTGTAATTTAGAGAATTCCAAAAAAAAGTTAAGTCAAAAGGCCCCACGGTTTGAAAGTTATTGCAATTTTTTAGTTTTTGGAGACCTCCTAAGAATGCTTCAAAGTCAAATTAGGGGCATTAAATGACCTTAGACAGGGCCAAAAAATGGGAGATGAGAAAAGCTCATTCATAGGGCTATAGAATGCTTGAGAGCTTTCTGGAAATGTAAACAGTTTGTCAATCGGAGCTATGGTTCAAAAGTTATGCCTCCCAGAAGTTCAGTTACCGTTTCTGGATTCTTCTAATTTTGTGCCAACTTCTAATGTGACTTCTAGAGCCTTCTATTTGGTCAGTGGATGCCTACTAGCACTTTCTAGAATTTATTCCTAATCCTTAACCCTCTGGGGTCTATTTAAGAACATTTCTGGCATTGTAAAAGGCAGTTCGGAGTGGAGTTTGAGAGAAGGTACTGGGAGAAGAATTTATCTCTAGATTTATGCTATTGTAAGCCCATAGGGCATGTTTTGGAGTCTATTTCTCTGCACTAAGTGTACTAGCATATTTTTATAGTCGATAAAATTTTCCCTTTCCTGTTGTGTCCATTCTGTGCTTGAGTTGTGTCCCCATCACAAAGCTACAAAGGAGATAAGTACATTATGCTATTTATTGATTATTATTCTAGAATGATGAGAGTTATGTTTTTGAAACAAAAATGATGCTTTCCAAATGTTTAAGTGGTACTTAGTAAGAGTTGAGAAGGAAATAGGTAAAACTCTAAAATGTTTGAGATCTGATAGAGGAAGATAATTTACATCAAATGAGTTCGAGATGTTTTGTAATGACAAAGGAATCAAAAGATAGAAATCTTCCCCTAGAATCCCTCCACAAAATTGAATTACTAAAAGGAGGAATAGGTTTTTTATGGATTGTGCTAGAACACTCATGATGGAGAAAAATGTTGCTTTGAAATATTGGAGAGAAGTTGTAAGTATAGTTGTTTATACCTTAAACTGTGTACAAGTCAAGAAAGGTACTCATTCAACACCTTTTGAACTATGGTATGAATACTCACCCAATATAAAATATTTTAAATTATTTGGAAGCAAATTCTATATTCTTAAAGACTTCAAGAATAGTAAAATAGATACAAAAAGTGAAGAAAGTATATTCCTAGGATATTTCACAAGAAGTAAAGCTTATAAGTGTTTAAATACTAACACTAACAAAGTTGTGGAAAGTGAAAATGTAAATTTTGATGAATATAAAAAATTATATGAGGATGAACCTATGAATGAATCAAAAGAATACAAATCATTTGTATACTTTTATGAAGGTATGCCTACCAAAGAATATGCTACAAATCAAGCTACAAACCAACAACAAGTTCTAGTGACTGTTGAGTCACATACTATGAATGTTGAGTTGTATTTAGGAACTGAGCTACACTTAGATGTGAAGCTATAGAATGAAGTTGAAGCACAATCTATTTCTAAGATTAGTGTACATGAAAGAGATGTTGAGCTACCTAACAGAGATGTACATAGTGACTCTAAAGTTGAAAGGCAAAATGAAGAAACTAGAGCTGAACCAAGATTGTCCAAATATGTAAAGAGACATCATCCTGCTACACAAATTATTAGAGATAAATATGTTGGACCAATGACAAGAAATACATTGAGAAATGATACATGTTTGCCAAGTATGAAAGAGCCTAAAATAGTGAAAGATACCTTAGAAGATGTGAACTAGAGTAAAGCCATGGAAGAAGAGATTGAACAAATTGAGAAAAACAAAACTTAGACTCTATTTCCTAGACGAGAAGACAAAAATGTGAGTGGCACCAAGTGGGTATTTAGAAACAAGGTAGTTGAAAATGATGAAGCCACAAGGAACAAGGCAAGATTAGTCTACAAAGGATATGCACAAAAAGAAGGAATTGACTATGGAGAAACATTTTCTCCTATTGCTAGATTGGAAGGAGTAAGAACTCTACTTGCTTATTCTATATACAAATGTTTCAAATTTTATCAAATGGATGTTAAATCTGCATTTCTGAATGGTATATTAAAAGAAGAAGTTTATATAGAATAGCTAGAAGGCTTTGTTGATGTTAACAATAAGAATGTGGTATGTAGATTACATAAAGCTCTATATGGTTTAAAATAAGCACCAAGAGCATGGTCTAACAGACTTCATAAGTATCTTGTGAAGATTGGATTTGAAAGGACCGATGATAACAAAAATTTGTACATGAAGAAAAATAAAGGAAAAGGTATTTTGTTATCTAAAATGCTTGTTTTTTATATCATATTTGGAAGTCAAGATGCTTTATGTAAGGCTTTTGCAAATGAAATGAAGCAAGAATTTGAGATGTCTATGTTTGAAGAGATCAATTTCTTTGTGGGTTTGCAAGTATATTAGATGAAATATGGTATATACATTACTGAGTCAAAATATGTCAAAGAAATATTGAAAATTTTTGGATTAGAGGATTCTAAACTAGTAAGTACACTTGTGGTGACAGGACACAAATTGTCAAAAAAATGATGATTCAACTGAGGTGAATCAAACATTGTATAGGTATATGATTGGAAAATTACAATATGTAGTATATAGCAGACTTGACATTGCACTATCTGTAGGAATAGTTGCAAGATTCTTTGTTAATCCTAGGGAGAATCATCTAATGGCTATAAAGAGAATAATGAGATATCTAAAAGGAATAGAGGAGTATGGTATATACTATAAGAAAAAATAGAAATTTGAATTAAGAGCCTAGATTGATGTTGATTGTGTTAGAAACATTGATGATAGAAAGAGCACCAGTGGAGGAGAATTTTTTTTAGGAAAGAGGTCAGTTACATAGACTAGCAAGAAACAAAAATACACTTCACAATCTACTCTTGAAGCTGAATATGTTGCTACTATTGTAAATTGTACAAACATCATATGGATCAAATAACTACTCAAAGGTATGAAGGAAGAGACCACAGAATCAGTGACACTTTATTGTGATAATACAAGTGCTATAAATATATCAAAAAATCTTGTGATGCACACAAAGACTAAGCACACTGCAATCAAGTATCATTATTTGAGAGAATTATTTCAAGATAAAGAGGTGAAAATGGAATATGTTAAAACAAAAGAACAAATTGCTAACATCTTCACAAAAGCATTAACTAAAGATGCTTGTGAGTATCTAAGAGGTAAACTAGGGGTGAGACCCCTATCAAAGGCTATCTAAGTAACAAAAGGAGTGTCCTACATCAAACAAGCTAATTTTCATATGTTACAAATTGATGCAATGGGTCTTACTTTAGGAGCTACCTAAAGTAATCAAAGAGTTGGAACTATGAATCAATCACAAGAAAGGTGAAAAAGGGAGAAATTGAAGAAGTTTTTATCTACATATTAAGATGCCAAGTCTTTTGCATTTTTGTCAAAGAGGGAGATAGTTACTAATCAAGAGAAATACAAGAAAGAGGGAGATAGTTATTGATCAGGAGAAATACAAGAGATTCAAGAATTGAACAAAGAGGGAGACATCCTAACATCTACCTAGTAAAATGGAGATAATTGTAACCTATTCAAAACTTGGAAGTTGTTGACAGAGGGAGAGCTTTCAATACAAGGAATTATTTTATTTTTTGTATTTTGTTGGTCTTACTATTTTAACCTAGTTAGTTTGGTTGATTAGTTTGCTTTTCTATCAATGCCAAAGAGGGGGATTGTTGAACAAGGAGATTGTTGAGAACAGATTAATATAAGTATGATTAATATATTTCAATCATTGTTTTTTCATTGATATCAAATCTACTATTTTTTGGTAAGAAAATTTCTTATATGATTTAAGTACTATCACTTATTTTGTTGATGAAGAGGATTTGATCAAAAGATGTAACAATGGCACCCAAAGGAAAGGTTGAGTTATATTATGTAAAGAAGTATAAGAATTAGCTAAGATAGTGATAACATGATGTATTGATAATCTACTTAAGGTTATAAAGCCTAGTTAAACTAAGCAAATTTAGAAGAACAATTTAAACAAAGTGTGTCTAGTGGATAGTAGATGCCGAGAAAAGTCAGTACAAGCCAAGTAGAAAACTAGTTGGAGCTAAGTAAAAGTCTATTCTAGTGTATAGAAAGAAAAATAGTGGATGTTGAGTAAATCTTAGTTGATGTCAAGCACCAGTAAACCTTAGTTGGTGCCAAGTGATTCTATAGAGGATGTCAAGCAACGTAGTCTATGGAAAGCATCAGAAGCAAGTTAGTGTTGAGTGGCTAAATTATTTGAAAGATTATGAATTCAATGGATCTAAGCCAACAAGTTTGTTTTCTTGGATTGTGTGAACTAGTTGGAAGATAAAATTGATGAGTTGGTGGCACAGAAGTCAAGATAAACTATTTTGACTTGAATTCAAAGAGGATTGAAGGAGAAATTTGTAGAAGTAATATGAAATAAGAGGTAGATTCATTGAATCATACCTAATTTGTCCTAACCCTAAATTGGATGGTGGAGAATGAATGGAGAAATATCTTAATTTCCTATTTATAGGGATGTCTGGTCAGATGCAAGGGTTGTCATGTGCAACAACCTAAGAAAGACAAAGAGTCAAGGGTTTTGCTTCATCAAGTGACCTAAGAGAAGAGTCTGCATTGGCATGTTAAGCAAGAAGGCTTAAAGGGATGAATGTTTGAAAGTTGAACAAGATATCAAAGCTAAAATTTATGAAGGAAAAGCAGAATGGAGGAGTCAAATAGAGATCTATAATCTACAAATGGAGTTGTAAGTTGTTATTAGATCAAGCCTTATTGTTACTCTCTAATAATTGTATCACTCTAGGGTAAATCCTTTGGATTAAGGTTGCCTAACAGTTATTTGTAAATCCTTTAACTGGGTGACATTCCAAGTGAATGGTCTAAAGTCCTCTAAGAAGGTTCATTCCTAATAGGGTGATTGAAATCCTTTAAGAGGGTCACATTTAACAATGTGTAATGTAACCTTTAATAGGGTTGACCTTTCATAGGGCATCACTTCAGAAGGGTGAAAAAGTGGAGCATGTTACTGGTGGTTTTTCCCAAATTGAGTTTCCATGAAAATAATTGTGTCAAATGTGTTGTTGAATCTATTATGTTTCATGTTTACATTTTTGCAAATTGATTTGATAGTAATCTACAAAGTTTTAACTGATTGCATAATCTTATGGATGCATGCATAATAATAAATGTTTTATGGGTTCACTAAGCTATGAAAAGTTTTATTTATACATTTGGACCTTGGATAACTGATTCAACACCCCCCCTGCCCCCCCTCTCAGTTATTCTAAAGAATCCTAACAAGTGTCTATCAAGTTAGGTTGGATAACAAAGGAGTTTCTTATTTTTTCATATTGAGTTTAATAGATTTTTTTGTTGGTTATATCTGACTAAGAAGATGAATATTAATTATTTTAAGTTGTATTCACCTAAATTGACAATGTATATGATATAAGTATAAGTTCAAGTTGAGGATTGAATGTTTGAGAATGTATGGAAGATAAGAAGATGCTTAGAGGAAGTGAATTGAAAAGATAAGCAAAATATCCTTGTTGGGCTGCAAAGTTTTATATGATCAAGAATGATCAATTATTCAAGCCATAGTTGAGATTTGAATTAGTAAAGATAGTTGCATCAGCAATTGGGTCAGCTTGTTGTTACTCTCTAACCATTGTAGTAGTGAATGAAATCTCTTAACAAAGTTAGCCAGACATCTATTTGTAAATCCTCTAACAAGGAGGCATTTCTATATTGAAGTGTCTAAAGACCTTTAACAAGACCACTCCTAATAGGGTGATTAAATCCTTTAACAAGGTAACACCTAACAGTGTGTTTTATAACCTTTAACAAGGTTGGCTCCTAATAGGGCTCACTTCAAAAGAGTGAAAAATAATAACTAGTTGCAATTGGTGATTTTTCCCAAATTGGGTTTCCACGTTAAATCTCGGTGTCACTTGTGTTCATGCTATTTCTCTTATGTATATGCAAATAGGTTAATTAAGGTTAATCACACTTATTATCATAAGATCTAAATGTTCAATATTTACCAAGTTAAAGTTGTTATTTTAGTACTTAACGAGTGATAGTAAATTGCTAGTGTTAACTGAGTGTCTCTATGAGTTTATGTTTTGATTTGTATTGACATTTAAGGGATCTAGGATTTATTTTTGTGGTAACTAATTCACCCCTCTCATTTTAGTTACTCTTATACTTCAAACAAACCCTACATGTGAAAATTTTAAATTTGTGTTTTGGTAAAGTGTATAAAGGCATGAAGCCTGAGTGGACATATATTTGTAAATTAGCAAGGTTTAAAAGTAGATTGTTAAATGTGAAGATTAAATGTGAGTGGATGAGATATTGATATTGATGGGGATACAACCTAAGACAAAATGAACACAACAAGAAAAGGGGAATATTATTATTAGAAGTGATTTGCGACTACATTTAGTACAATGAAAATAGACTCCGCAACATGCCCTATGGGCTTACAAAGTTAGAAAACCCTTCTCTAGTACCTTCTCCCAAGCTCCACCAAAAACTACCTTTACAATGCCAAAAATGTCCTTAAGTAAACCAAATTAGGTTTAGGGTTAGGAATACAATCTAGACTATGCCATTTTTCATCCTCTGCCAAAATAGAAGGTTCTAGCAAACATGTCAAAAGTTGGTGTAAAATTAGAAGAATTCAAAAATGGTATTCCAACTTCTAGGAGGCATAACTTTTGATCTGGGACTCCGATTGATGAACCGTTTACATTTCTAAAAATCTCTCCAAACACTCTCTAGCTCTATGGACCAGCTTTTCTCATCCCCCATTTTTTGAGCCTATATGAGGCCATTTATTGCCTCAAATTTGACTTTGAAGTGCTCTTAGGAGGTCTCCAAGCAACTTAAAATTACAATAACTTTCAAACCATAAGACCTTTTGACCTATTTTTTTTCTAGAGTACTTTAAATTACAAGTATAATTATCCCTCCAATTCACACCCTCTAACTCATTATAATTATGGCCTAATTACAAAATAACCTATTTTCTACATTGGCACATATCCCAAGGTGTTCAAAAACTCTAACCCAAAAAACCAATAGTGGAACTATGAGAGTTAGGATCTTCATTTGACCCAAAAGGGTATCCAAAAATAAAAACACATTAAGTAGAAACTAAAACTAAGCATATTTTTGGGTGATACAGTATTGCCCTTACACTACTGGATGCTCCTACATTAGATATAAAGTTTTGTGATGTGAATTGTGATGTATGATTAGAGGAATGAAAATTTTAGTAAATTTTTGAAGAGCAAAAAGGGAATTATTAGATATTGAAGATATTACTAGCAGTGTAAAGAGATTTTGGTATCTATCTCTTTGTATTGAAGAACTATATTGTACATTACATGTTTGGGTAATGGGATCATCTTGCATACATTTTGTAATTGTATATAAAAAATCCTAATGGGGTTGAGGCATCTAACAAGTCTTAAGTCCTCTAACAAGGATCTAGAAATTATATAGGTGTTTTAGACTCCTATGAAGGTCAATATCTTTAATCATATAATTTTGATTAGTGAATCATTTTGTGGGTAACATCCCCACTCAGATTTTCCCTTGACCAAGGTTTCCCTAGTTAACAAGATATGGTGTTATGAGTTACTTTATTGAATAGTTATATTTACTATTCAGTATAGTTATTTTACTTTCTTATGTAAGTTATAAAGTTGTTAAAAATATCCAATTTTGGACTAAAGTTTGTGAAATGTTCATTCACCCTTTCCTACCCCCCTCCCCCCAACCAATATTTCCTAGTTATAACAAAGGCTTGATTTTTTTTGGTACCCAAAAGCTTCAAGGATCTTTTCTAAAGTGGGTAGTTATAGATCATGGTTAGATTCAGTCATGTCTAGTTCCTATAGAGTGGGAACTAGTCCCTATCAAGGCAAGTCTTCAAGGCTTTGTTACATTCTGGGTTTTCCTTACTTATATTATATTACCCTTTCTCTTTTTCCATTTTGAGGTGATGTTCATTCCTATAGAGATGGATATGGATTTTTGGAAAGTGGTGATTGAAGGGTTCTTGTAGGTACATGTTGATCCTCAAGGAAATCATGGTATTATTAGTTAGTGCAAAACACGTAGTCATTTACTAGGCAAGGTTGGTCAATCATCACTATGACTGAGTTATTCTATACAAGTCAAAAAATATAATGAAGGACTTGTATATATTTTAGTTTATTTCAAGGTAGTAGTTATTCAAGAGTACTCCACTATTAGTCTAGTTGTCAAAAATTTGTATATAAGTCAAGCTCATTCTTATGTTGAGTTTGATAAAGACTGAGTAAAAAAAGT
This sequence comes from Cupressus sempervirens, assembly GCA_028749045.1. Classification (NCBI taxonomy): domain Eukaryota; kingdom Viridiplantae; phylum Streptophyta; class Pinopsida; order Cupressales; family Cupressaceae; genus Cupressus; species Cupressus sempervirens. Next base: position 219,012,125 of record CM053789.1, read on the forward strand.
TATGTTGAACATAGTAGAGACTGAGTAATACAAACTGAGACAAGAAGTGTTGAAGTTGAGTGCCAACATCCATATTAGACATGGCCAAGAGTTTGCAAGTGTAAAGTAAGATAGTTTTGACATGATTGTTTGTAATGGCACAAACGTTGAGGTAAACCATTTTTCCATGCTGGAGAGGTTTTTATATGATCAAGGAGTTAGCTATGGAATTAATTACATATTCTAGTAAGAATCATCAATCCTTATGCATGTAGATTAACCAATTAGAAATACATGGACTAAGTGGAAAAAGGAATGAATCTATATCATTGATCATGGTCTAAAAGCTTAACCTAATGGTTATTTAAGAAGGATATGACCTAGTTCATTTGTATGGTTTTTATGTGGTTAAGTGTTTTGTTATATACAAAGTATGAAGGTGAATCAAGAAGAGTGACTGAGCATTACAGAGAAGTAATGAAGTGCAGAGTTAGTGAAAAATTAGATCAGAGAAGTAATCAAAAACTATACCAAGGGGGTATGTTATCAGCATTATAGTGTAGACTAAAGGATTGGGCAATAATAAATTCTCATGAGTGGTTCGGGGTGTAAATATCCTAATAGAGTACTCATTTAATTGTGAGGTAATATCCTATAATCAAGGTAGACTATATATGTCTTGTAAACTCTTAACAAGGTAGATCCCTCATAGAATAGATCACCAGAAGTGATCAAATATGTAGTCTTAATAGACAAACTTTTTTTCTATAGTAGTGAAGACCTTGTGGGTGTCACCTCCAACATAGTTTTACCTTTACCTTGGAAAATTCTACATAACTAAATATTTTTTTCATGTGTTATGATTTTTTAATGTGTTGTGAGTGCTATTCATGTAAGTAGATATTGGATTTGATAATTTATTGCAGTGAATGTTTGATTTTGTTTATAGTAATGTTGAGATAAGGGTTAATGATGAGGTTGTAAAATATGGTTAATGTTTGAAGTGTTAACTTTTTAATAAAATATGATTTACACCCCCCCCCCCCCCAAAGTATCTTACTTTCTCATTAGATTTCCAACAATTGGTATATCAAAGAACAGTTTTCTTATCAGGAGTCTAACCACTTGAGATACAAGATCTTGGAGGTGGAAGCTTATTTTTGATCTCTAAGCCTATGATGTAGATTAGTGACTAAACACTTAAACTCATTTCCAATTCATTTACTGGAAAGATTACAAGGTCATCATTGCAACCAAGTTATCTAGAAAAGGCTGAGAAAGTAACACTTAGACCGAGAAGGACAATGATTTTTGAGCATTCAATAGAGACTATGCAAATAAATGAACTAAGGAATATATTATGAGCTGAGTAATATAGATACAACAAATCATATTGATAATTTATCCAGTGTTGAGCACACAAATATATAGAAGCTGAGCAACAGCATACATGACCAAGCATCAGAGCACTAAAGTATCAAGCAATGCAGTTTAGATATGTGAGTTTATAATGGCACAAACTCATATGGGAATCATTTTTGCCAACATTTTTGTAAGATTTAATATTTGTAGATCTAGATCGGATTTTGATTATGAATCATTAGCAGAAGGTATTGATCCCTAGGTAAAAAATTCAACCAATTAGAAAAAGGGATATAAATAGAATAAGATGATAAAGTTTAAATTGTTGATCAAGATCTAGAAGCTTCACATGAAGTCTATTTATGGATGATTCTAACCCTATAATCAAGATGGATGAAAATGTGGAAATAATACATGCATGTGAATCAGTTAAAGAGTAAGATCAAGTAGAGAGAGCAATCAAAGTAGTGAAGAATTAGACATATTTATCATATTAAGAGAATCATATGAGAGATAGAGGAAAGAGGAGACCCATGATCATCTTGCAGAGCATATCGAGGGTAAGGTACTAAATCAATTATTTTATAATTGAGACAAGGATATTCTCATAACAAACTGGTCCTAATAGTCCTATTTAAATCTCCTAACAGAGCCCTTACTTTATTGTAGGTGTCAAGCCCTCTAACAAGGCAAGACCTAATAGTTTTTTAAGTCTTTAACAAGATAGACCTTTCACCAGGTAGATCATATCTTATGATCAAACATTGTTACCTTAATAGGTTAACTTTTATATTGCAATAGTGAAGATTTGTGGGTTTCATCCCCACCCCAATTTTACCTTCATCTTGAAGTGTTTCTGAGTAACCAAATCATATTATTATGTGTTGAATTATTATGGATGTGATAAACTTATTTTATGTTTCAATGTTATAGTTCTAATGATCAATTAGGTATGATTTAAATAAATTTATTTTGAAGTCAAAATTTTAAGATCATGATTCACCTCCCCCCGCCTCAGTATCTTGTTTCCACACACACACACACACACATATATTCTAATAATTGGTATCAGAGCCTAGTTCTCTTGGTAGGAAGCTTAACAACTTGAGAATCAAAGATCATGGAGATGGAAGTATACACGATGGGAAAGATCATTAAAAAATAGATAATCAAAATGCAGATAGGGTTGTAACAATTAGAGAAAAAGAAAGAAGAGTTGAGAAAATCCCTCAAAAGGAGAAGAGAGATGGCTACACAGCTTAATGACACTCAATACACATAAGTTGATATAGAAGAACTACTAGAAAATTAAAATAATAGTAACAAAGATGAAGCAATGCTAGAATTACTAGAGAAGAACAATGCCCTAGTAAACGAAGCCAAAGATTTAAAGACAAAAAGAAATTTAGTATGTCACACTACATGAAGCTATAGAAAAAAAGAAGAAAGCAATAGAAGATAAGTTCATGGCTAAAGAAGACAAAAGGAAAATATCTAGAAGACTTGAAGAAACATTATTTGAAGTTCAAAAGCTTACAAATACTTAGCTTGATATGATAAATCAATTAGTAATTACAAAATAGGAAGCAAATAGAAAAGATTTGGAGATCATATATATAAAGTTACAAAATGAGTAATTTAAGAATGAGTTAATGCATGAAAATTAACTCATGGAAAAAATGAACAAACCAAATGAAACAATCAAACATTTTGAAGATGTGATGAAGTCATCAAGAGAAAAAGACAAATCTGGACTTGGATACAAGCAATTTTCAACTACTGAAGAAGGAGAATAATCCAAAAGTGGAGAACAAAGAAACACAAAATTAAAAGGTAAACCTACATGTCATTACTTTGGAAAGATTTTGACATACAAAAAGTATTTATAGAAGAAAAAATGGTAATAAAACTCCTAAGCCTAAGCCAAGTGGTAATTTTTCTAAATGCAAGAAAGTAGGACATTAAGCTCATGAGTGCAAAATAAAGAACATAGATTCAACTAAAAAGGTATCTAGACTCCAAGTCACTGCTACAATTGTAAAATTTATGGATAGAAGTCTTATGATTGAAGACTTAAGAAGAAATCACACTGGTCACCTAGAAAATAAACTCATATAGAAAAGAAAGGCAATTTCTATGACTGGGATTATAAAACATGGTATAATTGTCACTATTGTGGAGAATATGGACACATTCAAGAGAATTATGTCAAGACACATTTCAGAGGAAATTACAAGAAATGGCTAAATGGTGAGATAGTATGTTTCAGTTGTTTTAGAGTGGGATATATCAGTAAGAATTGAAAAACAAGGACACTTGCACTAGCACCAAGAAATGAAAAATGACAAACTAGAAAAGAAGAAGACATGGATAGAGGTAGTAAGAGATGGAAGCAATGGAGTAGAAGACATTGTGATCATCCAATCTAATGGATCTTTTGATCACACCACATCTCACTAAAAGGAAGAGGTGTGTAGGAACTATATACTTATAAGCTATATTCTACATTAGTTCCTAGAATTAACGTGATGAAAATTTATATTTGCATCATTAGAGATGCATTGAAAAATGTTAGAAATGAAAATTGAGTACCAAGCATCAGTGGTATAATCTATATTGGTTGAGTCTTGCAATATAGACCAAGTGATCAAGAAGGATCACATATTGATTGAGTAAGTTGTTTATGACCAAGTGTATAACTTTGATTAAACTAAAGTTAAGACTAGGCCTAGCTATCATACACTATCTAAGTATGAGGACATTAATTATAAACCTAAATTAAAAGAGTGAAGGTATATATTGAATTTGAATGATTATTTTTCTTACCGAGTAATCAAAGAGTTCTCAAGAAGATTTAAGGTGGCCCCAAAGACTAGAGCAAGGAATCATAGCAAGGTATTATAGAATTTGTGAAGAGAAGTAAGTATTACTCTTATTGGAAAGTAAGGTATTTTGTGGAATTATTTTATTGAAAACCCTAGTTCACAATGGCACATGGGAGTGAAATGGCAAAGGAAAACAATGCACAAATCATAAGGAATGATCACAAACCTCTACAAAATTTTAGAAACATAGTTACTTACTATTGAAACTCCTGTAGATTATGTTGGAGCATTGTCATCTATTCCACCTAGGGTCTTGATAGTACAAGACATAAAATCATGTTATCAATGGAAGATTAGAGAAATTGGAGATTTTGAAATCGGGATAGCTTATGACATGTTATGTGTAGATGGAATTCTAAAAGATGAATTCAAAATAGTTTTAGACAAAGGGATGAATTCTACCCTATATTTTCCTAAAGTTTCCAAGAATGAATGGATAAAATTAGTTTAAATCTGAGTTCATGACATGAAAGTATGGTTGGAAGGCAAGCCAATCAAGATCAAAAGGGTGATCATTTGAAGAGTGACTGGATATCTTATATTGGATCAACCTAAGAGCATAAGGAGTGGCACATAGAATGAAATTGAAAACCTAACAAAGGTAAAGTGGAGTGGATGTGGAATGTCAATAGATAACATTAAGGATCCACTAATTGAATTCAATATTCATGTGATTGCACACAAGTTTTATCAATCTAGCAGATTGAACAACATGTCATGTGTTGCAATTGATTTGGGATACAAAATTGTGAAGAAAGATCATGCATATGATCTTGCTGATATGCAGTTACAACAACTTACAAAGAACCTAGATGTAGTAAGAAAAGATAAGAACACATCATGTAAGTTTTGTTCCCTATTAGTTTGTATATTTTCTATGTATAGAGCTATTTCCCTACTATTGAAAGGATTCCATGGGACAAAAATAGGACTATTGTAAATCAACTAAATGACCTAAGAAAGAGGTTGGGAGATAATTTTGAAGTAGTCATGGATAGCTATTTTGAAGAATTCAAAACTAAAATGAAGAACAAGATGAGGATTCCAAAATTAGTTGTAGATAAATATTATGATGAAATATGTTTCATCATGGACATAGACTTTGTGTATGCACAAGCACTAATACTAAGGTAGAATGGTTGAGGCCTATGCCCTATGAGGTAAATATTGATTACATATCACCAACAATCACTTGATTTCAGAGCATGTTGCATCAGATAATAAAGGAAGAAAAAAAAAAAATTTAATGTTTTTTGTTTTTTTTTTGTTCAATTTTTTTCTTTTTTTAAAAACTATGGAAGAGAGAGGAAGTGATGAAAATTAGAAGAAAAAAATTAAATAAATAAAAAATGGATAAAAGAGGGAAAAGGCCTTTAATAAGTGGCATTATTAAATGTAACTTGTGGCTAGAGGGTTTATTTAATGTGAGGGTTATTTAATGTAACTTGCTAAGCTGACTTGTGGCTTGAGGGTTTATTTAATGTAACTTGTAAATGGACAACGTGTGGCTTGGTTTAGTATAAGTAGAGGGTCTTGTCTTGTCATTATTCATCATACATCTTGGAGAAGAGGATGTGGAGGATGAGCGAAGTTTGTAGAGCTAGTAGTTGTGGCTTGGAAAACAAGGAGATTTCTTGGTGGGCTTGCAAGCACAAGTTGAGATCTTCCTTGGAGGTTTCTATCAAAGTGTGGATTTGAACTATCTAGAGTTGGGATTGGATCTTGAGGGATCTTGTAAAATTACTATTGTAATTTCACATGTATTTGGTTGTAACTCAAAAGGCCTTACAACCAAGCATGTTGGATGTAAATCTTATGATTATATTATGATAATTGGCATTAGTTTGGATCTAAATATTTGTGTTAATATTTATTATTCTATTTTGTGGTTTTTTTTAGGGGCTAGGACATCTCCATAGGGGATTCTCTTACCTTACACTACATCAAGTGGTATCAAAGCATAGTTTTTCCTGAGTGTGCAAACAAATCACCAAAGTTGAGGTAGTTTGCACCATGACCTTGGGAGGACATGCAGATGGATCAATGGTTGCGAAGATGGAAGGTTGATCTTGTTTAAGAAGATTGACCTGTTGAGGGTTTACAAAGATCTTGGAAGGTGGCTCTAAGAGGATTAGACCCTTGAATGATTGTGAATCTTTTTGATATAGTGGAGAGGAGGATTAATGAGACAATAGCTCAGGTTGATGCTATGGTGGATGCTTCTTTTTCTAAAAGATTTGAGAAGCAAAAAAGGAATTTGTATGCTATTGGAGTTGGAGTCTACCAATCTAAAAGAGAGTTGTCTGGTTAGTTAAAAGACTTGTTTGAGAGAGAAGATGACATCACAAGGTCAAGGTGGAAGAGGTCGGTTTTGTTGATTAATTTGTGGAGTTTGATATAGAACTATAGAGAAACTAGAGGTTTTTGCTAAGGATATACCTAACCTTGTTGATGTTGGTTTTCATGATCAGTTGGTTGATTCTGACATGAAGATTATAGAGCACTCAGTCGTGGATGATTAGGTTTTTGTTGGTTGTTGTTGTATGTTGTAGAGTATCTTGTTGTGAGAAATGAGAGTACTGGTGTTGTGATTTTGGAATGTGCCAATGGAGATCTACATATTGTTGTTGATGTGGAGTTTTCTGTTGGTGTGGATTCACTAGTTGTTGCTATGGATGTGGATTTATTGATAAAGCATTATATTTAGTTTGTTCCTACGAGTGAGCATGTTGATTAGATGATTAAGATTCTAGTGTTTGACAAATGGATGCAGATGTGGATAATTTTCATGTTGGTTTTATTGTCCCTGATGGAGTGGAAGCCTTTGGTCAAGACGAAGATGGTTGTCGATATTTCTTTTGGCATCAAAGTGTGGGACACACTTTTCTATCTACTTGGGGAGTCTGATGCAAGAGCATCTTGCATCAGATAATAAAGGGGGAAATAATTTTGTTTTTGTTTTCTTTTATTTGTTTTTTTGTTCAAAAAAAAGGGAAAATTATTTTTTTAAATAAAAAAATGTGGAGGAGAGAGGAAGTGAACAAAATTAGAAGAAAAAAATTAAAATAAATAAATAAATAGAGAAAAGAGGGAAAAGGCATTTAATAGATGGCATTATTAAATGTAACTTGTAGCTAGAGGGTTTATTTAATGTGAGGGTTTATTAAATGTAACTTGTAGCTAGAGGGTTTATTTAATGTGAGGGTTTATTAAATGTAACTTGCCAAGATGACTTGTGGCTTGAGGGTTTATTTAATGTAACTTGCTAATGGCTAACTTTTGGCTTGGTTTTGTATAAGTAGAGGGCCTTGTCTTTTCATTATTCATCATCCATTTTGGAGAAGAGGATGTAGAGGAGAAAATTTTGAAAAGCTAGTAGTTGTGGCTTGGAAAACAAGGAGATTTCTTGGTGGGCTTGTGATCACAAGTTGAGATCTTCCTTGGAGGTTTCTATCAGAGAGTGGATCTAGACTAGCTAGAGTTGGGATTGTATCTTTAGGGATCTTGTAGAATTACCATTGTAATTTCTCATGTATTTGGTCACAACCTAGAAGGCCTTATAACCGAGTGTGTTGGATATAAATCTTATGATTATATTATGAGAATTGGCATTAGTTTGGATTGAAATATCCATGTTATTATTTATTATTTTTTTGTGTGGTTATTCATTGGGGGCTAGGAAATATCCTTTGGGGATTATCCTACCTTGCACTACATCATCACTACACTATTTACAAAAGACATACATGCTAATGCTGAGCAGTTTGGCATATATGAAATAGTTATTGCCAAGCTAACTACTAAAGCTAACACACCTAAGGTAGGTAAGCAGAGAAAAAGAAAGGTTTCCAAGGCTAGTAAAATGGAACAAGGATAAGGGTTAGGTCAACCCTTATAAGATAAGGAAGGAAAAGGAAAAGGTCTTGCAGTTGTGAAGCAGAAGGCCACAAAACAAAGGAAGGTTGTAATAGTTGTACTAAAGGTAAAGGAAAACCTCTAGAAAGATATGCAAAAAATGGTGACACCACCAAGGCTAAAGGGAAAGGTTATCATTAGCTGAAGGAGGACAAAACAACCTACTATCAAGCTACTACCAGGAAGCCCATCAAATAAGTGGAATCATGTAGTTGAGCAAGTGAAACCAAAGAGGAAACTAACAGTTGCACAAGAGGAGGATGAAGAAGAAAAAAGAACAAAGTCTGAAGAGACCAAAAAACAAAAAGTTGTAAAGAGACTCCCTCTAATGACTGTGGATTAGGTATGTGGAAAACTAATAGAATCAGAAAGTATTTTTTCTCTTACATAGTTACAATATGATTCTTTGAGAAATGAAGATCAAGATAAACTTGAAGAAGCTTTAATTGATATATTGATCAAGTTTAGGTGTACACCCATGTAATTAGAAACTATAATTCATGTGGGATTGTATAAAAAAGTGGATGGAACATGGAAATGGGCATTGACCATAGAGAAGAAAATAAGAAAAATAGCATTGGCATAACTAATGCCAAATTTTGGAAAGACACATATGTCTTTAGCCTTTAAAGGTTATGTTAAGAAGCATATGCCAAGGTATAGGGCATACAAATTTTTAAATAATAAATTTCTTGAAGTTGAGAAAGCCAATATCAAATTCTAGAAAGAATTATTTGGAGTACTTACTCCAACTATAGAAGTGAGGGAAGGCCAAGATGCTACATTACTTGAAGATGAAGACAAGCAAGAAATGGCCAAGCTAGTAGTAGAAATTAAAGAACTTGTTAGTGGATATGAACTAAAGGATACTATCACAATTGAAGATGACACTGACATCCCTCCACCTAATCCAAATGTACTCACTAAAGAAGAAATCCAAGGATTGATGAAGGAATCAATAAAACTATGTACAAATCCAATTCTGTTACAAGTAATTGAATATCCAAAGCTTGAAGTTAAGAAGACTAACAATGCTATAGTCACACTAGTTATAGAGGATACAAGTGTTGAGAAACTTGGTAAGGTATTTATTTTATATTCATCAACAATGAATTGTATCCAAATTTTGAAAAAGGAAGTAAATTCTAACAAAGTTTCAAGCACAAAGTTGGTAGATGAAGGAATTATATAGGAAGAGAAAGAGGCTACTCAATCTCTCATTTAAATTTTGAGTGCAAGGGTTTTAGAACCTAACTAGTGACATGTATACAATAGGTGATATCTACACTAATGCAAAAATCAAAGGAGAGATCAAATGATAAAGGAAAGCAATTGCAATTACCACTGTTGAGTGATACACCCTCAAGATCTCAAGCCTATAACTTATGTAGAAGAGGATGATGATGATTCAATAGACCTTAATGAGGTAATTACATTACCCACATATGATTATCATAATTGTACCTTAGAGAAAATGTATGAACTCCAAATCTTTTTGAGTCAAAATGTTAAACAAGAACAACCAAAGAGAGAACAAAAGTGAAGATAGGTATTGCATATTTTCAAAGACATTTTTACAAATGATTTTGGTATTATATATGTAAATCATTAGCTTACAATTTTGGATCAACTAGTATGTGTAGTTGATAGAGTTCAGACAAAGCACATAGAAACAAATGAGAACTTGTTACAATGGTCTAAAAAGAGAATGGAGCATAAAGTATTGTAGAAAGTCCAACATGAACTTGTATAGTGACAAGACAAGATTTCTATAACTATTACACAATTGGAAATAGTTTTGAAATCAATAAATTTGTTATAATTAAAATTGTGTGATATAGGTTTATTTACACTAGATACTAAACTATCATTAGAGATTTTACATGCAAGCATGAAAACTAATGTTCACTCATTGAGAAAGAATGCAAGTTCAAGTTTATTTTCATTCAGTAAACTTACATTCAATCAAAAAAGGTTAGCTAAGCTCACAGCTAAAGATGCATAAATGTGGAATAAGTTGATATTAATTAAACTTCAATTATTATCATATATAGATATAATTTAGAAGGTCATTTCTATTTCTAGGGAAATTTTGAAGAGACACAAATTTTGTACACATTACAAGATTCATTAACCTAACTATCGAGCTAGAAATTTAATTTCGAATTATGGAAAATGTACAAGATAGATGGACCAAAGGCTATGCTAATATTGTGGCAAGTCATCAAAGTTTTTTTGAGAAGTTCAAACTCACCCCAATAGCCCCAGCTGACATTAGTGAGAAAAAAAAGAGGGATAATTGATGAGAAGGAAGAAGTAACAAGTAAGGGGGAGTTAGAGTTAGAGTGAAAGTTAGAGTTATGAAGAAGAAGATATCATTTATCAAATAAAATTTTGGTCTCAAGGGAGAATGCATTTTTGTAAGGAATGATTTCATGACAAAGTGTTTTTGCCACTAATGTCAAAGGGGAAGATTCTTGATCTTTATGCCTATGTTGTCAATTAGTGACCAAACACATAGTCATTTTAAATTTATTTACTAGGCAAGATTACAAGGTCATCACTACAATTGAGTTATCTAGTGAAGACTAAGCAACTAACACTTAGAATGAGCAGTACAATGATTGTTGAGCATTCAATAGAGACCAAGAAAATATGTGAACTGAGGAATATAGTATGAACCAACTAATACAATGATGATTGAGAATATTGAGAATATATCAAGTTTTGAGCACACAAACTTATAGAAGCTAAGCAACAACATACATGACCGAGCATCATAGCACTCAAGTATCAAGCATTGTTGTTTAGATATGTGAGTTTGTAATGGCACAAACTCATATGAAAATAATTTTAGCTAATATTTCTATGAGATTTAATATCCATAGAGGTAGATCAAATTGTGATTATGCATCATTAGTAGAAGGTAATGATCCCCAGGCAAACAATTCAACCAATCAAAAAAAGGGATATAAACAAAAAAAGATGATGAAGTTTAAATCATTGATCAAATCTAGAAGCTTTACATGAAGTCTATTTAAGGAGGATTATAACCCTAGAATCATAATGGATGAAAATGTGGAAAGGATACACACATGTGAAGAAGTTAAAGAGTTAGATGCACGAGAGAGAGAAATCAAAGCAATGAAGGACTGAACAGATTTATCAAAGTAGGATAATCAAATTAGAGATAGAGGAAAGAGGAGACCCAAGATTAGCTTGTAGAGAATACAAAGGGTCTGGTACTAAATCAATTATTTTTTAATTGAGACAAGGCAAATCTCTTAATAGAGTGGTCCTAATAGGCCTATGTAAATATCCTAATAAATTCCTTACTTGTAAGTGTCAAGCCCTCTAGCAAGGAAAGACATAATAGTATTTTAAGTCTTTAATATGATAGACCTTTTACTAGGTAGATCATATCTTATGATCAAACATTGTAACCTTAATAGGTTAACTCTATTGTTACAACAGTGAAGATTTGTGGGTTTCATCCTCGCCCTTGTTTTACCTTCATCTTGAAGTGTTTTTGGGTAACTAAATCATTGTGTTATGTTTTGAATTGTTATGGACGTGATGAACTTATTTTATGTTTCAAAATTATAGTTATAATGATGAATTAGGTATGATTTTATGGAATTGATTTTGAAGTCAAAATTTTAAGATCTTGTTTCAAGCCCTCCCCCCCCTCCCCACTCTTAGTATCTTGTTTCTCATATATATATTCTAACAACCTATAAGTTAGGAAAGACAATTGAGAACAAGAAGATTGATTTGCAAATTGCCTTGGAGTAAGTCGAAGTTTCTAAAGATGAACTAAGGAAGATATTAAAACAAAGGAAGGAGATGACAATAAAACAAAATGAAGCACAATACAAAGAAGAAAGTGTTGAGGACAATGGAAGAAGATCAAGTGATAGTAATGCAATAATAGTAGATCTACTAGAAAGGAACAATAATATAAATGAAGAAATAAGAGCACTAAAAAGAGAACATGAAATGATGTTAGTAAGGTTATGTGAAGTTACTAAATAGAAAAAAAATGGTTGAAGAAGAAAAATCTAGGATTGAAGAAGACAAGAGATAGATGACTACAAGGTTGGATGAAAATATTAGCGAGGTAAAAATATTGGCACATAATCAATTTGACATGGTCAATCTATTATTAGGAACTACTAAAAAGAATACTAAAAAGGAAATTGAGATCATAAATTTGAAATCTAAGAATGAAAAATTGAAGAATGAGTTGAAAGATGAGAAGGAATTCATTGAAAGGATGAAAAAATCTAAAGAAGTAATAAGGATGCTTGATGAGTAGATAAGAGAACTAAGAAGACCTCATGATACTTATGGAGTAGGCTATACTGAGAAAGGAAAGTCATCTAAGAAAGGAGAAAAAAGAAATGAAAAGCCAAAGAACAAGAAGCCTACATGTTATCACTATGGAATACCAATGCACAAATCAAATGTCTACATGAGTAAGTTTGGTAAGTTAAATCCCAATCCCAAATTCAATGGTTATTGTTATAATTGCAATTTCAAGGACATCAAGCACATGAGTGTAGAGAAAAGGTTAGTAAGATACTAGCTACTTCTAGATTTGAAGGATGTTTTTATTCATGTTAGAAGTATGGTCATAGAGCACAATATTATAGATCTAATGCTAAGAAAAATTGGATGCCTACAAATCAAGGAAATGTACCTACACAAGGTACCTAAAAATCAAGGAAATGTACCTACATAAGGTAAAAAGATCAGTTGGGCTTATAATACATTGTATAGTGGTTATTCATGTAGAGAGTATGGCCATATTGTAGAAAATTGCATAAGGACACATTTCAAATAGAAATCCAAAAGTTGGATGAATGGTGGTATAGTTTGTTACCATTGTCATAAGGATGGTCACCTGAGAAGAGATTGCATGAACCAAGTACTAGTATTCAACCATGAACAAGAGAAGGGTAAAGTAATAGTTGGAGTTGAATGAGTAAGAAGCTAGATGAACCAAACTTGGAGGAATAAGGAAGAAAAACATAGTAGTGAAAATGATGTTGAGATCACCCAATCTAATGGATTAGGTGATCCCCCTACTACAAATTAAGTAAAGATGTATGCATGGAACTATGTTTCAACTTGTAAAATCTTACATAAGTTCCTAAGATTGAATGCACTAAAGTCCATACCAACATGTTAAAGGATGCAAAAGGGAAATTTTTTATTTTTGAAAAAAGTTATATATGTTGATACAAAGTTGAACTATTAGTATTGACCGAGTATCAGTATTAAAATCTCTATAAGCATTGAGATGTTAAGATGGAATGGTAATTGTGACATTAGCAAAATTGATGAAATGTGGAGGTATTATAACCAAGTTACCTTTTAGTGGTTGAGACAATTGGAGGTCACTCACTATGAGCACAAAATATGCATGAGGCCCTAAAATCAAAATTCTAATAGTAGGATTTTGGAACCATTTTGAGTACCAAGCATTCAAGTTTTTAGCATAAAGGAGTGTTGAAGGAACATCATAAGCATATCATTAAGAAAGGATTCACTCATGCCTTAAATTTCTCTAGAAACTTCAAGGTAGAATGGATTAAGATAGTGCTAAGTAGGATTCATGACATTAAATTATGGTTGGAAAATAGACTAGTGAACATCACCAAGGAAATCATTCATAACATGAAAATTTACCCTATGAATGATAGGAAGAAGATGATGATATACCAAATCCAAGATGTGATTGAGAAAAATACTTTGGTAGTCTAGAACAAGAGGGGATTAATAATTTCTACAATCTCTAATACATAAATTAAATTAGCAATAAGAGTTATTGTTCCCCAATTTTATCAGTTGAGAAGACCTAACAGTGTCCCATACATTGGAGTTGATTAGGCATGGAAGATTGTGAAGAAATATCATACTTATGATCTTGTCAAGCTTCAATGGACCCAGTTACTTGATAATTTTTCAACCATAAGAAAGGCCAAAAATATAATGTGTAAGTTTGGATTGCTAATTGGCTATATATTCTTCTATAGTTAGAATTTTTTTCCTACAATTGGAAATTTTGTTTTGGAACAATGTAGACCTGTTACACAATAGATAATTGGTTTTATTCATTGGTTAGGAGAAAACTTTGATAATGAGATGGATCGATACTTTCAAAAATTTAATTAAAAGATGAAGAAGAGGACTAGAATCCCTGAATCATTGGTTAATAGTTTTATGATGATGTTTTTTTCTAGTAGACATTGATTATACATATTTGCAAGCTATGATTCCTAGGGTAGCATGGTTAGGACCTTTACCCTATGAAGTAAACATAGATGAAGTACCTAAAAAAATTATTACTCTCCAAAAGAGAAGGTTGATAAGGATGTTGAAAATTTTGGCAAATATGAGGTTACAAAGACCAAAATTACAATTGAATTGAAAACTACAAAATTGAATAAAAAGAGGAAGAAGATGATTAAGAACTTAAAGAAGACAATAGGTGAAGGAGATGAACAAGAAATGCCCTTACAGATCACACAAGGAAAAGGTGAAGATAGGTCTAACAATAAAGATGATGACGATGAAGGAAGTGAAGAGGAGGATGAAAATAAAGAAAACAAGGGTAAAGAGATAGTGGTGGTTGAACCTAAGGCCAAGAAAGGAAAAGAGATTATAATTATCAAACCCAAAGTCAAGGACAGCTTGAAGAAGCAAGTGACCAAACCTACCCCAACTGCTCCTAGTCAAACAAGACCAAGAACAAGGGGAGTTACCACTACAACTAAGACTCAGCTACAAAAAAAGGGAGTGGAAAATATTGTTAAATCAAGTGAAGGTTCAAATTCAATAAAGAGAAATCTTATTTCAACCAAGGTAGAGCCAAGAAAACAACTAAAGAAACCAATAATAATTGTCATAGTTGAAAATAAATAATATGGTGGCAAGACTAAGTCTGATGATGTCATTCATTACAAAGTTGTTGTATGCAAGCCTCCTAAAAACATTGATGAGGCATGTGACAATATAGGTAATAGTGTTGGATTGTCAAGTTTTCAATTTATTAATTATGAAAAGTTAGATAAGATTGATAAATCCAAGATAGAAGATTCCCTAGTTTATTTGATGTCAAACTTCAAGATCATACCACTGGAGATAGGGAGTGATGCACCTAATTAATTTTATAAAAAAATTGATGCAAAGTAGCAATATGCCACAATGATAGAGGGGCAAATTTGAGAATCTACACTAGCTCAGATCATGCCTGAATTGACAAAGAAGAAAATTGCACAATTTATGGACAAGTATAGAAATATATTTGTATCTAAATTAAGGGAATTTTTAATCTTGAAGAATAAAATTGAAGACATTATGAAATAAAGTAAGCTAATATAGAAGATTATCTTTGGATTGATACCTAAATAGAACAAGAAAGATGAAACCAAGGAGACCAAACTTGAATAGATTGATTTAGATAGTAAAGAGGATTGCTATGATGAGACTAAGGTTGCTAGATATATTATTTGGTGTAATCAACAACTATCCATAGTAGATACTATGATAAATATTTTAGGTACATAAGAAATTTAGAGAAAAATTCTTGATGAACTAAAGACAAATTGGGACAACACCATGGAAATGATTTTAAGGTCCCACAAACCATTTTTGGAGAAGTATGGTATACTTCCTAGCCCCCATTTTCAAGAAAGGAAAACTATGACAAAAACAAGGGGGAATGAATGAATAAGGTATGCACAAATGTATTACCAAGCATAAAAATTTTGAAATTTTACAATTTTGTTCCGTATGCTCATTATGGATTCATAAGGTGTCAGTTAATCTGACTCTAAGAGGTGTGTTACTAAAATATTTGCAAATTTGTAACTATAGAAGTCCATGTATAGGTTGATTTATCTTTATGAAGTGTATCCTAAGGGGGAGTACTTGTGTTTTAGTTTTGGTATGAAAAGTTTGATCATGACAAAGTATTTTTGCCACTAATGTCAAAGAGGGAGATTGTTGATCCTCAAGGCAATCATGGTATTTTCAATTAGTGCAAAACACTTAGTCATTCATAAGGAAAGGTTGGTTAGTCATCACTATGACCAAGTCATCTTATATAGGCCAAGCAATATAATGAAGGACTTCTATATATTTTAGTCAATGTTGAGGTTGTAGTTATTGCCAATAAGTCTATGTTCCTCGAGTACTCAAGTATTAGTTGAGTTTTTAAGAAGATATATATAAACCAAGCACATTCGTATACTAATTTTGATAGAGACTAAGTAAAATAGAGTATTTTGAGTGTATTAGAGACCAAGTACCATGAATTAAGCTGAGCAAAGTTGAAGTTGAGTGATAGCATGCATATTAGACATGGTCAAGTGTCAGCAAGTTCAAGTGTTGAGTATGACATGAATGTTTATAATGATAAAAACTTTGAGGTAAACCATTTTTTCATGTTGGAGAGATTTTTATATGATTGATTAGTTAGTTATGGAGGTCATTGCATTTTCTAGTAAGAATCATTAATCCCTATGCATGCAAATTAACCAATAAAAAAATTTTGTGGACAAGCAACAAAAGGAATGAATCTAGATCAATGATCATGATCTAGAAGCTTCACCCAATGACTATTTAAGAAGGGTTTATGCCCTACTTTGCATTTGTAGAGCTTATGTGATTAAGTGTTTTGTTATATGTGAAGTATGAAGGTAAATCAAGAAGAGCAACCAAGCATTGCAAAGAAGTAGTAAAGTGCAAAGTTAGTGACAAATAATATCAGAGAAGTAATCAGAAACTATATAGAGGAGATCTATTATAAGAATTATAGTGTGAACTCAAGGAACAAGTATTGATAAATTCTAACAAGTATTTCAACGTGCTAATCTCTTAACATAGTAGTTTTGGATACAATTTTTCAATTGTGTGTTGTATTTGATGTCACACAAATGTCATATCAGTTATCAGACAAAGTCTTCCAAGCTCGATTGGTCAGCAAGGCAAAGGACAGAGTCTACCGATCTCAGTTGGTCAGCAACGCAAAGGATAGAGTCTATCAAGCTTAGTTGGCCAGCAAGGCAAATGATAGAGTCTACCAAGCTTGGAAGGTTAGTAAAGAAGGTTTACAGTGTCTATCGAGTAGATAATTGCTACCGAGCTTTCAAGGTTAAACAAAGAAATTTAGTTGTTACCAAGCTCACTCAGTCATCAAAGGGAAATATGGTAGAAATAGTTCTTATTGAGTTCTCACAAACAACTAAGGAATTTAGTTCTTACCAAGTAAACTTGGCAGCTAAAGAATTTTGCACATGTTGCAATGTTAATCGAGTCAAGACGGTTAACTTAGGAAATTTTTGGAAGCAATATTTACTAAGCAGGGTCAGCCAGTGAAGGATTTCATTATTTTGTGAAATAAGATGTATTTGTTTAAAGTAATATTTGTAGCTGACTAATGTATGGTCTATTGGTAAATGTAACATGTGAATGAGTTGACTTGATAATCTGAATGATATAAATAAAAGGTCAAGTTGCGAATTCTAAGTGTGAGGTGGATTTGATGTGATATGAAGACTGATTATTGTGGAAGTGAATTTTGAAGAATGATCAGAGATCATTGAGGAGTAGCAAAGATATATTTGATCAAGGAGGATCTAATGATGCAAAACAGAGACCTGTAATCAGCAAATTCAATTGCATCTTACTCAGGTCAATTCATTGTTGCTTTCTAACCATTGTAGCAGTGATTTCAAATCTCTTAATAGAGTTGGTTTAAAAGCCATTTTGTAAATCCTCTAACAAGGTAATAGTTTAGTTGAATTGTTCTAAAAACCTCTAGCAAGGCCACTCCTAATAGGGTGATCAAAATCCTCTAATAGGGTCACACCTAACAGTGTGTATTGTAACCTTTCACAGAGTTGGCTCCTAATAGGGCTCACTTTAGAAGAGTGAAAATTGGTAACTAGTTACTTGGTGGTTTTTCCCATATTGGGTTTCCATGTTAAATCTAGTGTCTCTTATGTTCATTTTATTTTCAATTGCATGCATGATTTCTTGAAGATCAGTAATAGTTTAATTTACCAAGTTATAGCATTTTTGTTATGTTTATTGAGTATCAGCAGTAACTAGAATTTTAAGACATCTAAGGGATCTGTGGATTAGTTTTTGTAGTAACTGATTCTCCCCCCCCCCCCCAGTTACTCAATCTTTAATCCAACAATTGGTATCAGATCTTTTGGTGCTTTCAAGAAAAGATTTCAAGGGTCTAAGCCAAAGATCAGGATGTCTTACAAAAGGGAAATTCCAAGACTTAACAGGGACAACTTCTCAGCATGGCAAGGATTGATGAGGCTTCATTTGGCTTTTATTGGTGATTTAGAACTAAAGTATCTTGATGAAAAATATGCAGAACCTGCTAGTACACCATCTGTCAATGATATTGCTGAAAAGAAGACTCAAAACAACATGATGATAGATATAGCATTTTCTCTGAGTTATGAAGAATTTGGTGACATCAAAGATTGCAAAACTACCTCTGAAATGTGGAACAATCTGAAAGAGATCTATGGAGGAGATGATAATGTGAAAAGAGCCAAAGCAAAAAAATTTAGAGGAGAATTTTATCAAATGAGGATGAGAGAGGATGAAAACATTGCAAAGTATGTTGAAAGAGTTAAAACATGTGTTAGTGCAATCAAAGCATCTGGAGGAGATATCAACAAGGAGACAGTTATAAGTAAAGTTCCTAGAACTCTACTTCCTATTTATGCAATTAGAGTCTCTACAATTCAAAAAAGAAGATGTGAAGCAAATAATAAGATAAATTTAGAGGCCATAGTAGGAAGATTGACTGCATTTGAGCTAGACAACTATGATAATTATGTTCTAGCTGCCAAGAACATTGAATCAACATTTGAAGCCAAGCTTTCACTCAAAGAAAAAGGGAAGAAGATAAAGGATCCTCAATCAGATAGTGATGAAGAATCAGAACAAAGTTTAGACAATGATCTTGAGGTGGTTGAATCTCTGCTAGCAAGGAAATATTCAAGAGGCAAAGGGAAATACAAAGGTAAGGTTCCTCTAAGCTATTTTTCTTGTGAAGAAATTGGACATATTGCTGCTAGGTGCCCAAATAAGTAGAACAAAGATGAGAAGAAAGGTCACAAGTACAATGGCAAGAAAGACTTCAAATCATCCAAGGATAAAGGTAAAAAAACATGTTTCATGGCTAAAGATTCTAATGATTCTGATGATAAAGAAGAAGATGAAATTGTCTACATTGTTGTAAAAGATGAGTCTGATAATGATGAAGAAATGGGACTCATTTCTCATATGAGCATAAATGATACATGGATTATAGATAGTTGTTGTTCTCATCACACGACTGGTGATAAAACTAAGTTTTAACATTTTGAAGACTATGATGGTGGCAATGTAAGATTTGGTAACAAAGAACCTTGTTGTATAAAAGGAAAAGGAAGAATCTCACTAACCATGGAACTTGTATGTGATAATGCATATTGGGTAGAAGGACTAAAGCACAATCTGTTGAGTGTGGCACAGCTACTCAATAATGGATTTAAAGTAGAATTCATGCATGGAAAAGCAAGACTGCTGAATGACAAAGGTAAGCTGATTGGATCAAGCACTCAAACAAAAGGTAACTTATTTTATTTTGAACTTGGTGAATGTTCATGTTTTATTGCTCAAATTGAAGAGAGTTGGTTATGGAATAGGAGGTTATTTCATGTAAACTTTGACAACTTAATAAAAATTAGTAAATTCAAGAAAGTAAGAGGCATTCCTAACATAAAGAAACCTGAGGTTGGTCTATGCAAGAATTGTCAAATTGGTAAAATGGGAAAGACTAGCTTTAAAAGCAAAAAATATCAAACTGAAGAAATTCTAGAAATTGTGCATACTGATTTGTGTGCACCTATTTGCATTGAAAGTTACACTAGTGAAAAAAAATTCATTATTTTTGTTGATGATTATTCAAGAATGATGACTGTCATGTACCTAAGAGAGAAATTAGAAGCATTTGAAAAGTTTAAATGGTATTTGGCTAGAGTAGAAAAGGAAATAGGCAAAAGACTAAAATGCTTAAGGTCTAACAGAGGTAGTGAATTTATTTCACATGAGTTCAATAACTTTTGCATTGAAAGGGGAATCAAAAGACAAGTTTCAGCACCTAGAACTCTTGAACAAAATGAAATAGTAGAAAGAAGGAACAGATCTATAATGGACTATGCAAGAACCTTAATGATTGAGAAAAACATTGCTATCAAATATTGAAAGGAAGCTATCAGCACTATAGTTCATACCTTGAACTGAGTATAGTTGAAGAAGGACTCGTTCAAAACCTCCTATGAGTTGTGGTATGGCTACAAACCCAATATAAGTTACCTAAAAGTATTTGGAAGAAAACATTACATTTTGAAAGAATCTAGAAAAGGTAAATTTGATGTAAAAGGTGATTAAGGAATTTTTTGGGATACTCTTGCAAAGTAAAGCATATAGATGTTTGAATTTATCTACTCACAAAGTCATAGAAAGTGCACATGTGAAAGTTGAGGAGTTTGTAGAAAGAATAGAAGAAGAAAGAAAAAGGGAACTTGAAGACTACAAAAGATTTGTTTACATTGAACCAGATACAATGTCAAATACACCTGTCAATCAGAAATCTTCAACTCCTGAGTCTTCAGTAACTAAGTCACAAGAAGTTCAAACCGAGCTAATACCTACCGATTTACAAGAACCTGAGTTGCAAATAGAAGCCACCAAGTCAACATCTACCAAGCTTGAGCAACTAGAATCAAAACTACAAATTGAAGCTAAGAAGGTTAAAAAAGAAAGTCACCAAAAAGGCAAAGAGCTTGTGTTAGCCAAGTATGTCAGGAAACATCATGCACTAGATAAAATCATTGGAGATAAATTAGAAGGAACAATGACAAGAAGTAAGTTGAAAAGCACTTGTTTACTTGCTAATTTTGAACCTAGAAATGTCAAAGATTCACTAGACAATGAAAGTTGGATTGAAGCTATGAATGAAGAGATAGAACAGATAGAGAAAAAAAAAATATGGACTCTTGTACCTAGACCCAAAGACAAGAATGTGATTGGAACTAAGTGGGTATTCAAAAACAAGCTAAATGAAGATGGTAAGGCATCAAGGAACAAAGCTAGACTAGTATGCAATGGATACTCTCAAAAAGGTGTAGACTATGGAGAAACTTCTGCTCTTGTTGCAAGATTGGAAGGTGTCAGAACCTTACTTGCATATGCTACATACAAAGGATTCAAATTTTATCAGATGGATGTCAAATCAGTATTTCTTAATGGCATATTGAATGAAGAGGTTTACATTGAACAACCCAAAGGTTTTTTTGATCTAGACAAAAAGGACATGGTCTGCAAATTGCATAAAGCATTGTATGGTTTGAAGCAAGCACCTAGAGCATGGTATGAAAGATTGCATAACTATCTTATTCAGATTGGTTTTCAAAGAAATAATGACAACAATAGTTTGTACATAAAGGAAGGACCAGATAATAAGATTATTTTGGTAGAAATATTTGTAGATGATACTTTGTTCATAGGAAATGATGATCTTTGCAAAGACTTTTTAGAAAAAATGAACAAGGAATTTGAAATGACAATGTTTGAAGAAATCAAATTCTTTGTTGGTCTTCAAATTCATCAGAGTAAGAATGGTATCTATGTTACTCAATCTAAATAAATCAAGGAGATACTGAAAAAGTTTGGTATGCAAGACTGCAAACCAATTGGAACTCCTATGTGTATTGGATTAAAACTTACCAAGGATAATAAATCAAAGGAAGTAGATCAGACATTGTATAGATCTATGATTGGAAAATTGCAATATGTAGTGCACACAAGACTAGACATTGCTCTTACAGTAGGAATTGTAGCAAGATTCTCAGCCAAACCTAAAGAAAATCACATGATGGAAATCAAAAGGATCATGAGATACTTAAAAGGAACTGAAGATTATGGATTATGGTATAAACTTGGAGGAAATCTAGATTTAAAAGTGACAGTAATGCAGATTGGGTAGGGAATGATGATGATAGAAAGAGCACAAGTGGAGGAGCTTTCTTTCTTGGAAAAAGGTTGGTTTCTTGGACAAGTATAAAGAAAAATTGTACATCACAATCCACAGTAGAGGCTGAATATGTTGTAGCAGTAGTAAACTGCTCAAATATTGTGTGGTTCAAACAATTATTGGAAGGTATGAACCAATAAATTAAAGAACCTATTGTTATGTTTTGTGACAACACAAGTGCAATTAACATCTCCAAGAATCCAGTGATGCATTCAAAGACCAAGCATATTGCCATAAAGTATCACTTTGTTAGAGAATTGGTACAAGAAAAGGAAATTAGATTGGAATATGTCCATACAAAGGAACAAATTGTTGACATATTCACCAAACCTTTACCTAAGGATGCATTATTGTATCTTAGAGGTAAGCTAGGGGTCATTCCCCTATCTAAAGCTTACTAAAATATAGTTTTAGTGATGCATCAATAGAAAAAAAATTGAAGATCTATCAGTTGATGTAGCAAACCAATGAAGACATTGCATATGAATCAGTACATTAGGTACAGTGCTATTCAATTGATTAGTGTTGTCTTTGGCATGTGTTATCAAAGAGGGAGAGTATACTATCATATCTTTCTAAAATTTGCAAAATAATAAGAGTTTGTGTAAGAGGGAGAGATTATTATGAAAGAGGGAGTTTGTTGTATTTGAAAAAGAGAGTGAAGTATTCTGTCAATAAAAACCTATTTTCAAATTTCATTCTACTATGACATGTTGTGTTGCCATCAATGCCAATGAGGGATATTGTTGGATACAATTGTTCAATTGTGTGTTGTCTTTGATGTCACACAAATGTCATATTAGTCATTAGACAGAGTCTACCAAGCTTAGTTGGTCAACAAGGCAAAGGATAGAGTCTACCAAGCTTAGTTGGTCAGCAAGGCAAAGGATAAAGTCTACTGACCTTAGTTGGTCAACAAGGCAAAGGATAGAGTCTACGGAGCTCAGAAGGTTAGTAAAGAAGGTTTACAGTGTCTACCGAGTAGACAGTTGTTATTGAGCTTTCAAGGTTAAACAAAGAAATTTAGTTGTTACCGAGCTCACTTAGTCATCAAAGTGAAATATGGCAAAAATAGTTCTTACCGAGTTCTCATGGAAAACGAAGGAATTTAGTTCTTATCGACTAAACTTGGTAGCCAAAGTATTTTGCAGATGTTGCAATGTTAATCAAGTCAAGACGGTTAACTCGAGAAATTTTTGGAAGTAGTATTTACCAAGCAGGGTTGGCCAGTGAAGGATTTCATTGTTTTGTGAAATAACATTTATTTATTTAAAGTAATATTTGTAGTCGACTGATGTATGGTTTATTGGTAAATGCAACATGTGAATGAGCCAACTTGATAATCTAAATGATATAAATAAAAGGTCAAGTTGCAAATTCTAAGTGTGAGGTGGATTTGATGTGATATGAAGACTGATTATTGTGGAAGCAAATTTTAAAGAATGATCAAAGATCATTGAGGAGAAGCAAAGATATATTTAATCAAGGAGGATCTAATAATGCAGAACAGAGACCTATAATTAGCAAATTTAGTTGCATCTTATTCAGGTCAATTCATTGTTTCTTTTTAACCATTGTAGCAATGATTTCAAATCTCTTAACAGAGTTGGTTTAACAACCATTTTGTAAATCCTCTAACAAGGTGACAATTTAGTTGAATTGTTCTAAAGACCTCTAGCAAGGCCACTCCTAATAGGGTGATCAAAATCCTCTAACAGGGTCACACCTAATGGTGTGTATTGTAACCTTTAATAGGGTTGGCTCCTAACAGGGCTCACTTGAGAAGAGTGAAAATTGGTAACTAGTTACTTGGTGGTTTTTCCTATATTGGGTTTCCATGTTAAATCTAGTGTCTCTTGTGTTCATTTTTTTTTCAATTGCATGCATGATTGCTTGAAGATCAGTAATAGTTTAACTTACCAAGTTACATCATTTTTGTTATGTTTACTGAGTATCAATAGTAACTAGAATTTGAAGACATCTAAGGGATCTATAATTTAGTTTTTGTAGTAACTGATTCTCCCCCCCCCCCAACCTGCCCAGTTACTCAATCTTTAATCCAACAAGTAGTTTTAACAAACCTTTGTAAATCTCCTAACAAAGTACTCACTTAGTGGTGAGGTAAAATCCTTTAACAAAGGTAGAATGTATAAGTCTTGTATGCTCTTAATAGGATAGACCCCTCATAGGGTAGATCACCAAAAGTGATCAAAATTGTAGCCCTAATAGGAAAACTCTATTGTTGTTGTAGTGAAAACCTTGTGGGTGTCATTCCCACAACATTTTTACCTTCACTTTGGAGGGTTTCTGCATAACCAAATCTTTGTGTCATGTGTCATGATTTTTTAATGTGTTGTGAGTGTTCTTCATGCAAGTAGATATTAGATTTGATAATTTATTGTAGTAAATGGTTGATTTGGTTTATGGTAATGTTGAGATAAGGGTTAATGGTGAAGTTATCAAAAATGATTAATGTTTTAAGTTATAAAGTTGTAATAACTCCTAATCCACCCCCCCCCCCCCCCCCCCAGTATCTTACTTTCCCATTAGATTTCAAATAGTAACTATATTTTTTGATGGCCTAGACTTGGGCTTGAATAAAACCTAGATTGATCTAGGGAGTCTCTTTCATCCCCATAGTTGTAGTCATCTCTTTGATGATCAATCTATTGTGGCAATTTAAGATGATGGTTTTGAGATCCATGTCAAAACCCAAAGGTATGGTTTGGGGAACCTTCAAATCTCCTATGAGATCCTTTTCTAGGAGACTACTTATTTAATGTAGTTCTCTAACCTCTTTTGTTGGGGTCTTTGGTGTAGCTAACACTGAGTATCCATTGTAAGTTTTAGGTACCATCTTTTTGTTGACTTAGAGTTGTTGCTCTACATTGATTTTATTCTTTTTAGTGTTTCTTCTTCGTAGGGTTTCAAACACCTATGAAAATAGGATTGTACATGATTATAGGTCCCCTCAAAACCTATAATCCCATAATCAAAAACTCTAGTGGTTAAATAATATCTTAAATAATTTATCGTCTCATGAAATAGCATAAAAGTTAGAATTTAATAGATTCAAAAGGAACTAATTTTTTACCATTTAGTCTATTGAAAAAAAAACAACTCAACATGAAATCTAGAACATATATAGAGAACACCCAAATAAAAAGATGAGGATTACATATAATGTTTGAGCATAGAAAGAGGTGAAACAAGAAATTTAATTAATCTTAGACAAGGAAAAGCTTATAATTGTAGAAGAATAAATAAATTTGTAAGTTAAACTAGAAGGAGACCTCTAAAAATACAAACTTTCCTTTGTAGATCAAGAATAGATTTGACTGATCACTAAGTACAAATAGTAACTAGGGTTAGGTTGTTGAAGAAATGAGGAAATAAATTAAAAATAATAGTTTGATCTTCATCCAAGTATTAAACTAGAAGTGATAGAAATAAGGTGGATTTAATGCCCCTCTAGTAAATAATGGTACATAAGAATGTCCATATTATCCTTTGGTATGTCCTTCAAGGCATAGAAACATTTTTTTAAGGTCATCTACAACAATAAAAGAGCATGAGGAAGCTTACAACATGATATCACTTGAGTAGAAAGTTCTTGAACCATTGATTGATCAATTCTTGGTTGTCTTCCTTGGTTTATAGCTGTTAAGTACCCCCTTGATGAATGACCCTATTTTAATTTCAATCACTATGGTTGTTAGTAAGACTATACCTTGTTAAATTAAAATCCTTTTATTGATGAAAGTGAGTATTTTGGAAACACATTTTTTGATCCCATAGATCTTCAAGATTAATCAAAAAGATCATATCAATGAAACATGAAAAAAGATACATCAAAGACCCTTTGATACAAATATTAAAATTATTGAAAACATCATTTCAACCAAATAGAGAAAAAATTAAACAAAAAAAACATCGTATACATGTATATCAACACATCGATTAGACCTCAAGTCATTTCATAGATAAAAAAATCTAACCAAAAAGGTATGTTGATGAAAGTAAGTAGAAGTTACATCGATATTGCCTTATCAATGTAGCATATGATTTAGATGAGACACTAAAACACTTCACCCAATACCTAATCTATGTCATGGATTATTCATCAATAAGGAAAACAGAAGTCTCATTAATGAACCTTGTCAAAGAAAGTTTGCATTTTGATGAAGCATTTAAACATTCCTTGAATGCCAAAATTGCCCATTCACAAGAAAAATAGAATCTATCTTGGCATCATCATGTCAAAATAAGTATCATATCATTAAGACCCTAGGACACTTCACTGACCAATTAAGATGCACTAAAAAGATTGTGACCGCCAAACAAAAGAGAAGCTTCATCAGTAATGGTCTTGTCAAAATCCATTGTTACCTTTTGATTTCATGCATGTCTTTGAAGTTCTAATTTTTCCTTCTAATTTTGACATGATCTCTCAAACCTCTATTAGGGCCCTCCTCTATCCTCCATCTTTCCAATCAATGCCCACCAAGAGTTTTTTAACCATAAAAATTTGAGAATTCTCAAACTTTACATCTTTTCCTGTCAAATCCCTTGAGATGCCAATGAATTTGGTTCTAATTAGATTGTTGTTAGTTCTCATTTTAGAGTTGTACAATTTTTTTGATCTAATATTTTTTCATGCCTTTGTTTTTTTCATCTCACTCCAACTTGGTGTCTTCAATACCATTAATTAGTCCCCCCCTCTCCTTTCTTGTTTGATTTCTTGTATAAGTCATCCTTGTATATGTCATGTTAGTTTGAATCATGTACTTGGTCATTGTTTCCTAAGTCAAAGGAATTTGATCTCTTGAACCATTGGGAAATGTTTGAACCACTTTGTATCAAGTTCAAAGAGGTTTAAATGAATTCAATGAAAATAAAGATAGTTCATAAGATATTTTGAGGTGAATCCCACATCCAAATCATATCAATTATTGCATACCTCATGGAACTATCTTGTACTAAGTTCAAAGAAGTTTAGGATGATTCACTAGTATTTATAATACAATGAGATGATTTATAGACATGAAAAAGGGTTTCTAGCATGAGTGTGAAAATCATGAAATGGTAACTTTGAAGTTAGGATATGACAAATATTAGTTACCCATGTCACAAGATTGTAAATTAAAAATCTCTTGACACATGCAAATCTTTCCATAATGAATCCTTGGGATATGTTTATTTTTATCTGTTAGCTTAGGAATGTTATATAATGATGTTGGACTATTAATATTTCTCTTTAAATGTGAATTATAAAGATGATATGAAGAGGTACTAAGGATTTTTCACAGTTTTTGTAAGTTTAAGGTAAATATTGATAACTTTTTCTCATGTGTTTCTAGAATTTATTTTCCATTAAGCTTCAAAGGTTGTTTGTTTGAAAGAAGAATTGCAAGGTCCAAACTAAATTTTTTAGGTAATGTCACAAGAATGAATTGCAAGGGTCTCATTATAAGTGATACTAACTTGAAAGAGGTAGACATATAAAGGATAAATGGCATATTTTTTGACCAATTAGCCAAGCATTTTTCTCTTGAAATCATCTCAAGTGGTCTATTGTAAGTTGTAGATTTTCCACCTACATTTAGGATCCCTAAACTAATCGAAGAATGCATAAATTGATATGACATTAAGGCTAGATATATCAAGAATATAATGGTGAAAGTTTAATCCCTATCAATAGAGAGACAATAATGTTTGTGTTAAAAATCCCTTAACATAATTTCTCATAAATTACCCTTCAATGAACTAGTTGAAAATTATCATAGTGTTATTGCAAGAAACTAGATAGAAAAATTCTATAAAGGGGGTTCCTATCTGCCAATAATTCTAAATAAAGACTATATAAAGTTGTATATCCAAGACTTGGTATTTCTATTACATAGGGTAAGAGTTTTCCCTAAAAACTTTTTATTTGAGGACTGGATGCATTTTCTATTGAAATAACACTTGAGGGTAAAAAATACATGGACTAAAGAGAACTCATCGCAAGTTCATTTATAGAGAAACTCAAATTATCTCAAGTGGTCAAGAAATATTTTTAGATGGCTTCCTACTAATGTACTACATAGCTTGTACCCAAAATTTATCTAGTATTCCACATCAACTTTGGGACAAAAACATCACTATCTATGAATATTGCCCCATGCTACAAAGGAAAAACACCCTTGAGAATTATAAGAGAGTGCATGATGTTTTCCTAGGGAGATTATGTCTTGAACTATCCAGGACTCTAGGAAGATGAATGTCATAGGAGGCCCAAAACCTAGTTCAGGTGTATGGTAGTTTCTACATTCATTTCCCTTGGTTCACATACATTCAAATTGGCCATGTTGAAGATGAGCCTATAAAGTTTCTAGGAAATAAACTAGATTATTTCATGATGTCATAAGTATGTAGAAAACTCTCTCTTGTGGTTAGGAAGTTTCTACTCGAGAAAAAATGTGAGATGGTTTTTCCTATCCAGTTGGGTCATCTTGCATGTAAATCCATGGAGGATGCAATAAGTATAGGTTATAACTTATCTAATATTGACCTCAAATATTATTATGATAGAAATGGGTTTGATAATAATGGGTTCTCTAGATGATCCATAGATTTAAAACATCATATATCACCAAGTCCCCATCTAGAGGACTTTTGGGAAGATTTCCTAGATGAAAAGGAGGTTGATAAGAGAGACCATTTTAGGTTACACTTTGATGGAAATTTAGCTTCAATGGGATATTTAAGGTTTTAATTAATGGAAACATAATAAAACATTAAGACAATAGAAGTTAATGGTTAATTTTGATATAATAATGCTTATAAAATTGTCTCAAGCAAAATTATAGTGTATAGGAAGACTATTTGTTCGGCAAGCTTGACTAAAGAAAAATATGGTTTAGTGAGCTTGAAGGTAGATATTATGGACACCATCAAAGACATGTGTAATACCACTAAGGATTTATGTTTTGCATATGTTTTGGAAATTTTTCCAGTTACAATTTTATTATCATAAAATAGGACAACTAGAAGAGTATTAGCATTTTGTTCAATGAATTATTTTGACTTGTCAAAGTAAGATCTTGACAAGGTAGGGATGGCATCCTAAATATTAACCCTTAGAATAGAATAATGTAATATTAATTTTTACAAATGTGTGTAGAAGATCAAGGCTAACAGAGTAAAGATTATGGTATAAAGGAAGAGTTATTGTTAGTGGAAGCTTGTCAATTGTATTGTAATGATACAATTTCTATATGTGCACTTTGATTATATTGTATACATGTGAAATTGATGATTAGAGAAGAGAAGTGATGAAAGAGCATCCTAGGTGTAAGGGAAATCTTGCATCACCCAAAAATATTTTATTTTTAGCCTTTTCTATTTTAATAAGGACTAGTAGATAGGGTGGTTACTATTTATGGGAACTTACTATTTTTAGTAAGTTTGTGATACGAGCTTAGAATGTTCTCATTTTCTATAGGAAGGTTCATTTTAGAGTTGTAAGCCTACCATAAAAATCTCATTTCTCAAACATTAGTATCAAAGAAGTTATTATGGAATTTTGGTGGAAAAATTTGCAGAAAAATCTTTAGGCTCACCATTGGAGGCCTTAGAGTGCCTAGATGAGGTCTAAAAACTCGACAAAAGGGCACTAGAACTATTCTAAGCCTATAGATTAGGAACTAGTGTTTCCAAAAAGTGGTTATAATAGCCAATCAAAGCAACGGTTTATGAGTTACGGACTTTGGAAGTTGGGCTACCAAAATTTCTACAATAATTTGTCAAAGATGTATTTGGCTAACTCTATGTGTATTGTTAGGGTTTTTTGGCCCTAGGTATTAAGATTAAGCATCTAAAACCTTCCTAGGTGGCATAAACTGCCTATTTAAGAAAGGCCCAAACATTGTCCAGGATAGCTCTAGGTCATAGTTGCCTACACTATCTTGCATATTTTTGTAATGAAGACATCCATTTGGATTAGCATATTGTAATTGAGAATTCTATAATTCTACATTTACGGTGATAATAAGAAGTCCATATTTTGTTTCTCACATTTTTTAGTTATTTCTTTTTTTTTCTTATCAGTTTATGGTATTAAGGGGAGTCCCCTGCATCAAGTGGTATTAGAGCTAGAGTTCTTGAGCATGTAGATAGATCGCTGACTATGAGGTAGCTCACACCAGGACCATGGTTTGGGCTAAGTTTGTAGATAGATTGTTGATTGTGAGGTAGTTTGCACTAGGGTTTTGGCAAAAGGTCAAAAATGCCTCCACAAAGAGAGCATGGTGGAAGAGCTATAGGTGTTACACCTGGGAGTTTTTGACCCCTCTAAAGACAATTACAAGCACTAGAGGAATGAATCTTCCCATAAGATAT
The DNA here is from genome assembly GCA_028749045.1 of Cupressus sempervirens. Lineage (NCBI taxonomy): Eukaryota > Viridiplantae > Streptophyta > Pinopsida > Cupressales > Cupressaceae > Cupressus > Cupressus sempervirens. Next base: position 219,042,767 of record CM053789.1, read on the forward strand.
GAAATCAAGGATGAGGATGAAGTAGAAGAAAATGCTAAAATAGAGGTAGTTCTAAACCCAGAGGAAGAGAGGCTTTTTAGGGCCATCTCCAAGATTGGAAAAAGACCTAAGTTTGAGGTTCCTGCATTTTTAGAAAATCTTAACCTAGAAGAGTTGATCGATTAGATCAATGAACTAGAATAGTACTTTGAGTATGAAGATATTGAGGATCCAGATAGGGTCAAGTTTGCGAAGGCAAAACTGAAGGGACATGCAAAGATTTGGTGGTAAGAGGTTTAGTTGGAACAAAATAGAAAGGGAAAGGAAAAAATCACTAGATGGGATCAGATGATAGCTAAAATGAAGTGACAATTCATTCCTATGGATTATGAGCTTGATCTGTTGAAGAAGATGCAAGGAATGAAGCAAGCAAGAAAATCTATTTAAGAGTGTATTGAGGAGTTCTACCGATTTCTCTTTAAAACCAGCCATGCAAAAGCTGATAAGGAGAAAGTTGCCTATTATCTTAATGGGTTAAGGCCTAGCATTTAGGATGAGCTTAGTTTGGTTTGGATGAATAGCATTGAGGAAGCATACTAGTTTTCCCTAAGAGTTAAGGAGAAACTGAGCAAGAAATTTGATAATAAGAATAGTGAAAGAGGTCATGGTGGAAGATCTGGTGGATAATCTTATGGAGGTCGTAATGATGATTAGATGAACAAGAATGAGGAAGTAGAAACCAAAACCAAAGGGGAAACAATTCCAATCATTTCCATCATCAGAACAAGAGAGATCAGAGAGGAAGAGGCAGAGGACAAGGATTTGGAAGAGGAGGCTTCCGTGGAAAATGTTTTCACTACAGGGAAGAAGGGAATAGAGCATTTGAATGTACTTCGCACCAAGGAAGGATAGATTGAAGAACAAAAGTTAAGGTGAGAGTTACACATATTGATGAAGATGTCAAATCCTCACATTCTAAAGATGGTGAAAGAGGAGAAGTCCTAGTTAACAGAAGAGTCCTGCTAAGTGGTGAGAATTTGTTTCGAACAAGGTGTAGATGTGAAGATAAGTGTTGTGATGTGATCAATAATGGTGGAAGTACTAAAAATCATGTGTTAGGAATGTGGTCACCAAGTTGAAGCTGAAGAGACACAAAAACCTATGTCCATACTGTATTTCTTGGGTGCAAGATGACCACAAGTTCATGGTCAATGAGCAGTGCTCAGTGAAGTTCAAGATTGGAAACTACAAGGATAAGGTACTATGTGATATCATACCTATGGACATATGTCATATGTTGTTGGCAGGCCATGGTAGTTTGATAGGCATGTTGTACATGATGGGTGAGAAAATACCTACACTCTAACTAAGGATGGAGTGAAACATAAGAAGAAGCCATTAAAGGATAAAGAAGAAAAGGTATTTAGTGCTACTAGAATATGTTTTCTTGATGCAAAAGAGTTTCTTAAAGGTATGAAACATGAGCATATGTGTTTTGCTATAATTCTTAAAGGTAGTAAAGAAGAAGTAAAGTTTGTACTTGTAGAAGTTGCAGGTATGTTGGGAAGATTTTTTTGATATTGTATCAGATAATGTACCTAATGGATTTCCCCCAATGAGGAAGATCAGTCACTAGATGGATTTGGTTCCAAGAGCCAATTCGCCAAACAAGGCAATGCACATAATGACACCAGTAGAAAGTTAAGAGTTAAATAGGCAAGTTCATGAGTTGTTGTAGAAGGGGTTGATTCGAAAGAGTCTAATTCCATGTGTTGTACCAGTAATATTAGCACCAAAGAAGAATGGATAATGGTGGATGTGTAGAGATTCTCATGCTATCAACAAGATCATGATGAAGTATAGATTTTCATTACCCAGGATGGATGATATTATGGACTGTTTGAGTGGAGCTAAGTATTTTACAAAGATAGATCTGAAGAGTGGTTACCATCAGATTCATATTAGAGAAGGTGATGAGTGGAAGACTACTTTCAAGACAAGGGAAGGACTTTATGAGTGGTTAGTCATGCCTTTTGAGCTAACCAATACACCAAGCACTTTCATGAGGCTCATGAATGAGGTACTAAAGGAGTTTCTAGGTGAGTTTATCATTGTTTACCTAGATGATATGTTAATCTTTAGTAAGACATTGGAGGAGCATTTGATTCATATTCGCAAGGTGTTTGAAAAGTTGAGGGAAGAAAAGTTGTTGATAAACCTAAAGAAGTGCAACTTTGTAAAGAAGGAGTTGGTGTACTTGGGATTTGTAGTCTCAAGAGGTGGTCTAAAAATGGACCCAGAGAAAGTGAAAGCTATCCTTGAATGGCCTACTCCAAGGAGTGCAATAGAGGTAAGATCATTTCATGGACTGGCTACATTTTATAGAAAGTTCATAAGAAGTCTTAGTAGTATTTGTGGACCCTTGACTAAAATAATGAGAGGAGATAAGAAAAAGTTTAAGTGGACTATAGTAGCAAATAATAGTTCCAATCTGTTGAAACAGAAAGTTGCTAAGCAGCCTATTTTAGCACTTCCTTATTTTAACAAGGTGTTTCAAGTAGACTATGATGCTACTGGTACTGCAATAGGAGCTATTTTGAGCCAAGAAGGTAGACCTATTGCTTATTTCAATGAGAGGTTGAATGATGCAAAAAGAAAATATTACATTTATGATTAGGAATTTTATACCATAGTTCAAGCATTGAAGAAATGGAGATGGTATCTTCTTCCTAAGGAGGTTTTTTTGTATACTAATCATCAAGCTTTGCTACATTTGAATAGTCAAGGAAAATTGAACCAAAGGCATTTAAAGTGGGTTGAAATTTTGTAGAGTTATACATTTGTTTTGAAACACAAAAGTAGGAAGTCTAGCAAAGTTGTATATGCTCTTAGTAGAAGACAACTTTTGCTAATAGAAATGTAGATAGAGGTCATTGGGTTCAAGGAACTTAGTACTTTGTATCCAAATGATCCTGATTTTGGTAAAGTATGGAAGCTTTCTACAAAACCTATTACACTTGATAGGAAAAAGTGGTTGGATTTCATGATCCAAGATAATATGTTGTTCAAAGGAAGTCAGTTGTGCATTCCCAAAATTTCAATGAGAGAGAACCTCATCAAGGAGAAGCATAATGGAGGATTGGCTAGGCATTTTAGCAGAGATAAAACTATAATTTTGGTTGCTAAAATTTATTACTGGCCACAGTTATAGCAAGATGTGACAAAGTTTACACAAAGTTGTTGAGTATGTCTAATGGTGAAAGGAGTGAAGCAGAATACAAGGTTGTATCAGCCATTACCTATACTAGAGAAGCCATGGGAGGATGTTAGCATGGATTTTATTCTTGGGTTGATGACATAGCATGGGCATGATTCTATTTTTTTGGTGGTTGATAGGTTTTCAAAGATGGCACATTTTATTCCTTGCAAGAAGACTAGTTATGTTGTTCATGTAGGAAAGTTATTTTTCAGAGAAGTGGTCAGACTGCATGGTCTGCCAAAGAGTATAGTTTTAGATAGAGATACCAAATTTTTTGAGTATTTCTAGTGTACATTGTGGAAGAAGTTGAGGATAGATTTGAAGTTTAGTTTATCACATCATCCATAGACTGATGGGCAGACAGAAGCTATGAATCACAGTTTGAGAAACTTGTTGAGATGCTTGGTTGGAGATAAACCAAAAAGCATGGGATATAGTTTTACCATAGGCAAAATTTGCATATAATAATTATGTCAATAGGAGCATTGTTAAATCACCATTCCAAATTGTATATGGGAGTAGTCCTAGAAATGTTTCTGAATTGAGGAAGTTGTATAAGGGAGAGATAAGTATTGTTGAAGCAGAAGATTTTGCTAAACATTTGAAGAACATCCATGAGGAGGTGAGGAAGCACATCATAAAGATGAACACATAGTATAAGGCTAAGGTAGATGTGAAAAGGAGATATAAGGAATTTCAAATTGGATATCAAGTCATGGTTCATTTAAGAAAGGAGTGTTTTCTAGTAGGTACATATCATAAGCTAAAGATGAAGAAGTTTGGACCATGTAAGATAGTGAAGAGACATGATTCTGGAAATGCGTATGAAGAGCAATTGCCTATTGAATTGAATATTTCACTAGAATTAAATATTTCAGATTTGACAGAGTATTATGAAGGAGGTGATGGAGATGAAGTTGCAAAAGTGCAATGGAGCATTCTAGCAGCTAGTTTGGCTACCAAGGAGATTGAGGAGATACTAGACAGTCGTATTGGAAAAAGTACCAGAAATAGAACTTATAAGGAATACCTGGTCAAATGGAAAGGGAGACTAGTTGAGGATTCATCATGGCTAGCAAAGGAGGAGGTCAACCATCTTGGTTTTCCTTTGAACACTTGAGATGTGATAGGGTCACTTGCATCACTCAAAAATATTTTATTTTTAGCCTTTTCTATTTTAATAAGGACTAGTAGACAGGGTGGTTACTATTTATGGGAACTTACTATTTTTATTAAGTTTTTGATACAAGCTTAGAATTTTCTCATTTTCTATAGGAAGGTTCATTTTAGAGTTGTAAGCCTACCATAAAAATCTCATTGCTCAAGTATTAGTATCAAATAATTTATTGCAGATTTCTACTGAAAAAAATTTCAAAAAAATCTTTAGGCTCACCGTTGGAGGCCTTAGATTGCCCAGTTGAGGCCCAAAAACTTGATGGAAGGGTGCTAGTGTGGTTCTAAGCCTGTAGATCAAGAGCTAGCATTTCCAAAAATTGGTTATAATCCAATCAGAGCAATGGTTTGTGAGTTATGGCCTTTGGAAGTTGGGCTACCAAAATTTCTAAAATAATTTGTCAAAGATGTATTTGGCTGACTCTATCTGTATTGTTAGGTTCTATCAGCCATAGGTATTAAGTTTAATCATCTAGAACCTTTTCGGGTGGCATAAACTACCTATTTAAGAAAGGCCCAAACATTGTCCAAGACACCTCTAGGTTATAGTTGGTTGCACTATCTTGTAGATTTTTGTAATGAAGATGTCCATTTGGATTAGCATATTGTAATTAAGAATTTTGTAATTTCGCATTTGCAGCGATAATAAGAAGTCCATATTTTTTTGTTTCAGATTTGTTAGTTGTTTCTTTGTTTTTGTTATGAGTTTATGGTATTAAGGGGAGTCCCCTACATCAAGAAGACTATTGTATGGAGTTTTTTATGTGTGGAACTACAAGTACTAATCAGATATTGCAGATATCAAAATAGTTAAGGTTTTGTATCTATTCATATAACTTGTAACTTTATATATGCATGTTTGGGAAGTGAGATTAACTCATATTTTGTATTATAATTACAAATCCTAATAGAGTTGAGGAATCTCACAAGTCCTAGTCCTCTCATTAGGATAGATACACTTTATACATGTAATAGACTTGTAACAGGGTCAATATCTTTCACAAGATACTTTTGATTAGTGGATTCAATTTTGTGGGTACCATCCCAATTAGGGTTTCTCTAGTTAATAAAATATTGTGTTATGAGTTTCTTTAAGTTGTACATGGTTTTAATTTTTAACATATTTTTATATGTAAGTTTAAGAGTTGTAAATAATATGCATAGTTGGGTAAAAAGTTGTTTAAAATGGATAACTAATTCACCCCCTTGTTATATCAGTGCACTTTACTTTCTAACAATTGTTGTTAAAGCCTAGTTTCTCTGAAGAAACCTAATATCTTAAGGGAGATCATTATGGATTTAGCATATTTGTTGAAGATCTTAAAGAAGCTTGAGGAGTTAGATCTAGTTAATTATAAAAGAAAATTTGAATATCAATCTTAAAGATGCATAAGAATTTATTCATAAGTTGAAAGATCGAATTAAGATTTCAATATCCAAGAAAAAGGAATCACATGAACAAATCAAGGATTATTAATTAGCTATGAATTATAAGAAGGAAAATGAAAATTTGAAGCATGAATTGCAGATCACAAGAATGAAGATGAGTTTGATGGGAGATTAAAAAAATACAAACATATTTAAAGAATGAGAATGCAGATTTGAGATGATATCTTACCAAGGTGACATCTGAACTTGAAAGTATAAAATTGAAGTATGTGGAACTTGAAAAGTATAATTTCATTGTAAAAGGATAGCTTACACAAACCAAACAACATCTTGATAAATTGTATACAAGCACAAAGAATGTTGATGAATAGATTATGGTACAAAAACTTGTTGGAGATATGACATGAATTGGATATGTTGAAGGTGAATCACTTAAAGGATCTAAAATTGCATAAGAACAAGAACTTGTGAATCAAACTAGTTAAAAAGTAGATCAAAACAATCAAGTGTCTAATTAGTCTAAACAACCCAAAGGGAAAAAAGGAGAAAAATTACATAAGAAGATGCTTTGTATGCAACCAACTTGGACACATGAAGAAATATTGCACTAGTAAGTGTTCTAAACCCTTTTCTAGTTATTGTTTTAATTTCTCTATTTATGGACATAGATCTAGTGCATATAGAAAGCCTAATCAAAAATAAAATATAAAATGGATGAAAGGACTAACAATGCAACTAGTAGACATTTGGGAATGAATAAATTATTTACCGATGGAGTTATGTATTAAAAATGAAACAACTTTGTACATATTGCATTGCAACACTATAGATTAATCACTTTGGGCCAATATATATAAAAAGAGTTAGGGCATGTCATATTTTTAATAACTTAGGTCGTGGAACAAGACTTTGTAGATTTTATGGTTTCAACAACAACATGAGAACAACTAACATGAGAGCACAAAATTTGAGACCTCCTAATGTAAGAAGGAACATGAAAAATATGAGAAGAGATCAAAATGTGAATAAGAAGCAAGGTGGGAGCATTGATAAAACATTTATAAAAGAAGGAACACTAGAAAACAAAAAGGTATGGATAGAAAAGTCAAAATAATCATCTAAGAATAATATAGGTATAGTATCAATTAATGTGTTGGCTAATAGTTTGTGTTCCTTAATATTTTGGTTCATACATTTACTCTTAGACTACTCAATGACTTGTGGGAAACAAAGAAGTTAACAACATAAGGGGTCAGTGTAGTAATCTATCAAAGACCCTTGAATTAAAAGGTACATCTCTCAATATTTTCAATAAATTTTTTTTTTGGGTTTTGGGGGTGTACTCTTAACCAAAGAGTAGAAGAGGAAAATACCAGATTGCTCAACACTTTAAACAACCTTGGCAAGTGTAAATGAGGACTAACTCACTATATGCACTCTATTCTAACCTTAATACAAGAAATGAAAATATGCATAACCAACTATGATAACAGGAGAAAAAAAAAGATGGTAGAATGGGTAATTCTCTGATTAAAAAGTTAACTGATGTTTTGACAATAACCAGATTGCCTATCTCTCAACCACTCCATCGACCAATTTTTGACCTTCTTATATAATGAACTACATTGTTCGATATAATTGTTTAGTTGTGTGTTGTCCTTGATATTACACAAATGTCATATCAGTTATCAAATAGAGTCTACCGAGCTCAATTAGTCAACAAAGAAAAATAAAAAGTCTATTGAGCTCAGATGGTCAGCAAAGTGATTCACAGAGTCTACTAAGCATTTCTGGAAGTTATACTATGGAAACAGTCTCTACCGAGCTCACTTGAGCATTGAAGGATTCTGTGGCAGAAGTTAGTTTCTACCAAGCTGACAAGGTCAGTGAAGGAAAGCTAGTGTTTACCAAATTCACTTGGTCTCCAAAGGATTTTACAAAGTTCATAGTGTTTACCAAGTGTCAGTTGGTTAACACTGAAAATAATTTCTAGAGCAGTGTTTACCGAGAAAGGTTGGCCAATGAAGGATTTCATTGTTTTGGGAAATAAAGTTTAATTGTTTCATGTAAATATTGTAGCCAACTGATGTAATAATTAGTGATAATTGTGACTTGTAAATGAGCTAACTAGACAACTTGTATGGTATAAATAAAAGGTCTCGTTGTGAAATATAAATTGTAATGAATGAGCATGCAAGTGATTTGATTGTGTGAAGGAGGTGTGAGAAAATTTTGAAGAAGGATAAGATATCCTTAAGGAGTAGCAAAGGTGTATTCTATTAGAGAGGATCTAGTGAAGTAGAACAGAGATCTGTAACAACAAAGATTAGTTACATCTCATTTAGGTCACTTCATTGTTACTTTTTCATCATTGTAGCAATGATTCCTAAATCTCTTAATAGAGTTGGTTTAATAGCCATTTTTGTAAATCCTCTAACAAGGTGGACAATTCTATTGAATTGTTCTAAATTCCTCTAGCAAGGCCACTCCTAATAGGGTTTTTTAATCCTCTAACAAGGTCACACCTAACAGTGTGTTTTGTAACCTTAAACGGGGTTGGCTCCTAATAGGGCTCACTTCAGAAGAGTGAAAATTGGTAGCTAGTTACTTGGTGTTTTTCCCATATTGGATTTCCACATTAAATCTGGCGTCTCTTATGTTGATGTTATTTCTTTTATGCATGTATGTTAAATCCTTGTGAATGCTTAAAGATTAGTAATAAGTTAACAAACATCTACTGAGTTACAACATTTTTCTATGTGGCTACCGAGTGACAATAGTAACTAAGTTTTAAAGACATCTAAGGGATTTATGGATTTATTTTTATGGTAATTGATTCACCCTCCCCCCCCCCCCCCCACCCCCCTTAGTTACTCCATCTATATTTCCAACACTACACTACACACATGAACTATGACATATAGCATAAAGAAAAAAGACAACTTATGCTAAAGAAAGTAAGGTATACAATCTATTGAATAAAAGATATAAAACCAAGTTCATTAGCATTCATTCAATTAGCAACAAAATCCACTTCATTCCAAATACTACACTATACCTAAATGAACAAAAGAATTAAAATTGGACTCAGAGTCACACATAGTAGTCCTAGCTATAGGGATTTGCCCAAAATTAATTTTGTAGATCATATTAGCTTCCCAAAAATTTACATATATAAGCCTTCTCAAAATGGTCAGTTATAATAGATGACTGCATTGTAGAGCATCTCTAAATGGAATAATCTAAAAATAGGACAAGATAGAATCATTTTTGCTATATATACTGACAGAATTCCATAAATGGATACAAAAAGAAAGAGAAAGAGAGAAAGAAAAATGTCCTGAAGAATGACAGAAAATCATGCCTTTCTAGGAGTAACTTCTTTAGCTCTATAAGCTTTCATAGCATCAGTTACTTTGTCTAGCTCATCAACACTTGGGTTGATAATGTTGTTAGTTTGAATCATCTAGCAATCATGCATCTCCATTAATTCATCTATACTAGCACTCTTTCACTAGAATTTCTCTAATGCCCTCCTTATGATTGAGCCTACTAATGAGAGTTCTTAAATCTTCAACATTTGGAAGTTAATTGGATCAACAGCTTCATCAACAAATTTCAAGAACTTTGACTTCATACTCTCAACATCCACAAGCTTTCCATTAGCAAATACATAGGACTATGTATGTAGTATTTTCAAATATTCAAAGAATTTTTTGATGACCTTCTACATGAGGTCATGCACATCCTTAAGCTTTCCTATCGAATAGATAGAGCTTTCTATAATAAACTCTAGAGATTATTTCCAATGAAACAATGGCTCTTGGCCTATTTTGAGGATCCCATGAGAGATAGCAACATTAGTTTTAATTTCAATCAATTCTTGTAGTAGGGCCAACTACTCTATTAGTCCGTCTAATACATTTTTTATAGTGGATTAATGATTGGAAGCTTCCTCTCTTATCTTATGAGCATTTAATACAAGATTTACCAATTTTTTGATCAATGGGGGACCTTGAGCCTTGATTTGATCTACCCATGCTCAAAATATTTTCCTAACATGCCTCTCTTGTTATAGCTTTAGGAGTAGATTCTTATTCTCCTTTTCATTTGAGTTGAATTCACTAGTTGATGTACTCCCAATTGAAGATATAATATATTCCATCAACTCTTTATTTGAGGCTTTGAGGACCTCCTTTTCTGCTCTTAGCTCTTCCAACCTATCTTCAATCTTCTCATTGGTAGACTTCCATATGTTCACCATGGAATCATGAATAGGGATATTAAATCCATCATTTTGATATGGAATTCATCTATATAAAGCTCATGGAATTTTCCCTCCTTTTGTGGCTCTGCAATCTCTACTATCATGTGGCTAGTAGATGGATCAGTGGCCAATGTAGCAATGGATTTTTGCTTCTTCATTTTCTTGGAGAGTGGATGAGAAGAGGTGCCTTGTGTGATCAATTCCTTTGATGGATTTGCATCTTCATATCTTCTCTTCTTCCTATCAATGGTTTTCTTGAGCCATGACTTAGTAGAGAGCACATTGATAGTTGATTGTAGGGTAGTGGGGTCAAACAACTTCCTAGCAACTGGTGGCATTTACTTTCTCTAAGAGGTATTAGGGAAGGGGAAAACCCTAGTTAGTAAGAAAGCCAAGGTGTCTCCTTACTATGCTTGCTTGCTTTTGGTCATCCATGGGGCTAGTGTCATCATCTAGGTTGATCACTTGAATAGGGGAGCCAAGGTTGGTCACAAATTTTTGTTGTTCCTTGTCCCCTTCTTTTTTCCCAACTTTTCTCATATCTGGGAGAGAGCCATCTTCATGTGTAGGAGTATTTGGCATGTTTTTTTTCTAGAGGTTGTTTTCCACCTTGCCCAATAGACTAAGTTGGTCCTGCAGATGTTGAAGTAAAAGTAGGAGAGGTAGTTCATGTAGTTGATTGGGTGGCTCTAGAAGATACTCCACCCATAGAACTGGTACTTCCCATTCTTTTCTTCCTCACTCAGGTCCATTCCACCTACTTGTCTATCCTCTTGATAATTTCATGCATGATGACATCCATGGTGTCTATGATAGGTCCTATAGTTTGGGTAGACAAAATTGGAGTGTCTTTGATCTTCTATAAGACATGGGGCTCATGTAGGCTCTATCATCTATAAGGTTAGAAACATCAACATAATCATTATATAACTTAATTTAATCAATAGTTAATTGGGACCAAAACTTCTCCCATGTCTGGTACTCATTGAGACACTTGATCCAATAGTCCTTAATATCTAGAACATGCTTGTAGGCATATCCCAACTTCAAGTGATCTCTTACAAACTTGACCAAATCATATTGAGGCCTAAGTACCTCATAGTCAATTTTACTTTCTTCTCAAAGCTCTCCACTAGATTATGAGCCTTTGATCTAGAAGCACAAGAATAGGGTCCAACTACTATGGGGAAGGAAATCCCAACCATTTTCTTTATATTAGAGCACAAGGTTCTCACTTTAAAAATTTGTCGACAGAGTTCAATTAGAATCACCTTATCCTCTAGATACCTTGGCAACCTCTTGGGAAATCCATCAAAGGCACCTATCCTCAAGTAAGAAAAGCTCAAAATTTTGATAAATGAGCATCCAAACTAGTTGATGGATGATATTGCTTCTAGTGAAAATCTCCTTTCAAGGCATCCATGTAACTCCTAGAATAACCTCATTATGAAGACATTTTTCATGGACACATTCTCCTTCAAACTTCTTTATAGCTAAAAATGTGGGTAGAATTCATATACCTTTGTGTGTTCATCATAGTTCTAGATGCTAGGAAGGCTAGGCCATAAATGATGTGTAGCCAGGGCATGGATTAGATAACAAGACATATAAAATTGGTTGAATCCTTTGGCATAATTCATCCATGAGGTGAGGTCATCACAAATGATCTGCATCTAGTCAATCTACACACCCTCAACATAGATGGCTTGCACCAGAAAGAAATGATGCTTGATGAACTCTAGAATATCCTCTCTTCCCTTTATTCTAAGAAACAAAAATAGAATATCTATGATTTCCTTCTTCAAATTAGTGCCAAACAAGGTCTTGGGCATTTTTCTCTTCTTCGAATGAGGTGTTTGAAACCATGTCTTTTGCATGTCCTCCCTTCTAAGGGTATTCTTCTCATTGACCATGGGTTCAGAGGAGCCAAAGTTGATGTCACAATATTAGTCATTTATGGGCACATTGAATGCAAACTACATTATAGCCTTGTTGAGAGAGATGAGGATGGATTGGTCAAGAAACAAAATTTTCTTTGTTTTCAAATTGGATCTCTCGATACACTCCCTCACAAGCTCTGGTGCATGTACTACCATTTGGAAACCAACTACTTCTACCAATCCACTCTCTTTTAACTTTTGAGGGATCAAGTGAATAGGCTGAGAATTCATTCTTCTATGGAGATCACCCAAATCATAAAATTTGAATGACATATCTGATAACTCTTTCAATTCACTCTTCACACCTATTAACTTATCATAAACCACAACTATGATTGTCTTTATCTATGATTTCATAAGATATAGTTCTCAATAAAAAGTCATTGTAATATACTTGAAGAAATAAATTTCATACAATTTGAATGAAATAGGTATAGGAATTCAAACATTGGTGCCACATGAATGAAATTAAGTTTGGACAACAATTATAATGATAGGATTTGCATTTAATTTCATGATCAACAACTATTTAAATTTTTTGTTCACTTCTACATAAAAACTTAAATTCTTTGTGGCTCTATTACTTTGCTTAGAGTAAAGTCATATTACTAAAAATTACTTAACAAAATAAGTTATTTAGTTCCACAAGAAGTACCCTACTTTTTTTTAGAATCCAGAATGCAAATATACTTGATAACAAATTAATAGATGCAGAAGAGCGAGAGAGAGAGAGAGAGAGAGAGAGAGAGAGAGAGAGAGAGAGAGAGAGAGAGAGAGAGAGAGAGAGAGAGAGAGAGAGAGAGAGAGTTATCTTTTCCACAAACTCATTTCCCTTTCATTCAGAATTGCAGCATGAGAAGTGATCCTTTAATATCTTGCACACTTCATTTTTGCACTTACTTTTCATTAAGTCAAGGTCACATCTTCATCATTAACCTTTTCAGAAGTATCTTCTAAGCATCTCCAAAGAAAAATTGCACTTTAAACTCACTTGTGTTTCCATTTTTAAAGCCTTTAGATAAGTAGCCTTTGTCATTACTTATGGGTGAAAAACCCCTCTCTCAATAGCATTTCCAAAAATGGAGCAAAGCAGACAAGACTTATCCCTTTATCTCAATCTAATGGCTTCAAAGCTAGATCTTGAGCATGCCTCCCATTGATTAAGGGATCAAAATAGTTCTATTAACATCGTGCATCCACTTCTTGTATGTATAGATTTGGATTTGACATAAATTGATGTAGCTTCAAAAGTAGAACAAAACACCTTTATTTCCATTAGTACATAGCAAAAAAACAATAGACCCACTCTTCCTTGTGAAAGTAGAGTATATCTCTGCAACATGAATGGACCTCTTCCTAGCTTTGATTTGTGGCTTCATGGGTCTTTCTATCATAACATAATCATGTACATCATTTTTTAATCATTGTCATATCTTCATCCTTCATATATGTTCTTGATATAGTTTTCCAAATAGGAAAACTAGTTTGATTTCTTAGAATCTGTAGGAAAAGGGATATTGAGGCAAGATAGTAGATAGTTAAACATGAACAATGTACTTCTCATTGGGAAGATGCTGAAACACATCCCAACCATACCTAGATCACCTAGAACCCTTGTACACAGAAAAAATAGAAAGACCACATGGAATGATGGATAAAGGTAATGCAAGGATACCTGACAAATATAGAAAGTGAGGTACTCAGGAAAGATGAGAAGTAAGTAACCTAAAGGATACTTAGACATCACAAATTTGGACACAAACACATTTAAATACCAATGACATTCAATTTTAAGGGTAAAACTAAAATTTGGCAACATAGTGGATCTTCCACATCAACATGGATTATCACTATTTAAACATAAATAGGGGATAATGCACTAGATATTTGATAGACCCTTGAATCATGGAATTATATTCCACACAATTATTAGTAGCATTAAATGATAATATGGAATCTATCTTATAAGGCCACAAAATTTAATATGCATATATGAGTGAAAACTAGAGACTTGAAGAGTACTAGTATTATGAACAAATTAATTGCAAAAAAAAATTCATGAATATTTAAGGGTAAATTTTGACTGACTCATCACCATTTGAAAATTGAAGAAAAGCATAAGCTAGGAGAAGGATTTCAAGGTGAATTGAGAAGTTCAGAGATGGATTTGTTGATGCATAAACACAAATGAAAATGTATCTAACTTATCTATGAGGTCTTGGTAAGATCTGCATTTGAATTTAATTTGAAGCTATGTCAACTCTATTAATGTGTGATAAGAGGGAGAAACAAAGGTACAAATTTAAGAAGCATCCCTTCATATCTTTGGGAGATGATCTAGTAGGAGATTTTTGAAAAATTCTTGATGAAGTATTCCATGCTGAGGGTATTCATGCCTATATACATTGTAAGTTTGAAAATTTGGGAGATACTAATATTACTATAGATCTAGATAAAGTATACTACAATGATAAGACATATAAGCAAGGTTCTGAGCAATTAGGCTAGTTGAACATTACATAGTATATTTTTTACAAAGATTTTGATCACACAAAATGGACTAGAATCATTCATAGTAGATTTCATGACAACATGTTTTGGATTGGAGATCAACTAGTAATGATTACTAATAACCTTATTCATAATCTTTCTAGTTTGAGAAACATAAGAATTTACCCTATTGTAGAGAAGTAGGGTTAAGAAATTGATTGAGATGAACACATGTACAATTTGGGATAAAAGAGGAATGAGAGCAGATGTAATCAGGTAGAAAGATGCCAAATTAATCAATGAGATCATAGGTTGTATGATGTATAGCTCTAGGACTAACTAAATATTAGTTGGAACTATCCTACTTCATACAAGATGACATAGGGTAAAGAGAAAGTAAACACATGTAAAATTATGAGGTTATAGTTGATTGAGAATGTGAAAAGGATAAAACAAGATAAGTATACCCCATTCAGATTTGAGTCACTACTCATTCACTTATTCTTTCAAGTAATTGGTAGATTCCCAAATATGCCAAATTATGAGTGGAATACTTGAAGATGTATTATGTATTTGATTACTAAATATTAAAGGAAATAATCTACATAAATAATCATAGAGGACATATCAAAGATGATTAAGTCTTTCCAAATTGAGATGAAGAAAAGATTCAATATCCCTCAATCTATTGTTGAGAAGTATAAAAATGATATTTTCTTCATGGTAGAAATTGATCTTACATGCATGGAAGCAGTGAGACTAAGAGAAAAATTTATTGAGCCTATGTGATATCAAGTTATTGAAGAAATGTTGGAAGTATATGTCAAGGCTATATTAGAATCAAAGAAAGATAAATAATTCCCTAGATGGGGCACCTATGAAGAGAAGTATAATGAAGTTAGGGAGAAATTGTATAATGGAGTAGTAAAGAAGAAAGTTGCTAAGAAGATTGAGAAGATGATCATAGATTCAAAGATGATAAAGGAAGAGTGGGAGAAAGTAAAATATGTTGCTAAAAAAATGCATAACATTGGATAGTATAATTTACTTATGGTGAATCCAATTTCTATTGAAGTATCACCATGAGTAGAAACATTATCTACAACAGTAGCAGAGGAATTACCAATTGAAAAAGAAGTAGAAATTACTCATGTGTAAGAGACTCTATAGTCTTTGGGCACAATAAGATCAACAAGAACATCAATATTAGTACCAATTAAAATAGAGACAAATATTCAAAAGAAGGAAGAGACTCTACAAAGAACTAAAAGACTCGAGGCAGTGACACAAGGCCCTGGACCTAAGAAGGAAAAGACTATAGTTAAGAGGGAAGGAAAGAAGATTCAAGAAGAAGAAGAGAAGGAGGAGATTCATATAAGTGAGAAGCAACTAGCACAAGGAACAACTAAACTTGTTGAACAAACATTTGGCAACAAAAAATCATGGAAGCCAGCTCTTCTCAAGCTAAACAATAAAAAAATTGGAGGAAGGTAACTTGGATCAACTAAATAAATTTTATGATAGATATTATATGAATCAGTAGAGGCAGTTAGAAGTCACAATGGTAAAGTATTTTTAAAATTTAAAAGACTGGTTCTTGAATTAAAAGGTAGTGTACCTAATGATCTTTACAATAAATTAAAGGATAGAAGGCTAAGGGTAGTATTAAAAGAAAAGAAAATGAGGGAAGATATTGTGAGAAACACTTTCCAAGTAATTAGTCAAGAATAATTGAATATTATTCTATAGAAGATGGAACCACCATTGAGGAGAAAAAAAGGCCAATTCAAATTATGGTAGGTGATTACGTTGAAGTTACTAAGGAAAAAAAGAAAGAAATACATCAAGAATTAAAGAACCTAGAGGTAATGAACCCAAAATCTACTAAAGTTAAGACTAGAGAACATACAATTCTAATTGATCAAGATAAATACACACAAAAAATTGTGAGTAAATTTCACCAACTTAAAGTATTCATAAGAGGAATTCCAATTTCATCAGACACATCAATTGAAGACTCCTTCATAGATAAAATAAATTTTGTTGGAAATTTGGACATTGTGGCAACAATAAATGATTATAGAAATAATTATCATGATGATTGGTTAGAGTAGGATACAAACCATATGGATGTACAAGAGGTAAAATATGAGCAAGGAAAAGATGACCAATCTACTCAACAAAGTGAGAATTCAAAGGATACTCCAAAGTTAGCAACATCCATATTGCAAGCACCATCAATACCATCAGTACTCAACACCAAAAATCAATCTATGATAGAATAGAGGGTAGAAAGTAGACAATGAGAAATATTAGAGCATGAAAACACATAAGGAAATGAAAAATAGAGGCTTGAAAAAGACAACAGGATAGAAGAGATCAATCAAGAAAGAAAAATTGAGGTATTGTGATATTGCTATCTGTTATTTATCAATTGATGAGCTTAAGGGGCTTTCTAATGAATGGTTCATAAGGCACAACACTTGGTGAAGGTTTTGCAAATTGGGTTGCAAGGTTTGGTTTTAACCATGGAGGAAACTTCATAGTTAAGCATGCTCAGGCTGGAGTAGTACTAGGATGGGTGACCTCCCAAGAAGTCCTGGTGCTTCACCCCTGTGAACATCACCTAGATCTAATGAGTGCTAAGTGTTCCATTTATTCTCATGAGAGATGGATTCATGTTGAATCACTACTCATGAAACATGGGTCAATGAGTTTGACTCAAAATCACACAGTTAAATCCTGATAGCAATATCACAATTTGACTTGCTGTGGAAATTATCACCTACTTATCAAATTGAGGTATTCCAAACACCTATTAAATCAACCAATAAAGGAAAAGAAAGTGCAAGTGATTTTGCACCTTCTTTGGAACTCTATTGAAGGAGACATTTCAAGTTTGATGAAAGGAGAAATGGACCTTGAAAGATACATGCATTAATCATCTTTTTCATATTCTAAATTTGTTGAATAATTAGAAAAGGAGGAAGAGAACACACGAAAGGTATTAGACATTGCAATTGATAGACTTCAACAAAATTTACCATTCAAAGTTGAATCTACACAAAAAGACAAGGATAATAAATTATAGAAAATAATTAAAGAATTTGATGCATATTTCACCACTCTAGAGGATAACACATACATAAAAGTGCAAATAAACCTCATGGCTACGACATTTAATCAAGCATTTGAAAAGGTGAAGAATACTTTAATTATTTTAGAGACTTGAATTATAGACTTGAGAAAGTATATATCATAAGGAAAGAAAGTGCATATTGAATGTGCTAGGGCACATATTCATACTTTTGAGATCACTAAGGATATGAAGGATAAGGAGACAGAGATAGAAAAGATAGCAGAAGAAATTAAGTTTAAGGATGTAAAGATTGTTGAATTGACCAGAAAGTTAGCGAGGCTTATGATGAATTGAAACTTTTGGAACACAAAATAGATAAGATAATGAGGAAATTTAGTCTATTAAGAGATGATTTATCTCCAAAAATTGACTTATTACACAAACAGTTGGATACACTCCTAGAAGCCAAGACATCTAATGACAAATTTTCTTCATTGCTTCTTAATGGAGCAGAAATCATAGCTTATGGACTATGTGCAATAAATGTTACAGAAATAGTTAAGTCTACTTAGGTTAAGGAATTTCAAACTTTGAAGGAAAAATTGGCCGATTGTTTGACACTTTTTGGAAAGTAACTTAGTTTGAGGAGGAGGAACAATTTTGACTTGTACATAGTAGTTTTGTCTCACCTTTGTCATTGATGCCAAAGAGGGAGAAGTGGATAGGAATTATTTTGTATTTTGGGAAGATAAGAATGAAAGGTATGTATAGCTTACTAAGTATATATTAAGAGGTAGAATTTATATAGAGTATAATCATAGGGGGAGAAGTATGTATAGATGGTATATATTAATGATCCACAATTTTGAAGTTTGGAAATTTTGTTTTGGCCACAAGTTTTGAAAGTTTGAAGTTTCAAAGTTTTAAAGAATTCTCTACTTAGTGAAGTTTTCCCATGTTGACATCAATACCAAAGGGGAATATTTTTGGAAATTTTTCTAAGGTGGCATGTTTAAGGTTTTCAATAATGGAATTATTATACAAAATTAAGATGGCATAAGTTAAAGGAAAACTTTGATATAAGAATGCTTAGAAAATTGTGTGAGTATAAGGCATAATTATAGTGTATAGGAAGAATGTTTTGTTAGGTGAGCTTCATTGAAGAAATATAAGTATAGAGAGCTTGAAGGAAGATAATATGGACATCATCGAAGACATGTGCTATATTGCTAAATATTTTGTTATTTTTTTGTTATGTTTTCAAAAATATTCCACTTATAGGTTTATTATCGCAAAACAAGGCAATTGACAAAGTATTGGCATTTTGGTCAAGGAATTATTTTAACTTTTAAAAATAGGATCTTGACAAGATAGGGATGAAATCCTAGATGTTAACTCTTACATGGAAGAATGTTACAATAAGTTTTGGAAATGTGTGTAGAAGATCAAGGCTGACAAAGTAAAGTTTTTTGGTATAACGTTGGATATTTTGTTTTAGGAGGGTTTCCAATTGTATTATAATATATGATTGATATATGCACACTTTGATGATAGTGTATAGATGCAAAATTTATGTTCAAAGTAGAGCAAATATTTTTATGAAGTTTTGTATGTGTGGAACTACAATAACTAATCCTATATTGAAGATATTAACATTATCAAGGTTTTGTATCTATTCATATAGCTTTTAAAGTTTTATAACATGTTTGGACAGTGGGCTCAACTTGTATTTTGTATTGTAATTACAATTCCTAATAGTGGTGTGGCTTCTAACAATTCCTAATCCTCTCATGAGAACAAATAAACTATATGAATGTAATAGACTCCAAATAGGGTCAATATCGTGTTATGAGTTTCTTTATGTTGTACATGGTTTTAATTTTTAAGATATTCTTATATGAAATTTTAAGAGTTGTAAATGATAGATCCATAGTTGGGGGAAAAGTTGTTTAAACTAGGGTATCAAAACCTAGAAGAAGTATCATTACTTGTGATAGATTGGACTAGGGAAGAAGAAGAAAATATTCATGAGAGGGCCATATATATTATCATAAATATTGAGACATAGTTGAAACAAAAGAGAAAAGAAAGAAAATAGATAGTTCAATTAAAAAGGTCTAATAGAAGTCATTTGTATTCCCTTGTCAATGCTTCTAACATGTTCTAATGTCTCTTTCTTGATTGATGATGCAAGTAGAGTACACCATCCAGGAAAAAATGATAATTATGGTGAACAAGATTGTAGATCATTCTATCATATAGAATACCAATTCTAGAACTAGGTCTTAAAAAATGCAAAAACATAGCCACACAAGATGCAACCTTTGTAGATTTGGACAAAGAAAAGGAATTGGGTTCCCCTCAATAGATAATGAACAATAGATTCAATAGATTCTTGATAACCTTTCCCCTATACTAGACACTCTAGTCACACCTATCAATCCTATAGAGGAGGAAACAACCTCTAGTTTAGTGCCACAATGGTTAACAAACTATGTAAGAAAGAAGCATAGCCTAGTACCAGTCTTCATATTTATCAAGGTCATGGTAAGAAAGTATGCAATAAATTCACCCAAACTAAGAAGGTAAATAACACCACAAGATTGTTAACAAGTTCAAATACTAGGAAAGTGACCACAAAATTTTGTGTGTATAAGTTGAAAGAAAGAACCCTTGACTTAGATGTTAGCAACTTTGAAATGACTAGGGTGGATTTAGGAATTCTTGAGAGGGATGTGAAAAATCACTTGTTTGAACACTTTTCATAGTATATGCTAACACAATCTAAAAATGATAACTAAGATAAGAAGAAACTCAAGAAGTTTATAATTTTCATGGAAAAGTATATAAACTCATTCAATAACTTTGGACTATTTCCCCTACCTCAGGCACCACAAGACTTCGACCATAATTCCCCAAATAGAAAAAAGGTTATTAAGTTATATTCAAAGGGGTAAAACATTCGCTATAGCAATGGATTATTGGATTGATGGAATAACCAAACATGAGAATAGGTTTAATCAAGGAGTTCAACATTTTTTAAAATTATGTAGAGGCATTATTGGGGGAGATACAAACCCACATTCCAAGTTAGGAAGTAGATGAAGGCAAGCAGGCTACTATAGTTACACAAATTTTAGAAGTTGAAAGGTATGGAGTGCCCAAATTTGTAGTTGAAAATTATTTGAGAATGGTTGATGAATGTATGTTGTATATCCTCAAAAAGAATATGGGTTGGAGAGTTTATGTGTCTAAATCTTCCATTTATGGGGCTAAAGATATTGAAAGAGAAGTTAAAGAAATGTATGATAATATGATCAAAGACATGAAAACATTAACCCCACAGGAATCCTACAATACAAGGAAAGAAATTAGAACGTAGATGATCTAGTTAAAACTTTTAAGAAAACCATGTCATCCATCACAAAAGAAAAGAACCTAACAATAGTGGATTTAACTAAGATTGCATGAGTTGAATCCATGTTATGTCTCTATGCCAATCAGTTAGCCAACTATGTAGACCAAATTGTGAAACTCAAATGGGAAAATGACACCTAGAGGGTGTGGCTATCAAATCTAAGTAACCCCAATGCACCTATAGTACAAGAGTTTGTGAGGGTGTAGAGGAGTTGGAAACTCACCCGTGATGCCATGCTAGATGGTGATCAAGCAAAGGAAGAAGGTTTAGTCTTATCTTCTTAGTCATTTCTTAAAAAGTGTGGATGTTAGTAAAACTATGAGGAAATGTGTCCTTTCAATAATATTTTAATTTTGTTAACCATTCTTTTAATCACCATGAGGTGGGGTTTTTAAGGAGACCTCTTGGCTATCTCAAAAACTATATATTTTGGAGTATAAACAACATAGGGGTTAGAAATTTTGGAGCTAACATTAAGAATAGTTAGTATAGATAGTTAGCCTTTTTAGGTTTAATGAGATGACATGAACCTATCTAATTTTGAAACTAAAATATCATTGTCTTAAAGCATGGATAACATATATTAACAAATAGAAGCAATTTGAATCATTGAGTTCAAAATCACAAGATGAGTGTTTCTTTGTGAATATTGCATTTTGTATCATGTGTTTATCTTGACTAGTTCAAATTGACTAGGCATCTCATGTTATTTTATATGTTTAGTGAACTATGAAATTGGTTTAGTTCATGAGGGATAGGAAAATTTTATTTTTAAAACTTGTGATTGATTTTATGTGATTATTGAATTAGGCCCCATATCTAAGAATAATGTGGGCAACCTATTAGAAAGTAAAATCCACCAAGATAACTTTGGGGGCGACGGGTATACATACACAATAACACTACATATGATAAGTAGGAAACCCTTGATCAAAGGTAAAACCTTGGTGAGGATGGTCCCCAAAAAATAATGTAGTAGTATATAAGTTCCTTGTCAGAGGATGGAATCTATTAAGAGCCAATGAATTACATTTAGTACATATCAGTCCTTGCTAGTAGACTTTGAATCCCTGTTAAGAGATTCCGACCCTGTTAGGAGTTGTAGAAAGCAGATGGACCCACTATCCAAACAACTTTAGGGGCAAGACCACTGAACTTTCTATCCAACTAGCCTTTTTATTATTCCTTTCAAAATAACAGAAATAAAATTGATCTTCACAACTCAAACTCTTTCTCTATCCTCTTATTGTACCCATACCACAACAATTATTTCTTAGATCTCAAAACTAGATCTTCAACTTTGCATCGGACTAATCCCTTTGATCACTTACTTGTATTTATCAACTTTTCATATTACTTTCATAATTCACACTTATACACATTCCACTTTACATATCATTATAAGGAAACTAACCTTCCTTTATACCATGTCCTCAAAATAATTCTTTGAGATGGCTTTGAGGCTTCCTTAATTAATTATAATAGGAACTCGTCCAGATAATACAATTTATTACATTTTTTTACAATCTCATAGTAATTAAACTTTGCACACATGTGACCTTGGACCTCCTACACTAGCTAATGTCATCATTACATTGTCTACTATCATTTTCTAGCTTTTATTATCATGATTCTATCCCTATAAGGAAATAAAACTTGAACACCACAAACCACTTCTTAGGTACTCTGTGTACACACTATCTTTTGTAAATTACAAATAATTTTCACAGGTCTTTTAATCTCTACACACACACTTGTCCACATCATCAGGACATACCATAGAACATATCCTCAATTGTGATTGAACTCATCATCAATACATAGTTTGTACAACCTCATTCTCTATCTACTACTCTACTAGTTTTTATAGAAATAATATTTTGTTGGCATCAATGATAAACATAGTCATGAATGCAACATTTCAATCTCCAACAATGCTTAGGATACTCCCCCAAAGGAATACCATCAACATCCATACTAATAATCTTCCCCTTTGGCATTGATGGAAAAATAGATGAAAAATATCTAAGTTCCAAGATTATCAAATCCAACTATGTTATTGTTTTTGTTACTCTCATCTTTTCAAATCATCTTCATCAATAAAATTTGTAACTCACACAAACAACCTTCATTAGTGCTTCCTCGTGCTTACATAGATGGTGTCAATTGTTCACACTTCTCCCACATTGATAAAACTCAATATGATCATACATCTCCCCCATAATATTAGATGATGTTTTTATATGCACTCACTCTCCCCCATAACAAGGAGATTTTTTTCATCTATTCTCTCCCCTATTAACATCAATGACAAATGCATCATTATGTCAATCAACTAATGAAAGTATTCAACCAGATCAAGTGTCTAAAGAAAGTGTTTCATACTAGCTACCAAGATCCCTTGATAACTATGCACAATTATTGATAATCCCCCATACATGAAGCATCAACATTGAGTCTAAATACCATTGGATTGATGCAATCTCTACATCATCTATTCTAAAGTAGGCAATGGCATAACCCCAAGAATACCTCACAAATACTCAAATGTATCCTTAGGAAAAGGCTTCATAAAAATATCTACAATCTTCTCTTTTGTATTAACATACTCTAATCTAGTTTCTTTCAAGTTGTAACTTTCTCCCTCAAAACATGATACTTAATTGATATATGCTTTGTCTTAGAAACTAACACAAGATTCTTAGATATACTTACTATACTTTAGTTATCACAATGTATGATAATAGGTATAGAAAACTCTATTCCAATATCCTTCAACATCTATTTCATCTACTCAATATGATTGTAATTTTTTTTTGTTGCTACATACTCTGCTTCTATTTTACTTTGTGAAATATAATATTATTTCTTACTCAGCTAAAAAACCAATCTTCGTCCAAGGAAAAATGCTCCACCACTTGTACTCTTTCTTTCACCCATACTTCCTACCCAGTCCACATCGGTATCTACACACAAAGTAAATTCATTTGATGTATCATACCATAATCCAAAATTAAGTGTACCCTTCAAATATTTGAATATTCTTTTTACTACTACATAGTGTGATTTCTTAGGGTCTATTTAAAATCTTGCTACTATACCAACTATATTTTCTATATCTCATCCTATGTGAGTTAGATATTGCAAACCTCTAATCATGGATCTATACTTCTTCTACTCAATTGTAGGTGTCTCATCTTTGATAAATAACTAATGACCAATTATCATAGGTGTACCAATAGGCTTACAACTTTCCAAGCCAACTCTCTTCAACAAGTCTTTCAAACAATTATTTTGTGATAGGAAAATACCATCACAATTCAAAAAAAATTGTATACATAAGAAATATTTCGTCTCACCAATCATGCTCATTTCAAATTCATTTTTCATTTCATTAGTAAATTTATTACTTACTTAATTATTACCTCCAAATATTGTGTCATCCACAAATATCGTAATAATCGACAATCTATTATCAATTTATTTCAAGTATAAGTTACTATATTCACTACCATTAACAAATCCCAATTTTTTCAAATATATGTCCAACCTTGCATGCCAGGTTCTATGTGCTTTATTTAATCCATAAAATGCCTTCTTCAACTTGCATACCATGTCTTCTTCTTCTATTAAAGGAAATTCTTCAAGATTCTCAATGTAGACTTCTTCTTCAAGTTCTCCATTCATAAATACTAATTTCACATCTATCTAATACACTTTGAACTTCTTACTTGCTTCATAAGCCAAAAACATCCTTATTGCTTCAATTCTAACAATAGGTGCAAATGTCTCTTCATAGTCTATACCTCCTTGTTGTGAATGTCTTTTGCATACCAATCTTTCTTTGTTTCTCACAACCTCACCTCATTCATATCTCTAACCATTTTTGTCTATTAGTGTCAACTACTTAGTCATTTACATGGCAGAATCTAACGGTCATAACTATGACCTAGATACTCTATATAGGCCAAGTCATGTACATAATTAAGTATGTACCTAGCTCTATAGGAATTGAGTAATTTTTTGGGTCTCAAAGTATTTTTGTATATAAATCAATCTCAATAGTAACTAAGAAAGTTAACATCAACCAAGCAAGTTTTTGAGAATACAAGTGTCGAGTTATATAATGTGTGCTAAGCATAATACAGGCCGAGCAAAAATAATGTCAAGCATAAGGAAATAGAAAAGACAAAGCAATGTAGAGTTAACATAAAAGTTAGGAATGAAACAAAGTTTTAGGAAAAATGATTATCAGGCCAACATGGAAGGGATCTTTAATACTTTTAGAGGTTGTTACAGAACATTTACATGACATGGATCATAGATCCCTATGTTATGTATTTAACAATTAGGATGAAGAGGCAAAACATGGAATCATCTAGAAAATTCTTTACAAAACTCTTTATATAGTGATCATCTTAACCTAGATCGAGTGCCAATAGAGAAGGAGATAAAAAGATTTTGTTTACGAACATAGGGCTATATATAATGAAGGGTTAACATTAGATCAAAAGACATTGAAGGGTTTTGTTATCATCTAGTAGAATGAGTGACCTAGTCATAGCAGTGAAGTGAAAGGGAAAGACAAGAGATATCAGATTAGAGGAGAGGATCAGTTAGCAAAGAGAAGACTCAAAATCAATTTGCAAAAAAAACCAAGAGTCATGTACAGAATTAATTTTAATTAACTTGAATCAAGGTAAATCTCTTAATAGAGTGGTCTTAATAGATCTTTATAAATCTCCTAACAGAGTCCTTACTTTGTTGTAAGTGTTAAACACTCTAACAAGGAGAGACCTAGTAGTCTCTTAAGCCTTTAATAGGGAAGAATCCTCACAAAGTAGATCATATCTTATGATCAAACATTTTAACCATTAGTGTTTAACTTTATTACTACAATAGTGAAGATTTGTGGGTGTCATCTCAACCCCTATTTTACCTTCACCTTGGAGGGTTTATGGGTAACAAATATTGTGTTGTGTGTTATATTTTCATTCATGTGATTGATCAAATTTATATGTTATAGCATATTTATATTACTAGTTTTATATGCATAAGTTATTGATAGATGTGGATGATTCTAAGAAAAAATTGAAGTGTTTAAGATTTTGATTCACCCCCACCCCCACCCCTCTTAGTATCTAATTTATCATGTTTATTACTCCATCAATCAAAAATTGGTATTAGAGCATTAGTTCTCTAAGAGAAGCTTAATATCTTGGAGATTAGATCTTGGAGACAAAGGCATTCAAACTAGATAAGGTTATTGACAATTAGTGATTGACATCCAACTCATGCTACATAAAATTGAGAAGGCAAGACAAGATCTGAAGGATTCCCTAAAAGGAAGAAAATAAATTGTCATCCAGATAAAACAAATTTCTTATAAAGAAGTTGAGACTAAAGGAATGTTTGAATCAATCAATCGAAATGGAAAAGCATCTACTGATCTAGTTGACAAGAACAAATTCCTGAATGAAGAAATAAGAGGACTGAAAAGAGAACGTGAAATCTAATCAGTAAGACTATTTGAAGTGATAAAAAAAAAGAAAAAAGTTGAAGAAAAAGGGATTATGGTTGAAGAAGAAAAAAGGGTAATGGCTACTAGACTTGAAGAAAGGATATCAAATGTGCAAAAGCTCACAAACACTCAACTAGACATGAAGAATCAACTAATGCATACAAATTAGGAACTGGGTCATAAGGATGTAGAAGATGCAAATCTCAAATCATAGGACATACTAAAGAATGAATTAAAAAATGAGAAAGAATCCATGGAAAGATTCAACAAGCCAAAGGAGGCAATGAAGTACTTTGAAGAACTTATGAAGTCATCAAGTTGTTCTAATGGGTCAAGACATACAAGCACTAAGAAAGGAGAATCATTCAGGAATGGACGACTAAAGAATGAAAGGTCAAAAGGAAAATAAAGATACTATCACTATAGAAAACTTGGTCATACTAAAAATATTTTTCAAAGCAAACATGGTATACAAAATTATAAACCTAAGTTTGTTAATTACTATTTTTATTGCAAGAAACAAGGACACTAGATACAAGAGTGTAGGTTAGGACTGAGGTATACATCTACTACATCTAAATTTCAAGGATACTGATATAATTGTCAAAAATATGGGCATAGAGCATATGAATGTAGATCACAAAGAAAAACCTATTGGAAAAATTAGAGAAAGAATTATGCACCTAGCAATGCATGTTCCAAATATCACAAATTTGAACATTGTTATCTATTTTTTCCCCCTCACCCCCCTTATTTTCCAAATATTGACAATCTCATGAAAACTAGGGTGGTAACCATGCCTACATTCTTGAATTATTCATAATTTCCATCCAAGCATGATAGGGATACATGAAGACCTTATTCCTTCTTTTATATCCCAAAGTTTTAAAATTCCTCATATTCCTTGTTATGTTCTTATAAATATTTCAAGTCATGATGATGTGACTGCCTTCCATCTCTTTGTTGCTCTCGCTTCTGCCTTAATTGCAAGATGGGTTGTAAAGGTGTGAAATAGTTAGGATTGTAGTTAGTCTCATGATCGTAGACCTATTATTTCTTAAAAATATGTCAAGGACCTATAATCTTCCCAATCGTTAGATCCCAATAGATGAACATTTGGCATATCCCCACATTTTGAAAGTGTTCAAATTTTAACCAAAGTGGGGAAGTGAGGTGATGATGCATGCCATGGTGGGACTAGGTGCATGTAGTCTCTTCATTGCATTGTCACAAGAGTCAATTAAAACTTAGTTTAATTCATTTTTTGAAGGAGTTGTTCATCAAATAAAAGTAGATAGTTTAAATTGATATTACTCCATTGATGAGCTTTAGTGTTTCAAGTCACTATGATGTGATAGTCAACATCCTCAATCAATTCTAGTTTTTATGCCATTGCACATGGTTAAGACTTACCCTGGGGTAAGGCAACACTGATGCAAAATGCTTTGATCACACCTTCACATGGTTAAATTCTTGGTAGAGCATTAAGGTTGTGGGAGAGTGACCAATAGTTAAGATGTCTTTGTAGCATTGCAGGTCAATAGGATCAACTAACAGATAGGGTTGTGAGGCTACAAACATAAATGTTGAAGCAATTTATGATTAGGCACGACTTCATAATGTTTCCTCCACATTTTTGAGTTTTGGTCACAACATTGCAAGAGTCAAAGGCATTAACAGTTATAATCTTAGCGGTCAGATATTGTTAGATCAACGATTAATGCATTCCCTCTTTTTGAAGTTAATGAAGTTTATCCAATGTGGCAATATGAGTAGTAGACACATGTCTTAGTGGATCCCATTTCATAAATGCCTTTTATCACACCATCGCATGTAGTTCAAGTTAACCTAAGGTTTAAGCTGTAAAGTGGCAATTTTCTTTGTCACACTCTACCAAGGTTAAAGGGTGAGTTAAAGGTTTAAGTTGTGAAGCTATGATATGAGCATGCAATAGTTAAGTTAGCAGCTAGCACAACATCATGTGGATTCACCTATAGTTAAGATTTTTTGTCACTTAGTTGTGAAGATGTGTAGCAATCATCCAAGGTAGAGTCTTAATGTCACACAATTAAGAAAGATGTTTATCTAGTGATTTTGATGGAGTGACAAAGGTAAGAATGGATGCATTTACATCATTGCATAGTTAAAGGGTTGTTGAGTCCAAACTGTGACGATGGTGCAAAGTGGTCAATTTTATGATGTTGTAGGGTCATAAGGGTTAGAAGGCTAAAGTGTTTCCAAGCTATGAAGTAGCAATAGAGGAAGGATATGAAGCAATCATGGTTTTGCAAAGCCAACTAACTAATGAAGAAGATAAGTTGTAAAGCCATGAACAGATATAGACATAGGTCAACATAACTGCTTGAAGAATAGGATGATTTGTTGATATGCTTCAATGATATAAGGCCAAGTGGCAAGGTTGACTATTCAAATGATGACACAACTCACTTGGCATGGTCACGAACATGGTATTGAGAAAATCTTTAATGGTGAATAGGGCCTCTTGATCACTTGCAACCACTCTTTGGTGTTCCTACGCCTAGTAAATGCAAGTTTTATCCTCCCACTACTCGGTTATCCATATACTCAGCCAGACTAGTGATGGCCACTGCTTATATCTCTTCATAGCTCAATTTGCATGCAAAGATCAGATTTTCAGCATGGAGACATGCATATGATCAGATTTCATTTTGATTCTGAATTATTGTTCTTCTACAATCTCAACTCAACTCAATGGTTGGAGTTTGAAATCAATGTAATATCAAAGTTATGCTTGAACTCTATAAAAGGTTTATATGAGCAATGTTAGTATGCTAATAGAAACTAAATTTAAATAAAGCTTCTACAAACTAAACAAAATTCATAAACTTCAAGATAGACTAAGATGAGCTCTCAATTGAGAATATGAGTCATTAATGGACTCTCTCAATAAAAAGCTCTCTTGTTGAGTGGCTTTGTCTAAATAGATAGGATGTATTCTCAAGCTTATGCTTCAAAAAGGGCTTTAAATAGAGTTGGAATTTGGGTGTGAGTGTATGGTTTTGATGTAAAATGGCTTCTTAAAATGGCATTATGACTTTACTTCATGGATTGTGTTATTTTGTAAAGGGGAAGGATCCAATTTATAGGCAAGAGGCTTGAAGGATTGAGGGCTAAGATGCAAGGATGGGAAAAAGCTCATGGAGGGCTCAGATTGCATGAGAAGAGAGCACATGGATTGTGCTTCCTTACAGCCAATCAAAGAGTGACACATGTCATAGGGTGAGAGGATGGAGGAAAGGGGAAGGATGAGTCGACAAAGGAGGCTCAAGGGATAAAATCTTCATAAAGACCCTCATAATGGCTTGTAAGAGCAATAAAAGGGCTTGGAAGAGTCATTTATGGCCTAGTGGGCTTCATAAAGTTTTATGGTTGAGATATTTTGACGGAGATGAGAGCAATTTCGACTTGGGATTGATTAGGAGGGTTTTAAGCTTGCTTAGGATTGTGAAAATGATTAGAGGATGGATTAGGATGGTTTAGGATTAGCTTAGGGATAGACAAGTGGATGGCATTTAATGAGGGTGGGTGAAGGAGGAGATATTTGTTAACTTTGGCTTGGGTTAGTAAGTCTTAACCCATGTTTAGAGAATGTGACAAGGTTAGGAGGGGATTAGGATTAGGTTTAAAGACATCTTCTAGAAGAGTCTAGACTTTGGATGAGGCTAAAGACTTTCTAGAATAGTCTAGAACTTCCTAGGATGAGGATGAAGACTTTCTAGAAGAGTCTAGAACTTCTTAGGATGAGGATAAATTAGATTTTTAGAAAATAAATAAAGTTTTATTTATTTCAAGGGTTTGGGTTGAGGAGATATTTATTAAAACTTTTTTAATAAACATGAGGATTAATATTTAATCTTAATTAAATATTTTGAGTTGGGATTAGGGGTAGGAAATGATGGGATTAGCCTTTAATCAAAATTAAAGAAGGATTATAAGATTTTGGAAGAGGTTAGTGGTCTTAAGGAACTTGGCCAAGTTTTGGGCAAAAAATAAATTATTTATTTATTTTGGGTCTTTTGGTCAATTTATTAATTAAATAATCAATAAATAAGGAAATAATGTTTAAATAAGATTTAAACATTTTTGGGAGGGATTTCTTAATTAAATATTTTTAATTAAGATAAAGGGATTTAATGGCATAAAAATTAATTAATTAATTAATAAATGATGATGTCATCAAGAATTTTTCAAAAAATAAAAATACTTTATTTTCTA
Organism: Cupressus sempervirens; assembly: GCA_028749045.1. Classification (NCBI taxonomy): domain Eukaryota; kingdom Viridiplantae; phylum Streptophyta; class Pinopsida; order Cupressales; family Cupressaceae; genus Cupressus; species Cupressus sempervirens. The sequence goes on from CM053789.1 coordinate 219,073,539, forward strand.
AAGGTTTTTAGGTGTCTACAAAAGGTAGTTGTAAATATGCTTTAGGGGTTCCTCTCTATTTTTTCATGTCTACTTGTAGTAGCCTTATGCTCTGCAATTGTATTCTTTTCTTTCCATTAATGAAATAGCTCTCTTCTCTAACATTTTTTGCCATTCATTATTTATGCATATATCTTGCCTTGTTCTAAATGTTTTTTTCCTAGTTTCTAAAGGTTATATGTTGTGTTCAAATTGTTGATGATTGATGTATTATGAAGATGTCTTTCCACTTAGCACTTGATCAATTATAAACCTGCATGTGAATTCTTGGGGAGTAGAATAGAGTTGAGTTTTTGTATTTGGATTTTTCATTGATGTGTTGTGCATATAAGGGCAGAGTTGTAACCATTTCAATTAGGTGCATCACCTACCTTTCCCTTTTAGCAATCTACTTTCATGCATCCCTTCTCCTTTTCCTCTCAAGTAGTAGTTAGGTGCATCTTGATTGTAAGGAAGCTAACCTTCTCTAGAGATTCAATCCCACAAGTCAAGTCCCACAGCTTAAAGATTGTTTTCATGTTACATGAGGTCACTTGAGGGTCATACCTCAAGCAAGGGTGTAGACTTTTGTGTCAACAATTTTTGGCATTCTTGGTGGGACAAATTCAAATTCATAAGTCTATTGGTTAGCCAAGTAAGCATTATTCACTAAGAAATTGGGTGTTTTTCTCAATACCATCAGCCTTTGGAGGTATTGTATCTAACACCATGGTGACTTTATGCGTCTAATGGTTTGTACAAACCAAGTGCTGGTATAATTTTCAATTTTATGTTTCTAGTATTTCTATGAATTTATTTTTTTCAATGCTTTATCATGAATTCCCTTCACATAAATGCTACCTACTTTCCCCCATATTATGGGGTGGCTATTCCTTAGCTTTCCCTATCTTCCTTAGAACCCTATAGTGGTCAAAGGTAGGAGAGCTTTATGACCACCCATATTTTTTGAGCCATGGATTTTCTGACATAAACAAGATTTTTGAATTCATTCATAATCCTTATGATATAGCCTATGGAGATTATGCATATGTTATGATCATTATGTACTCTTGGCTTAATGATTTGCATGGTGAGAGGGAGATGTAGGAGAATGGTCCTCATGTTTGCACCATGGTGTCTAAGGCATTCAATGTTTTTAATAAGGCTCAAGAGGCTTTTCTTGAGTTGTTGAAGAGGAAGAAACAAATTAAGATGTTTGAGGAGGAGGTAGAGATCAAGCTTTCCCAAATGTCAAGAGATAAAGCCCAAGAACTCCCTAAAAGGAGGTTTTCTAGCTTTAGACAAAGCAAACCTCCCTAGATTTCTACCACAAGCTACCATGAACCTCAACCTTTAGTTCATACACCTCAACATGTCAATGAAGGTGAGCCCCAAAATGATTTTTTCCCCTTCTTTATAGTTCCTAAAGAAGTGGATATTTCTCCACCCACATCAAAGACAACAAGTGAGTAGCCACCCATTGAAAAACATGTGCTACAACTAGAGGTTGAAGAAGAAGAACGTTAGAAGGAAATCCATGTCCTCTAGGAGGAACACATTGATGTGCATGAGGTTGCTCCCTAGCCCAAATGCAATGTCACAATAGAGAAGATCATCTAGGAGGAACAATTTCTCTCTTCCACAAGCCATCATAGAGACTATTATGACATGAGGGCATCACAGTGGATGGGAGAGATTGATTTATATGAGCTTGAGGCCTTGTGTCTATCTAACAAGTTATCTTCCCCATATGAGGAGTGTATGTTGCAAACAACCCTTCATGATATGGAGGATGTAAAAGAGGATCCCAATGATAGCTCCATCCTTGAGGAAGAACATGCTAACATGCATGAGGTTGCCCCTCATCCTATGCATGTTATTGTAACTATAATGGAAGAGATTGATGATCATGAGGATGATCTTCTGGATGAGTTTGATGCTATCTACTCTTTCATAGATGTTAATTCATTATCTCCTATATATGAAAAGCATGTCCTTCAACAGAAACAAATGGATAACCATGCCATACCAATAGATCCCAAGGAGATGGCTCACAAGAAACATGAAGAAGATGTAGAGATTATTTCTTCACAAATAGAGTAGTCACTTCCAAATCAGTTGGATGTTACCATTGGAGAACACAACAACATAGTTAAGGATGATTTCCTAGACCCAACAGTTAAGAGGATGCCCCATCAGGCATCTAGCTCTATAGAAAATCAACAAGTTTCCCTTAATCATGCTTACTCTTGAGCGCCAGGGTGAAGATCACAAGGAATTGTAAGCAAGTCTTGCTCAACAAGGTAATTCCCTAGTACTAGAAAGGTTCATTATTTTTAGCATTGAGAAGAAGATTTTCCATGCAATAGTATGCTTGTCGTCCTTATTGTTGTTTTCAGCTACCCATGTGCATGAAAGATAGAATCAACTAGTGAGGAAGGGCAATTACTTTAACAAACAAGTCAATGGGTTTGTTTAACTTATCATCTTTGTAAGTTCATGTACATATTAGAGTAGATGTTTTCCAATTTTTTTGAGAAGTGCATGAGCACATGCTATTTCTCTATGAGGTAGCAGGTTTTCAATTTTTGAAGTTGTAGTTTTTTGGTTATTTATAGAGTAAGAGATCATCTTTTGAGACTGTACAGCCTAATGGATTGCTTAAGGCCACTAGTCCATGCTTATCAGACAAGAATCCCCTATGAGTCATTAGAAATATTAGCCATCCTCCCCCCCCCCACAACTTTTTTCCCAAATATTTCTAATCTCATGAAAACTAGGGTGGTAGCCATGCCTACATTCTTGAATTGTTCATAATTGTCATGCAAGAATGATATAGATACATGACAACTTTATTCATTCTTTTATACCCCTAAGTTTTAAAATTCCTCATATTCCATGTTATTTTCTTATGAATATTTCAAGTCATGATAATGTGACTGCCTTCCATCTCTTTGTTGCATTGGTTTCTGCCTTAACTATGATATGGGTTGTGAAGGTGCAAAATAGTCAGGATTGCAATTAGTTGCATGATTGTAGACATATTTTGGCTTTAAAATGTCTCAAGGACCTACAATCTTCCTAATCATCATATCTCAGTAGATCAATGTATGGAGTATCCTCTCATTTTGAAAGTATCCAAATTTTAACCAAAGTAGGGAAGTGAGGTTATGATGTGTGTCATGGTGGGCCCAGGTGCATGCAATCTCTTCATTGGATCATCACAAGGGTCAATTGATAGTTAGTTCAATTCAATTTTTGAAGGAATTGTTCATCGAATAAAAGTAGATAGATTCAATCAATATCACTCCATCAATGAGCTTCAGTGTTTCAAGTTGTGATGATGTGATAGTCAACATCCTCAATCAAATCCAATTTTTGCACTATTGCACATAGTTAATGCTTACCCTAGGGTAAGGTGGCAATAATGTCAAATGCTTTGATCAGACCTTCACAGGGATAAATGTTTGGTTGAGAGTTAAGGTTGCGATGTAGTAACCAACAGTTAAGATGTAGGGTTGTGAGGCTGCAAACATAAATGTTGAAGTAATTTACAATTAGGCACATCTTCACAAGGTTTCCTCCATGGTTTTGAGTTTTGGTTGCAACATTGCGAGAGTTAAAGGTAGTAACAATTATAATCTCAACTGTTAGATCTTGTTAGATTGATGATTGGCATATTCTTACTTTCTAAAGTTACACAAAGTTTAGCCAATGTGGGAATACTAGTAGTGGACACGTGTCTTAATGGACCCCATTTCATGAACTCCTTTTGTTGCACTCTTGCAATGTTAAAGAGTGAGTTAAAGGTTTAAGTCATGAAGTTGCGATATGAGCATGAAATAGTTAAGTTAGCAGCTAGCACAACATTGCATGGATTCACCTATAGTTAGGACTTCTAGTTGTGAAGCTATAAAGAGGGGTATCATTCATCCAGGATAGCAGTTGCAATGTCACATCATTAAGAAAGATGTTTGTCTAGTGGTTCTGATGGAGCGACAAAAGTAAGAATGGATGGCTTTGCATCATCGCACAGTTAAAGGGTTGTTAAGTCCAAACTATGAACATGTTGCAAAGTGGTTAATTTTATGATGTCAAAGGTTCACAAGGGTCAGAAAGTTAAAGTGTTTTCATTTTGCAAAGCAACAATAGAGGTAGGATATGAAGCAGTCACGGTTTCACAAAGCCAAGTAGCTAATGAAGAAGATAATTCATGAAGCCACAAACAAATGTAGATATAGGTCAAGATAAATACTTAAAGAATGGGATGATTTGATGATATGCTTCAATGTTATAAGGCTAAGTGGCAAGGTTAACTATTCAAATGATGACACAATTAACTTGGCATGGTCGTGAAAATGGTATTGATCAGCTCTTTAATAGAAAATAGGAATTTTTGATCACTTGCAACCACTCTTTGGTGTTCTCCATGCCTAGTAAATATTGATTTTATCCTCCCACTACCTAGTTATCCATCTACTTAGCCAAACTAGTGATGGATGTTGTTTTTATCTCTTTAGAGCTCAATTTGTATGCAAGGATTAGATTTTCAACATGGAGACGTGCATCTAATTAGATTTCTTTCTGGTTCTCAATTAATGTTCTTCTGCAATTTCAACTCAACTCAATGGTTGGAGTTTGAACTCAATGTAATATTAGAGTTATGCTTGAACTCTATAAAAGGTATTTGTAAATATGTTTTAGGGGTTCCTCTCTATTATATCATGTCTAGTTGCAATAGCCTTATACTCTACAATTGTATTCCTTTCTTTCCATTAATGAAATAACTCTCTTCTCTACCTTTTCTTTCCATTCATTATTTGTGCATATATCTTGCCTTGTTTAGAATGTTTCTTTCCTAGTTTCTAAAGGTTATATGTTGTGTTCAAATTGTTGATGATTGTTGTATTGTGAAGATGTTTTTTTTTTCAACTTTTGATTAGTTCTAAACCTACATGTGAATTCTTGGGGAGTAGAATAGAGTCAAGACTTGTGTATTTTGGCTTTTAATTGATGTATTGTGCATGTAAGGTCAGAGTTGTAACAATTTCAATTAGGTGCATCACCCCCCTTTCCCTTTTAGCAATTTAATTTCATGCATTCCTTCTCCCTTTTTCTCTCAAGTAGTAGTTAGGTGTATCTTGATTGTAAGGAAGTTAACCTTCTCCAAAGACTCAATCGCACAGTTCAAGTCCCATAGCTTGGAGATTGTTTCCATGTTACACAATGTCACTTGAGGGTCATACATCAAGAAAGAGTGCAAACTTTTGTGTCAACAAACATCAAAGCAAGTATTGTAGGACTCAAGTACATTTAGAAAACTAGTCAAAGCATAAAGGCAAAGGAAAAGTGGACATTAAGAAAAGTAGTAGTGAAATGAACTAGAAATGGAAAAACATAAGATGGAAATAGTAGATGAAATGGAGCTAAGGTCACCCAATCCAATGGAAAAGGTGATCATGTCATCTCAAACTAAGAAAGAGAGGTATGTATGGAACTGTATACTTAATTGATATATTATACATCAGTTCCTTACATAAAATGTGCCAAAAGTTCATATCTGTATATATAAGATGCATAAGAACAAATTTATGATAGGTTTTTGAGTATCAGTAAAATTGTCTATATTGACTAAGCATTGCAACATAGACTGAGCACTTCAAAAGAGGAATGGTAGAGACTAAATAACATGGAAGAGACCAAGTTGTAATGCAATGACCTAGTTAGAAAAAAAAAACATGAGTATGAACTAAGATAGATGGCTTCCACTCACCTAAGTACATAACATTAATGGAGACCCTAATTGATCAAAAATAAGGTATATAACAAACTTTGATGACATTATCTCATACCTTGCTTCAAATTTAAAGAGCATAGAGTGATTTAGCAATTTTAGCAAGTAGCACAGGTTTCAAGAGTGATTTAGTTGAAGAAGCTTGAATGAGTAAAGATCTAAACTACACTAAGCATCTAGAGAAAAAAGAACTTCAAACCCTAACTACAACCATGAAAGCTTCATCAACTACTATAATAAGTCAAGAGGTTAGTAAATTTCAACAAGCAAAGAGTGACACTTGTCCTCCACCTAAGTTTCATGTTATTCTAGAGATTACTATGGAAGGATACTCAATGGGTGTGTTATCTTCAATACCACCTAAAGTCATTATGATCCATGATGTCATAAGCTATTATATGTGCAAAATTGGAGAAGTAGGAGATTATAAAATAAGAGAAGCTTATGAGAAGCTATTTAATGAAGGAATTTTGAAGGAAGAATTTCAAATTGTTGAGAGGAAAGGGTTAACTCATGCCCTAGAATTCCTGATAAATTTTAAAATTGAGTGGATTAAAGTTCTTTTAAGAAGAATTCATGACATGAAATATTGGTTACAGAATGGACTAGTGGAGATCACAAAGAAAATGATACACGAGGTTACAAGTTATCCAACCCTAGACAAGAAGAAAACTATGTGATTTTTGAGCGGTGAAGAAGTAAAGGAAAATGCAGGAGATGAGTGGAATCGACATGGTTTGTCCATTACAAACATTTATGATCCACTAGTTGAATTTTTAGTGAGAGTCATTGCTCACAAATTCTATCAATTGAATAGATTGGATAATGTACCTTGTATGGTTGTGGATCAAGCTTGGAAGATTGCGATGATGGATCATGAGTATGATCTTGCCAAGCTACAAAAGTTATAACTTGCAGAGAATTTGTCATCAATAAGAAAAGAAAAGAATTCAATGTGTAATTTCAGATCCCTCATTGTTTGTATTTTTTTTTTATATGCAGAAGTATTTTTTTGGTATTGGAGATGTTGTATAGGACCAAGACAAACAAGTGAAAAGACAAGTCAATGAGTATATTACTCAATTGGGAGAAATTTTTGAGAGTGTAATGAATGCTTACTTTGATGGATTTAAGAAAAAGATGAAAAGGAGAATGAGAATTCTTGAAGAATTAATCACAAAATATTACAGTGACATATTTTTTCTTGTCGACATGAACAATACTGTTATACAAGAAGTTAAGCCAAAGAAAGCTTGGTTACAAAGTTTTAAATATGAAATTAATAGTGATGTTGTAAGTGCAAATATTGATGTACTAATGGAAGAAGAGATAGATGTTGAGGCTGAGACTTTTGGTAGATATGAGGAAGCCAAAGAGAGTGTAAGGAAACTTGGCAACAAAGAATATAACCATTTCCACATAACCATAATAAATTTGAAGTAAATACGAAATTAAAAAATCCACATGTAAGAGAATAGACAACATACCCACAAAATGTAACACAAGATATACCCTGGTAAACCCTCATTGAGGGAAAATCCCAACCTCCAAAAGTATCCATCACCATGTATTATTCAAAAAAAACACCATTGATATACAACCATGGAAGCCTTTAAAACCATAGCCACCACCGAGAAAACTATGTGAACAAGCATGAATCCACACATCCCATGCCATGCTTCAACCTTCACAAATGCTCCCTTGACTAACCTATCAAGCCTTGTCCCACTCAACTCTTGCCTTTTGTCTTCTCCTTGTCACACAACAACTACCTTTGTGGCTACTTATATAGTAGAAACTTCCACAAAACTACCAAGTGGTATTACATAAACCATGTGCTAAAACCATGTGCTACCTAACCAACTAACCCCACAATTAATATTGGGCATTTAATTCTTTTTCCCCAATATTAAATAATTACATAAAATATTATCACAATGATGCAATACAACACATCAAGAATATCCCATGATAACCTTTACATGTTGCATGTCTATCTAGGTACAACATTACATAATAAAATAAAATAATACAATATAATAATATTATGCAATGTGTGCAAAACCCAATATCTCAATAGAGAGAATACTTGTAAACATCAAGATAGCTTCCAAGGAGAAGAAAAGGAATAAAATAATTGAAGACCAAGAAGCTAAGATGGGCACCTTAGGCAAGGGAAAAGAACCATTGCAATTGACACAAGGTCTTGGTGAAGATGAAGAACAAGATAGTAGTGATGAGGAAGAAGAAGAAGAAGAAGAAGAAGGTGACAAGGGTAAAGCCCTACTTGTTGTCATGCCACCAAGCAAGAAGGTTCAAGGAACAAAGAAGAAGTAGGTTTTGACACCTCCACCACAAAATAAGCTAAGGAATAGGGTAGCTGCTAATGTCAATTAGACTACAAAGTAGAGAGTAGAAGAGTCTAATAATCCTAGTGGCCCTAGACCTAGAAGAAGGAGACTGGTTTGAGGACCATCTCAGAGGAAAACTAAGACTATTGATGAGGTATATGCAAACATAAAGAGTTCCCCAGATTTATCTAGTTTTAAATTTGTGAAATATGATACACTAGATATTGATGATAAGAATAAAATTGAGGAGGATATAGTGGAAATGATGTCAAATTTCAAACTAGCTCCTAGTGAAACAGACAGATAAATACCCTAGAATTTGTATGAGATATTTAAAGTAAGATGGGAATAGGTAGAGAAGGAAGAGAAAAAGATTTAAGCATTGATACAATAGTCGATGTTATGCCTAATCTATCCCAAGAGGAACATGACACATTTTTGGAGAAGTATAGGAACATATTTGTTCTAAAATATATAACATTTTTTATATTAACAAATAAGGAGGAACCTCTACAAAAACAAAGTAAGTTTCTATGGAAGAGTATTTTTGGGTTATCTACAAAGAAAGAAGAGATAGACACTGTAAAAATAAAAGATGATTATAATAGTGGAGAAAGTTTAGATGTGCTAAGTCCACAAGGTAGCATGTCCCCTATACATGCCAACACCCCTGACACTCCAGAGGCTGAGTAGTCAAGGCTTACAATATGAAAGGTAGATGGTGAAGAAAAAAAAACAAGTGTAAATAATAAGATTGTTTCAACACCTCATATTAAGGAAGAAAAAGAATTTATAAAAAAGATGAATATAGTAAAACTATTGTTGTCTCATGCACAAATGTACAAGAAAGACCAAGCGGTGACACCCCCTCACCAACTCCTAAGGCAGTAACAAGAAGTAGTACTCCCTCACCTAGTAGAAAGAGGAAAGCAATAAAAGGTGTTTCATTAGATATTGAGGTTAGTCTAGATGAAATAATTGAGATTCCACAATTGGATCTGGAAATCTCACCTTTGAGAAAAACATTTTGCTACAACAAATCTTGAAAAAGAAGAGACAAGAAGAGCTAAGGAGAGAGCTCAAATAGAAATAAGTACTATATGATGTAAAGCATTTTCTTTAATGCTTTTGACATTCAAAATTTTGAAGAAGATGCACAAACCATAAACCATCTTGTAAATATGGTTGATCAAATGAATGTTGGAAGTATGGAATCAAATGAGGAGTTATTAGATTGGTCAAAAAGAAGATTTGAAACCAAGGTTGTGGAGAAAGTCTCAATAACCATTATCAAGAATAAAATGCAACTATAGGAGAAAGTACATATTATGATTGAGTTAATACATAAGGTACAACATTTATACATAAATTTTTCAGACCTGCCAAGATTACTTATACTATTTAGGCCCAAATAAATAATATTCAGACTGAGATGAAGAGATCTAGAAACATTACTTTTGAGTCAGAGGATCAAGTATTAATCATTATAATAATCTACTGAATGCTCAAGGTACATTGGTTGAGCTTTAGGTAGCTGATAGAAACATTAGATCCAAATTGATCTCTATTCAAGCAATGTTGATATCTCATTTGGAGGTCATGCAAAGAGAACTAAAAACAACCCATGATCTTATCATAGAAGATCATAATCTTTTAGTGGATGATAGTTTAATTGATTTGGTTGCAAGATTACAATTGTAAAATAATGTTTTAGAGGCAACAAGGATCACTTGGGATCATGAACTATCCATGATTTCCAAATTTTATAAGGAATTCATTAAAACATATGGATTACTTCTACCCATTCAATCCTAACAACAGTGACATATAGTGTTCAAAAACAAGGGGGAAAGAGACATGTGTAGAAGGAAAGAGATATGTATTGGGAAATGGATGAGTTTTGAAAGGGGAAAAGAGAATTGTAGAGAGATGGAGTAATGTGATGTGAAAAAGATGTTGAATAAAGGTCAAGGAAGAAGAACAATGTATAGTGTACAAATTTGAATAAAAGTGAAATGGATTTGTTATTCATTTTTGTATTATTCATAAGACTTAGGGGAGATCTCATTATTAAATTGTATTGTAACGATGTAAATATGACAAAGTTTTTTTTCCACTAATGTCAAAGGTGGAGATTGTTGGTATCTCTAATCATTGTTGTCTATTAGTGTCAACCACTTAGTCATTTATAAGGAAGAGTTAGATGATCATCATAGGGATTGAGCTAATTTGTATTGGTTTGAGCAATGTACATAAGTAAGTATGTACCTAGCTCTATAGGAGTTGAGCAAGTTTTTGGGTCAAAGAGTATTTTTGTATATGAGCCAAGCTCATCAAAAAAAGAGAATTTTTTTGAGCAAACAAGTATCAAGTTATATAGTGTGTGCCAAGCACAATACATGATGAGTAATGACATTGTCAAGCATCAGGAAACAATATAGCTTAAACAACACAAAGTTTACATAAAAGTTAGGAATGGAACAAAGTTTTATGCAAAATGATTATTAGGATGACTGGGAAGGGATATTTAATACTTTCAAAGGTTGTTACAAAACATTTACATGATGTGGATCATAGATCCCTATGTTGTGTGTACAACAATTAGGATGCAAAGGGAAAACATGGAATCATCTAGAAAAATATTCATGAAACCCTTTATATAGTGATGATCTTAACCTAGATCGAGTGCCAACAAAGAAGGAGATAAAAGAGTTTGTGTGCGAACATGGAGCTATATACAGTGAAGGATTAAGATCAAATCAAAAATATTTGAGGGGTTCTATTATCATCTAGTAGAACAAGGGACCTAGCCATAGAAGTGAAGTGAAAGGGAAAGAAAAGAGATACTAGATTAGAAGAGAGGATCGGTTAGTAAGGAGAAGACTCAAAATTAGCTTCCAGAGCAAGCCAAGAGTGAGGTATGAAATTAGTTTTAATCAACTTGAATCAAGGTAAATCTCTTATAGAGTGGTCTTAACAGAACTTTGTAAATCTCCTAACAGAGTCCTTACTTTTTTTAAAGTTTTAAATCCTCTATCAAGGTGAGACCTAGCAATCTCTTAAGCATTTAACATGGGAGACTCCTCATAGGGTAGATCATATCTTATGATCAAACATTGTAACCATCATAGGTTAACATTATTACTATAGTAGTGAAGATTTTTGGGTGTCATCCCCATCCCTATTTCACCTTCACCTTAAAGGGTTTTTGGGTAACAAATATTGTGTTATGTGTTATATTTTCATGCATGTGATTGATCAAATTTATATGTTACCACAGATTTACATTACTAGTTTTGCATGCATAAGTTATTGATAGATGTGGATGAATTTGAAATTTTTTTAAAGTGTTTAAGATTCTAATTCAACCCCCATGTCTCATTTTTCACAATATGATCTAGTTCTTCATTCATTGCTTGAATGTAATTATCATCCTTGCATGCTTCATCTGCACTCTTAGGTTCTACTTGAGAAATCAAACATAATTCTTCATGAACCCTGTTTCTTGTCATAATTCTTTTATCTTTTCTACCAATAATCTGATTAACAGGGTGATTGTTTGTCAAATTCTTGTTAGGTATTGGTGTCACTGACTCAATTCCTAGTTCTTCTTTAGGTTCTTCTCTCTGTTCCACAACTTGAATGTCATTCTGCAAATCATTTTTAGTCTCAAAGAAAGTTTCAACATTTTCTTGAGTAGGCTTATGATTAGCTTCTTCATCATCGAAATCATAATCAAGCATTCTCTCTTTAACTCCAAACTTCTCATCCACTTTCACATTTGCACTCTCAACAATAGTCTTAGTCCTCTAATTAAAAAATATTCTTTTCTTTTCAATGAATAACCAAGGAAGATACCTTCATCACTTCTTGCATCAAACTTAGCAATGTCATCATCTCTCTTGATATAACATTTACTTCCAAAAAAATTGAAATACTTCACTGATGGTGTATGTCCAAACCATAGTTCATAGGGTGTCTTGTTCATACCTTTTCTAATATGTACTATGTTCATTATATATATTGATGTATTGACTGCTTCTCTCCAAAATGTATTTGATGAATCATTCTCAAACATCATGACTCTCGTCGCTTATATTACAGACCTATTTTTTCTTTCAAAAATTTCATTCTGCTTACGATTCTTAAGAGCTGATAGCTACCTCTTAATGTCATTCACTTCAAAAAAGGTATTAAACTCATTTGAGGTAAATTCTCCACCTCCATCAGATCTTAAACATTTAATCTTTAATCTAGTCTCATTCTCAACTATATTTTTAAATAGCTTAAACTTCTCAAATGCTTTAGACTTTTCTTTAAGGAATGCTACCAACATTATCCTAGTAAAGTCATCAACAATAATCATGAAGTATCTTTCACTATAGAATCCTCTTGTCTTATTAGGACCACTTAGATCTCTATGAACAATCTCCAATTTCACTATTGTAGTGAACTTCTTGCTAGGAAATGAACTTTGCTTCTACTTAGCCATAACACATTCCTTGCATACAACATTAGTAGTATCCACAATTTTTGGTAATTCTCTAACAAAAAATGTACTACTTTCCTTCACAATATTATCAAAATTTATATGATAAAACCTTATATGCCATAATCGACTACTATTAACTTTTTCAACCAAACATGTCATCTTTGTAGGGTTCAGCTGAAAAATATTACCTCTAGATCTTTTATCAGTGCCAATAAACTTACCATCTTTGTCCTTAATAATGCATATATTTTCTATGAATTGTAATTGATATCCCTTATCAACCAGTTGTCCAATAGTCAATAGGTTATTCTTAAATTCGTCAATATAGGAAACATCATCTATGTTAGTTTTCCCATCAAGAGTAATAGATCATATTCCTTTGATATGACAAGCCATATTGTTACCAACTCTAACAATTCCTCCATCATGACTATTAAATTTGTAAAAATTATTCATTTCACAAACCATATGATGTGAACAACCATTGTCTATGACCCAATCAACTTTCTTCTCAACCTATGACAATAGGGCTTTCTCTTCTCTAATTTCTATTTTAGAATTTTCTTCTTTTATAGCTACAAATCCTAACTCATCATCACTTTCACTCTGAACTCTCTCATCAGAGTCATCATCTTCATTTGCATATAGACAATATTTTTCAAGATTTTCAAGATCTTCCATATAATCTCATCTTCATGTTTAGATCCATTACAAGACTTAATTTCTACAACAATTGGTGATATTCTGCCAATATAACTTCTTACATATTCATCTTCCATAATTTTAGCATCTTGAAATAAGAATGTCCAATTTTGTAATTTGATTCTCTTAGCATGCTTATCATCAAAAGTAGATTCCAACGATTTCTAAATTTTATGAGATAAGTCTAAGGACTTTACCTAACTGTATTCATTTTCAAGAAGAGTTGACAATAGTGCTTCTCTAGCAAGAATGTTACACATAAATAGATCTCTTTTAGCTTCAATACATTATTCAAGTTTGATTTCTTCCATAATTTTTCTTTCCATTCTTCATCATTAACCAAAATCCTAGACCCATGCATAATGGATGTGTCTTTATCTTCTCATTCTAGTTGTCATAGTTAACTCTATCAAACTTAGGACCTTCTTTTCTAAAATAAGCCATCACTGATCTCCTTAAGCTATTAAGATTTTTGTTCAAGGACCTAATGCTCTAATACCAATTGTTAGAAAGTAAATTTCACCAAGATAAAGAAGAGGGGGTGGGGTGTGAATTAGTTATCAGATCAATAACCTTTATCAACCTTATTAAACCTAAAAACATGTGAGTAATATAATCAACAACCATAATAAGATACACATACACAATAACACCAAATATGTTAACTAGGGAAACCCTTGATCAAAGGGGAAAACCTGGTGGGGATGGTACCCAAAGAATGATGTACTAATATATAAGCTCCTTGTAAGAGGATGGACTCGGTTAGGAGCTAATGAATTACATTCAATATATATCAATCCCTGTTAGGAGATTCCAACCCTATTAGTAGTTGTGTCAACCATGTTAGGAGTTATAGAAGGTAGATGGATCTACTTGTTGGAATTACAATAGAAAAGTTAAACTTTGAGAGGTTGGGGCAGTGAATTAGTGCTTTAAACTTGTACCCATAAAAAAATTTACCATACATCCATCTCAAAATTCAATAAGTAAACCGGAATACCATGTAAAGTATATACATTTAAAGCATGTAAACAAGTAAGCATTCACACATCTTTGACATAAGATATGATTACCCAAGAACCCTCTAATAAGAAGGTAAAACTGGGGTGGGGATGACACCCACAAATCTTCACTACTACAGTAATAAAGTGTATCCAATAAAGGCTAGAACATTTGATCATGAAACATGATCTACCCTATGAAAGGTTTTCCCTATTAAAAGCTTGCAAAGATGGTTAGGTCTTACCCTATTAAAGGATTTCAACACCCTATTAGAAGTATGCCTACTTAAAGGACTTCAACTCACAATTAAGTAAGCACCTTATTAGAGGATTTCAATACAACCTGTTAGGACTACTCTGTTAAGAGATTTAACTAATTCACCTGTTAGAATGTCTTAGCAATGATCTTGTGATTAGTACTCTATTTCTTGATGTTAGATCACCTCTATACAGATGTGTATGTGATCCTTCTTGATCAGATGTCTCTCTATTGTTCATTATTTCCTTCCTTTGTTCTCCTTTAATTGATTATGCAACATAATTTAGATCATAATAATTTGGTCACCATGAATGTCCTATTTACATATGCAAACTCTCCTCTCTCTATGATCATTCATAAAAAGTTTAAGGTTTGTCCTCCTTAAGAAGACTTAGGTGACTCAGGGTTAGGTATGAATCAACGACTGTAATTCACCCATATTGCCACTTAAACCTTCCCTTTCCTTAATTGGATGCATGTAATACATAAGGATTCCCACTTAAGATTCATCCTTATCAACAAAAGATCCTAATTCAATCCTTAAGTTGGCTCAAAATTTATTTACATAGTAGTCTGTGCCTATACAAACAACTATGTCAAAACTATGTTACTTAGCATCTGATGTCCCTAGTGCTCAACACTAACTATGACTTCAATATTGTCACTCAACATCTGAATGACTTGGTGATGGGGACACAAGCCAAGAACAGAATGGAACCAACAGAAAGGGAAAATTATATTAACTGAGAAAATAAGCTAGTACAAACAGTGCAGAGAAATAAACTTCAAAACATGCCCTAAGGGCTTACAATAGCATAAATCTGGAGAATATTTCTCCTTTTAGCACCCCCTCTCAAACTCCACTCCGAACTGCCTTTTACAATGCCAGAAATCTCCTTAAATAGACCCCGGAGGGTTAAGGACTAGGAGTACATTCTAGAAAGTGCTAGTAGGCATCCACTGATAAAATAGAAGGTTCCAGAAGCTGTGTTAGAAGTTGGTGCAAATCTAGAAGAATCTAGAAACGGTAGCCGAACTTCCGGGAGGCATAACTTTTGAACCGTAGCTCTGATTGACGAACCGTTTACATTTTCGAAAAGCTCTCGAAGCGCTCTATAGCCCTAAGGACAAGCTTTGCTCGTCCCCCATTTTTCAACCCTTTTCGAGGTCATTTAATGCCCCAAACCTAATTTTGAAGCATTCTTAGGAGGTCTCCAAAACCCGAAAAACTGCAATAACTTTCAAACCGTGGGGCCTATTGACCTGATTCTTTTTTTGCAATACTCTAAATCATGATTACATTCATCTGGCCAATTCACACCTTCTAGTTTATCGAAATGATGGCCCAAATACATGCTCCTATTTTTTTGGGATTTTCAAACGCACTGATAGTTGAACTATGAGAGTTGGAACCTTTATTTGAGCCAAATGGGTATCCAAAAATGTAAAGACATGAAACAGAAACTAAGTCTAAGTACATTTTTTTTTGGGTGACACAGGATTGCCCTTATACCTCTGGATGCTCCTGCATCACTTGGCATGCAATGCTTACTCAGTAACTGAATCACTCATCACATACTATCTTCTTAGCACTTGAATGACACAACATAGGAGTGACTCAATACTAACTGTTTACTCGACATGCTCTAACTTATATATTGTGCTCAACAAATGTTACTTATTCGATATGAACTAAGTAAATGACTTAAGTGTATAGACACTCACTTGTCAAAACCAATATGAGATTAACAATCTCTCCCTTTGACATGAGTGTCAAAAACACTTGGTCATACATTAATAATCTTATTCTTATGGGCATAACATAGATGTATTTGGCTTCTATACAAAATTTCAAAATATCAAAATTTTGCAACATGACTTATACCTCAAAATTTTATAACTCCTCCTAAGTTGTTTAATCTATTATGTATTATATTGTGTATCAAAATCTTTCTCCTATTGAGTAGATTTGCATCAACTGATACCCTGTTCTGGGCTGAATTGTTTTTTGCATTTTTTTGTTCTCTTACTCCTTTATTGCTTACTCCCCCTTGGGTATAGATATCTCTTTGTTCTATTTTCTTGATTCCCCATTTTTCTTACTCCACCTTTCTAACACTAATTTCAATGGGTTATACACCTACAATGTATTTTTCAAAAAAAGATTTATGGACCTCAAGTATAATTTTAAGAGTGGTGTCCCAACTATCACAAGTTGCCTCCAAAGACTTAATTTGGATGGCCAGCTCGGAAACAAGGTGGACTAAGTTGTCTACTGTAGAAATATTGGGGTCTTTCTTCATAAGTGTTTCTATATAGCTTATCTCCTTGTGTAAAATCTTCATGTGAGGAGTCAATGTGGATTGGATGCTGATTAGTTTAGCCTTGATATTGGTTTCATTTAATTGTAATGATGTTAACTTTGGGATTGCAATAGGTTCCTAAAGTGTTTCTGACCTTGAGTTGGAGACTTGGGCAATGTTGCACTGAATGACTACATTTGGCTTTCCAAACTCAGGATGTGATTCCTTACTTCTTGTGTGAAGAGTGAAGGATTAAACAGTTTGGTGTATAGAGAGAAAATGTTCGTTAGTACCTTCTTCACACTCTCTACCTTGGTTGCTAGCTCAACATGTGTCAATGAATTACCACTAGATATATTCTCATTTACCTTTTTTTGAAACTTGTTTTTAGACCATTCTAATAGTTTGACATTAGGATCTAGGTCTGTGTCACTAACCCTTTCCACTATATTGGTCAATTGTTCAATGATGGACTTTATTTCATCTGGAGTAGGCAGACTGAATGCATCTAAGAAAATATCTTTGGTGTCAATCAAAGCTTGCTTCTTCCTATGCTCCCTTTTGAGGAGTTCTTAATTTTTCTTCTTTGTTACAAACTTTTGTAGTATTCCCATCTGTTCAATAGTGATTGTTGCCAAATCAAATTTAGGAAATACAATCTCTTCATCTAGGCTAATAGCTCCATAAGCAATTACCTCTTCTATCTTAGATGAGCTAGAACTAGGCATTAAAAATTGTAATGGAGTTTCCTCTACGCTCTACCTCTAAAGAGCTTGATTTGAAGGAGTAACAATTTCTAGTAATGTCACCAATGCTTGGATTGCTAGTTGCTCCTTCAACTCAGGTGTCAAACTTGTCTCTTCATATTTGTCCTTTTCTGCTCTATGATTTTAGTTGCACCTTGATCTTGTGCTAGAGGTATAGGTGTATCTACCTGACCTATTTGGCTTTGAGTCCCACCATTCTCTGGTGTTTCCACCTTGTCTTCTTTAATAGTCTCAACCTTATCTTTTTCAGTTTGTTGTTCATTTACTAAGACTAGAGTGTCTTACATGAGTGTACTAATAGTGAACCCTATTGTCTCCTTCCTTTGATATACAACTATGGGTTGTGAAGGTTGTACACTTATGACTTGAGGAGTGATTAAAGGTGTTTCTTGTGTTTTCACTTCCTCCCCTATAGTTATAGTCTCTATCTACTAAATTTCATCTACACTCACTAGTAAATGGTTGTCACATAATTGTGCCTAGAGAGTGGATTGGATAAGTATCCTTTTCAAATCTTCCTTTGTAAGGGGATTGATGTTCTGATTAGTAGTATCAGAAATATCCTTTACTTTGACAATTTCAGTATTTTTACTTGTCTCTTGTGGAGGGCTAACACTTGACATTTGTATCTTGTACACTCTATTATGTTTTCTTCTCTTCCTCAGCTAGTGCTTGGTTATCAATATTCATATCAGTGCCTCCCTCAATTGTGCCTTGTTCATTATAATCTTCTTCATTCTCTCTTACCTCAATAGGTGTCTAGTCATCTTCTTTTGATGTTGACAGTCCATATGTTATCTTCCATATTTGTTTGGACTTGTACAACATCCTCTATATTGTATTGCAATATGCTAAATTCCCTATACTTTGGTACAAATCTTACAACATATTTCTTAATGGCTTTAGACATTTCAGCCTTACTAAAAAATGGCATAACCTGGGCAAGGGATGTCTCCCTAATTTGTCTTTCAGTGTTTAAACATTAATGTCATTTTTGCTCAACTCTATCATATAAAATTTTAGGTATAGAGTTGGAGAGTTATAGAGGGCCTTTTTAAATATAGCCATCATGGCATATACTGCCTCTTCTACTTGGTTCTTCTCAATCTTTCCAAGATTATCAAACTCAATGTGAGCGAAACCTGATAAATCAACATTGTTTCCAACATTCTCACATAAATTGTCTAGATATGAGGAGGGACTATTACTCACCACTTGGAATTGGTTGTTGTCATCTAATTCGGTCATCTCCTCATCAGATTCAACTTGGGCAACATACTTCCTCCTTGGTCTCTTTTGTGCTCCAACTTCCTTCTCTTTAGGCTTGGCTACTTCTTTAGCCTTCTATGCAGTGACTCTTGTACTAGCCCTTGTGGTAGGTGTTGAAGGTTTGGATTGATTAGATTTTGTAACCTTCTTTGGTTTTCTCACTGCTTGATTCTTTACCTTTCTTTTCTTCTTATTAGTAGTTATAGGTGCTTCACTAGCTTCTTCTTCCTTGGCACCTTCTATTGTCTCTACTTTCTCCTCATGCTAATCTTCTCCCTAACCTTGTGTCACTGCCAATGGTGCTTGAGCCTCTGCATCCTCTTCTTCTTCATCATCTTCCTCTTCTTCTTCCTCAGTTCCTTCACCAAATTTTTCTTTCAATTTATTCACCAATTTCTTCTTCTTTCTCATCATTGAAGTAGTCTTCAATTCCATAGTGATCTTTGATTTGGCCAAGTCATAATTACCAAATTCTTTGGCTTCCTTATCCACTTCTTCTGCAAGTAATGTTGTGATTACAACATAGGCCTCATTAACATTGATTTTAGAACCTAATGGCCTTAGCCATCTCACCTTGGGAATTGCTACTTGAACATATGTGAAATTAGTATCAACTAGGAAGCAAACATCATTAAAATGTTTCTCCACTAGTGAGACTGGTATTCTTAGTCTTTTCTTCATCATTTGCTTAAAAGCTTCAAAATAACTAGTCATCACTGACTCAAAGTTATCACCTAATTGCTCAAAAAATTCTCCTATTTGAACTGCAATTGATTTATTCACCTTCCATGCAACCTTACCAAATGTAGGAAATGTATTCTGCACATAAAAGAAAATACATACTAGAATAGATCCAAATTTACACTATGCACTCTTGGCTTTCCTTATGGCTCCCAAATTCTTAATCAATTGTTGCAACTACAACTCCGCAAGATCATAAATATGATCCTTCTTCACAATTTTGTAGTCCATATCCATTGCAATGCAAGGTACATTGTTTAATCTGCTAGACTGACAAAACTTGTGTTCTATTACCCTCACTACAAAAGCTATTAGGGGATCTATGATAATATCAATGGTCATTCCCCTTTTATTCCATGCAACCCCTGTATTCTTTTCAATAATTTCATTTGATTCACTTCTCATGGCCTTTGGCTAATCTAGGGTTGGATACCCTGTTACCCAATGGATAATCTTCTTGTGATTTTTACTGGCCCATTTTCTAACCATACAGAGCTATCGTGAATTCTACTTAAAACAATCTTAATCTACTATATTTTGAAGATGTTGGGTAAATCTAGGGCATGAGTTAACCCTTTCTTCTCGACAATCATGAATTCTTCCTTCAATGCTCCATTTTCACATAGTTTCCCATATACTTCTCTGATTTCCAAGTCTCCTATGCTTCCAATCTTGCATTTGTAACAATTCCTAACATCTTGAATCATCAAGACTTGCGGTGGTATCATAGACAATGCACTAGAGGGATCCTACTTATAAGCTATATCTAGGATAGCCTTGAAAATAGGTTGTTTGATTTCATTGATAATCAATTAAACATTTAAAACCTCTTTTCCCTCTACACCTTTTTCTTTAGAAGAACTAGATGCCATTTCATGTATCTAGGGTTTGTGAAATTTGAAACTTCGTAGCTCGGCACATGGTAAATACCTTATAAATCCTGCTGAAATAGTGTCGAATAACCATTTAAATCTCTTAAAAACACTTAGATCAAATTCTCCAAATTGCCTTTAGCTCTTTGTGCTCTTCTTCAAATTTGAATGATGTTAAATGAACAAGAAATTGATCAAATAGCCATTAAAGCACTGCATTTAATGCTAAGTGCTTACACAACTATAAGCTCGTCATCAATTGAATTTCTAGCTCACTCGACATCCATGTGTTTTCCATATGCTCAACAACTACTACAGGCTTGACATTAGCTAACAAATTTTCTAGTTCAACATCCACTAACATTTTACTTAGCAACCATATGAAATTTTTTCATGCTTGGAAAACTTAACAATTTATCCTTGATTTCTAACAACACTTTGCATCTTTATTCATGCATATGTAATCTTTTCAAAACTAAATCCTTGGAATTGATGTATGATATATCTTTTAAATATCAGTCCCACATACCTCTTGATTGCTTAATTTGATGAGGTGTGATCACCTGATCCATTGGGTGAAGTGAACCCATCTACACTTGATGTGTTATAGTCTTCCTTTCTCTTCCATTTCTTGTCCATCTCATCTCTAAAATTTTCAATATATACCTTGCCTTTGCCTTTGTTGAACTCAAAACTTGGTGCCTTTGACCTTGTTGGACAATATCTATTGATGTGACCTATCTTCAAACAACTAAAATATGTGGTTTGACTCAACCACCTTTTGTAATCACTTCTGAAATGTGTTCTAATATAGTTCTCAGGAACATGTCCCTACTCTTGAAAATAATGACAACTATACCTTGTATTATAATCCAAATTATAAGAGTTGCCATTGTTCTTTGCCTTTGTCTACTTGTTTGATGACCAGTTGGGTTTGGATCTGCAGTCAAAGGCTCTATGTCCATACTTTTGATAGTTATAATAGTATCCCTCAAATCTTTGACTGTGCATGGTTTTGGTTCTACATTCATGTGCATGATGACCTTGTTTGTTGCACTTGTAGTAGTGACCCATGTTCTTCTACTTAACATTCTTGCTCCTACAAACATTAGCAGTATGTCCTTTCTTAGCACAATTATGACAAGTAGGTTTGGAGTTATTATCTTTATTACTTCTTTCTTCAACACTTTTGGATGATACTCCTTCTTCAATACTAGTGTATCCCAGTCCAAATGTATCATTGTTAGATCTAGGGGATCTCTTCAATTGTTCAAAGTACTTGATGGATTCACTATGTTTATTGAAGCTTTCAACAAACTCCTTTTCCCTTTTCAGATCATTGCAACTATTCATTCTACAACTTCAGTGTTGTGATCTCAATGTCTTTATTATTTATTTCATGATTAGCAATCATGACTTGATTCATTTGTTTCCAATTGTATGTGAGCAATCATATTTACTTCTAATGATTTCTCTTCCAGTCTATTGGTCAAAACTCTTTTGTCATCTTCAATCATGACTTTATCTTCCATAGCTTTCTTTTTTTGTTTAGTCACCTCACATAGTAATATGGCTTGTGATTCTTGCTAAATCTTAAGATTTTTAATCTTTTCAACAAGGGTTGTATTCTTTTCCATTAGATCTACAATTGCTACATCAAATTCTTTGGAGTTTCCATTTGCAAATAGTTAAGTAGTGTCCATCTCATGGTATTGTGTGCCATTCTCCTCAATATCAATTTCCTTCCTTCTTCTTGATGATTTCTTTAGATCTTCTCTTGCTTCATTCAACTGATGTAGAATGAGTTGTATTTCAATCTATTGATTCTCAATAATCTTTCTCAACTTGTAGACTTCCATTTCCAAGATCTTTCCTCAAAGCTATAAAGCTTTACTTTTAGAGGACAAAGCTCTGATACCAATTGTTGGAATTACAATAGGAAAGGTAAATTCTGAGAGGGGGGTGAATTAGTGCTTAAAAATTTTACCCATAAAAACATTCACCAAACATCCATCTCACAATTCAATAAGTAAACTGAAATACCATGTAAATCATATATATCTAAAGTATGTAAACAAGTAAGCATTCACACATATATGACACAAGATATGATTACCCAGAAACCCTCCAATGAGAAGTTAAAAATGGGGTGGGGATGACACCCACAAATCTTCACTACTGCAGTAATAAAGTGTATCCAATGAAGGTTACAATGTTTGATAATGAAACATGATCTATCCTGTGAAAGGTCTGCCTTGTTAAAAGCTTACAAAGACTATTAGGTCTTACCCTATTAAAAGATTTTAACACCCTATTAGAAGTGTGCCTGATTAAAGGAATTAAACTCACAATTAAGTAAGCACCTTGTTAGAGGATTTCAATACATCTTGTTAGGACTACTTTATTAAGAGATTTAACTGATTCACCTATTACAATGTCTCAGCAATGATCATGCGATTAACACTTTGTTGGTTGTCAAATCACCTCTATACTGATGTGTACTTATCCTTCTTGATCAAATGCCTCCCTATTGTTCATTGTTTCCTTCCTCTATTATCCTTTAACTGATTCTACAATGTAATTCAGATCATAATACCTTGGTCACCATGAATGTCTTTTTTGCACATGCAAACTCTCCTTCTCTCTCTCTCTAATCATTCATAAAAAGTTTAGGATTTGTCCTCCTTAAGAAGACTTAGGTGACTTAGGGTTAGGTATGAATCAACAGCTATGATTCACCCATATAGCTACTTAAACCTTCCCTTTCCCTAATTGGATGCATTTAATACATAGGGATTCCCACTTAAGGTTCATCCTTATCAACAAAAGATTGTAATTCAATCCTTAATTCAACTCAAAAATTGTTTACATAGTAGTTTCTGCCAATAAAAAAAACTATGTCAAAACTGTGTTACTCAGCATCTAAAGTCCCTAGTGCTTGGCACTAACTATGACTTCAATATTCTCACTCAACATCTAAATGACTCGGCATGCACTACTTGCTCGGCAACTGAATCACTTGTCACATACTATTTGCTTAACACTTGAATGACTTGATATATGAGTGACTTGTCAGTCATAGTTTACTCAGCATGCTCTAACTTATATGCTATACTCAACATATGTTACGTGCTCGTCATGAACTAAGTAAATGACTTAAGTGTATATACACTCACTTGTCAAAACCAATATGAGATTAGCACCATTGTCAAAACAACTTTAGGGGCAAGACCATTGAACTGATTGTCCAACTGGCCTCTATATTATTCCTTTTAGAATAATAGAAATGAAACTGATCTTCCCAACTTGAGCTCTTTATTTTGCCTCTTAATGTGTCAATACCACAACAAATATTTCTTAGATCTCAAATTCAGATCTTCAACTTTGCATCACAGTGATCCCTTTGATCTCTTACTCACATTTACCAACTTCACATATTACATTCACAACTTACACTTACACACATTACAATTCACATATCATCAAAAGAAAAAAAAAACTTCATTTATACCATGTCCTCAAAATAATTCTTTGAGTTGGATTTGAGACTTCCTCAATCAAATATAATAGAACCTCATTAAGACAATACAATATATTACATATTTTTGCAATTATAAACTGCTGTAGGCTCATAGTAATTACAAATTTTCACATGTGTGTCCTTGGACCTCATTCACTTTCTGATGTCATCATCAAACTGTCTATTGCCATTGTCTAACTTCACTCATCACAATTCTATCCATGTTAGGAGATACAATCCAAACACTAGAAACCACTTCACAGACTCTATGTGCACACTGTCTTCTGTAAATTACAAATAACTTTCACATGTCTTCAACTTTTTGCATGCGCATTTTTCCACATCATCAAGACATACTGTAGGATATATCCTCAACTACACTTGACCTCATCATCAATACATGGTATATATGACCTCATTCTTAGTCTGCTACTCTATCAATCTTTATAGAAACAATACTATGAAACACAGTCATGAATGCAACATGTCAATCTCCAACAATTCGTAGGATATTCCCCCTAAAGAATACCACCAACATTCATGCTAACACAACCTAATGTGATTTTTGGTTAAAAGCTATTATGTATATGTAGATTAGCAAAGAGTCATGGAAATCTGTGTGAGGGGGTTGTACCATATAAAATTCAGAGGGAAGTAACCATTGTGTACTTACCCAACTATTGAATGATCAAATTTGTTTCCAAAGGAGGGTAATAGAGTTGACATTATAAGATAATAAAGAAGGAGACAAATCTATTCACCAACAATTGTCAAGCTCCAATGCCAATTGTTGAAAACTTTTTTAACTTACATTTATTTTCTTTCTTCCTTCGAGGGTGGTGTATCAATATTATAGTGAGGTTTTAAAACTCACGTCGAAACCCAATGCTTGTTTTGAAACTTTTACTAATCATTGATAGAACATGACCTTTGAAATTCAACTTAGTGTTTATTCTTCTTCTATCACATATACTTGTCAATTTCTTGAACTTTTCATCTTTGTTATGAATGATTTTATCCCATGAGAGGTCTCTCATATCAAATATATATGATGGGCTAATGTTGACAAAAATACTAAATAGTCACCACTACCGATCACCATAAATCCTTTTCTTCCACCTGAAATTGCAAGAACATAACCTCTATAAATGTTAGCCACCTATAGATCCTAATATCCTATTGAGGGCCTGATAAAGGTACTTCTAACAAAGAAACCATAGACTAGATAGAGGATTTGTTCTACCAACAAAAAGACCGCATTCCATGGGAGGCATAGTAAGAGAAACCTGTAAGACAATCCACTAAAACTATATAGCCATAAAAAATATGTGGCCTTACATAAAGGGATAAGAAATGGAGTTCAACACTATAGAAAGGGTCCCAAAAATTCAGGACCACTAGCAAGGCTCACCAACTTGAGTGCAGATAATGCCACTATTGTAGCCCAACACACCTCTAATCACCACATTTCTACACCCTATATTGAAAAACAAAAGATTTGTAGAACAAGGCCATAAGAGACCCCATCATGAGCACCCCTAGTAGATAGAGGTATAAGATTCACACAACCTCGACAACTAAGGTATCACAAAGGAACCCAAAACCAAAAAAAACAACATATATTGGGGAGTGAGACATGTTGCAACCTAGTAGTGTTGGTAACTTCCACCAAAGACCAATCCCAAAGGGAATAAATCCAATCACCAATAACTAGCACAAACACCACATCCTAAACCACAACAAGGACATGCGAACATCCTTGTAATCCAAGACCTAGGCATTTGAGTCCAACATAACTATCATAGACAAAGAGATCAAATCTCGCCTAGGATACATGTATCCAACCATAACAACAAACTTGCCAATGGGGTCCAAGACTCTATTCACATCTCTTCCACACAAGCCCATTCAGGGAACATGGGTGTTAGGGTCCTAGTTCACCATTCCTTTAAAAATGCAAAACCCTTCATCAAGGAGACACTCTTCATAGAAACAATAACTACACTCCAATGAGAGGAGTTGTGCATCACGTAAACCCTTGACAACTAGATGACTCCCAAAATGAAGTTGCCACAAAAGGTGGAATACACATTGAATAAAAGTCTAGAACTCTCCAACATGAAAATGTTGACTCGCTTATGGAGCCAACCCAAATCCACCATAGTCAACTCAAAGCCAACTTGGGACTTCTTTTCTTTTTTACAAATGTTATTGCAAGCCTTTTAATTTATTTTGCATATTGTAGACATTATATGTATTGAATGGACTAATATTGAGCATGAGAATACTATATAGCATTATTGATATCTAATACATTGCTAGTTCATGCAACTATTTTGATATAGACATGTACTAGTCATGATTTCATGAATTTTTTATCCTATCCATATTAAAATTAAACAAACACCATTTCAAACATGTACACATGAAACCAATAATATTATAAGAAATTTTAAAATAAAATAAATTTTATTTTAAAGATTTTTTTAAAGATAACCGTTACTACCAAAAAAGTCAACATGATCAATTCTGGAACATGTACAGGCCGCGGGGCCCCTCTCCTACAACAAAACCAACGGACATCAAGTTATTTATTTTCAAAAAGCAACGGTTTGGTTATTGATCTGCAGCGGACAGGTGCCCTTTAAATTAGGCGGGTTTGGAATAGCTTGTGGAGGATTGATGGAAAAAGCAAGCACCATATTTCAGTATAGGGCTCGAAAATGGTGGTGAAAAGAGTTGCCAAAATTGGTAGCTGTAGCTGTGGGAGGCTGATGGGCTATACTTGGCGCTGCACAGACTTTAGCCAACGCTGGAATTTACGTAACTCTTTTCCTTGGAGGCCTCAATACAGGTTTTACCATCCAATTCAATTTATTATCCTTCACTACTAATTATTATAAGCAAAATTTCAAAATGATCGTATAGCTTACATCCATTTTATGTATAGGTGGGAACTATCAAATGATTTTGAAAAAGTTCTAAAAATTTCTAGTAATTGTTCTTAGGGAACATTAAATCAAATTGGGTATAATGTATAGACTATAGAGTAACTCTGAAGCATATACACGTTCTGAATTGGAGATGGGTTACCGAGTGATTTGCCAAATTTGGTTGCACTCAAACCCATGTGTAGTTTTTGCATGCCTAATGACGATGTGGAAATCTTTGATCACGACTCGTGCCTCCCAATCTCATTAAGTGGGTAGAATCCAATTCTGGCAGATTGTAATATTGGGGGTCTAAAAGCTAATCAGTCATTCCATTAGCAATCTTTGAAGTAAACCTTGGCTAATTAGAATTAAGAAATCAGTCATTCCTTGATCTTAAACAGCTCCACATGCATCTGCATGATCTTTAAAAAGGGAAACAACTAAAATAAAAGCTATTCACCAATCCAGTTGAATGGAAAGTAAAATTCTTTATCCTATATTCGGGCAATCACCAATCTGATAATAATTGTGACTTGTCAGACCAAAATGTCAAATAAGAAAGCAGTCCTAGGATGGATGGTGCTTTGTGCTTTAAGCAACTCCAGAGCATCTTTAATACAGAAATCATTCTTTTCTATATGGTAAATCCAACTGTCTCTCACCAGATATTTAAAACTTCTGAACTGCTTCTTAGCTTGTCAACTGCTCAGCAAAATATTGAAAATCTCAATTAGTAGATTATGAGGATATATGGGATCTATTGTTTCAAAATTTTCACCTTGGGACTCACCAAGTCTAGAAAGTCTTGGCGAGTCTTGTAAAATTGATTTCAACAAGTTCTAAAGGGCTTATCCAGCAGGTAGGTTCAATGGAATCTTAGCTTTGCATTCCAACTTGATATTAATTTCACACTTTTCCTATGCTGCCGTCTAGAGTTGCAACAGTTTCATGCCGCATCTAAAAAACTTTCCCCAATCTAGAAATTTTTTTCTTGTTTTTTATGTTGATTAGCTCCTCCTCGCCATTGATAATTTCTCTAATCTTTGTAGTGTGGAATATTGTTGTCATAGTATGCATCTCTTTCATTCAGTTTTTTTCAGTGATTCGTCTAATGTTTAACAAGTTGTGATAAAGGGACCTTAGTTTGTTGGTTAGATTGTTAAAGGCAAATGTATGCCCTCATTTGTAGTCTTTTGTAGCTGGATATTAGATTCCATGGAGTTGAACTCATTAAAACAATAACAAAATCACTCCTATGAGAATTTGAAAATTTTTACTTTTAGTATACTTTCCTAATTTGTGAGCTTCTCTTGTTATTGACCTTCTTGTGGGGGCTAATTCTTCTTCTTTCTAGTACTTGAGAGATATAGGTTTAGTTTTAGCAAAACATCTAGAAGATAATGTATTTATAAAGGCCTCTAAGCTTTAGGGCTTATACTTAAGAAAATCAAAATTAATCCTAATGTATTTACAATTGTTTACAAAGTAAATGCTTGATATTGGCTTAGTGGTGGTGTGGCCCAATCTGCTTCCAGGATAATTTTTCCATGGGCAAACATTCTTTTGCCTAATTTGAATTCCTTTCTTATCCAGGCATCCTTTTGTATCTTCAAAACCTTTTTAATGTGATATAATGTAACCATTACTGGATTGATGCTTTTATTTTATTTTATTTTTCTTCTTTAACTTCATGTTATCCTCTTTAGGATCACACGATTCACTTGATCCTTCTTCCCCTTATTCTGAAATTTCTTTTTTGTCTTCTTCCATTGATTCTTTTGGGCCTGTTTCTTATGTTTTTGCCCAGCATCTTCTTTGTATCCATTTTCAATTCTTTTTTATTATTCTCCGTTTCCACATTGCTTGAGCTTTCAAAGTCTTTCTTTCTTTCTCTTGAGAGCTGATATGCCTTCTTGCTATCTTTTTCCTGCTGCTTTCAATCTTCTCTGGACATTGCTCATCTGCAGACATTTCTGTATTCTACCAGCACAAGCTTTGACTTGAAAGTTTTGATTTTTTCCACGAGAGTAGCTTTGATGATATAATCATCTTCCTTATTTTTTGATGACTCCTTTAATTTTGCTTTATCATTCTTAATCTAGCCAGTTTATCTGTAATCACTCCTTACTTTCCAATTAGATTTTTGACTAGCTCAAATTTTGATCTTGTAGTTTTTGCAAGGTTTGTTCCATGGGCAGGACATCACACCACGCTTCTACTTGAGAAGACTCAAAGGGTGCTTTTGTAGGAAAATCTTGGTTTTTGTCAGGACAGTAGGTGGCATAATGAGGACATTTGCAAATATAGCTTTTCACATGTGAAATAATTTTGAGGGGGCTGGAATCTTTGATGAGAACATGGTCAATAAGTTTGGACCAGGCTTCTCAAACTTTTTTAAGACATGAGAATAACATGAATCTGTGGCACCTTTGGCTGTAATGGGGAAGAATATACCTAAGCATACTGTCTAAAATATTTTTTCAGCAAGTAGGGTGCCATTTGGAGATAAAACTTTTAGGAGGAAATTGCAAGATCTATTTATTTGTTCATCTTACTTTTGATGAGATTCAATAGTGTCTTAAGTTTCTGAGGAACAAAACATTTCAGTTATGAATAAGTATAATCATTAATCTCTTAACCATCAGTCTTTTGACTCCATGCATTTCAATTCAATGTCCTAGCTTGCATGGCAAAGATGTGAAGAGATGCCTTTTGAGTCTGGATTGGTCCCAATCACTAAATAAGAATGCATTTTCTTCAGAGACAAGTCTATGCTCATTGAACTTAGCTAGATTGCACAATTTCATTGTACAAAATTCTTCTAGTTTTTTATTTTTCCTTGTATTTTCTATCAAGACAGGATTGAGCAGGCATAAATAAACTGATTCAGTCCCAACTCTGAAATTTCATGTCTTTCCTACAGTGTCACGACCCAACTTGGCCTAGTGGTGTTCTAAAACACCCACATTTTGCACACTTTCTGTTAGATTTAGTAATCTAGAGCTTTTAAATAAATATTGTTGTCCTTAGTGTTAGTTTTCTGAGGATTGCTTGCAGATGTAATAGCACTGCCTGATTGGTATGTCTGCTCCAAATTCAACATCCTCTTAATTCTATATATAGAGAATAGGCCATGAATAGACATGTCCCTTCATAGGCCATGTCCCTTCATAGGCCATGCCTATTCATTAATCAAATAATTAATGTAATAACAAATTTAATCATACATACATACATACATATATATTATAGTAATTTTTCTCATATAATAGTAACATTATATCTCAAATATAAGGAACATATATATAATAGGTTTATTTGATTGAAGCTATCAAACATCAACACTCCCTCTTAGCTAGAAGGATAACCACATAAGAATAAATATTACTTCAATTTAATATCACAAATAACAATTTTAAGGATATCTCATTTGATACCACAGAAGATTTCCATCATTTGATATCGCATTTGATATCATGAGTATTGGCCTTCCAGAAATCAACACATGATATTCACCAAATATTCAAAATTTTATTATATCACATCTGATATCAAGAGTATTGGTCTCCTAGAATATCAATGATATTCACCAAGTACTCAAAATAAGGTTTGATATCACATCTGATATCAAGAGTATTGACCTCCCAGAATATCAATGATATTAATCAAATACTCAAAATAAGTTTTGATATCACATCTAATATCAAGAGTATTGGCCTCCCAGAATATCAATGATATTCACCAAATACTCAAAATAATGCTTGATATCACATCTGATATCAAGAGTATTGGCCTCCTAGAATATCGATGATATTTACCAAATACTCTTTGAGTAATAGCCTTTCAGAATGTTGAGATGCAAGACATTTACCATATACTCCATTTGTTTGATCTCATAATACAAGTTATTGTAAGATCATCACCTTACAATAACTTTTACAAATACAAGTGACATCATTTGGAAGTCGTCACTTTCTCATGATGTACATAGGGGGTAGGGCCATTAAAATTACATTATCACGAGATATATTCATGAATTACAATCCTCTTGACTGCTACAATTTATTGATCATTGGAGAACCCATCTCAACATGGTTTACTCCCTCTTAATCAATATGATCAAGACCACTGAAGGTTGACTGAATCATATCCTCTATTTGCTCCCTCTCTTTCAAGGTTGCCTCTAATGAAATGTTAGGCTCCCTCTGAATTTCAATCTCCTTCTTCCTGCAATCAAATTCTCGGAGGAAAAGATCAATGTACATAACTCTTCTAGAAATACAAATAAAAACTTTTATTAAAATGTTAGTAATTTAACTCATGTCTATTATTAACAACCACTCAACTCTTCATTTTATATTTTCAATATTAAAAGGAATAAAAATAAGATATAATATCAAATATTAATAATCATACCTTGATCGTACCATTTTATATTTTACCATGGATCACTTCATATTAGATATGCTACATTTAATCACTACTTAATTGTGCCCTTACTCACCATTTTGTGATCTGGATCATTTCCTATCTCTTTCCCATGTTATTTCCTTTATTGGGTGTGTGGGACCCGAAGCTTTTTAATGCTAGTGAGGGCTTGCCTTTCTTATATTGGTCATAACTTATTTGTATGAGTGCCTTATTATTCCATCCCTCTATGGGTTATGTGACGAGAAGAATTGTGTTTGATTTTCACGATAATATATTTGCATCGTACATCAGAAGGTTCCATCTTTTACATGCTGGCAATGGAATTTATATTTAACTTGTAGTGAGCTTTCGTAGTACCTCCAAGCAGCAAAGAATCAATGCGGGGCTCATCCCATCTTTGGCACATTCTCTGCTCAGTCAACACAGATCCAACTATGGGTAGCAAGTCACTACAGCAAGTGTGAAACTGAACCGCAACACACGCATTAATCACAAGCACCGATTCCTGAGCGAGCACTTTCTTGGCATTTCTGATCAGCGAGACCACATAGGAGGATTCCATGGTGGGCGTCAGGTGTTTGAAGCTTAATTTGATCAGTCCCTTTTCCACCCTTGTGTTAGAGTTAATTATCACCTATATCATGTCTCTTCATTAATTGACATTTTACTGTTTATTCTCCTTGTTAGGTATGATATTTCCTGTTGTAATTGATCCATATCTATGTTGTTTGTAATATATCTTCATCAATGAGATTTCTCCTGCATATTTAACAATCAACTGTAGCAGTAACACAAACCAGCTGAAAATCACTGACCGCCCAACACATATACAATAACAGTAACTGCTTATGCTCAAAACCAAATATAGTTGCGCTGGAGACTTGCTGAATATA
The DNA here is from genome assembly GCA_028749045.1 of Cupressus sempervirens. NCBI lineage: Eukaryota > Viridiplantae > Streptophyta > Pinopsida > Cupressales > Cupressaceae > Cupressus > Cupressus sempervirens. The sequence continues at coordinate 219,105,885 of CM053789.1, forward strand.
TTGAAGATTCCAAGAACAGAAATTCTGTTCCTCATCGAGGCTGCCACTAATCTCTGTAATATCTGCTGTGGATGAAGCCTAGTGACCTCAACATTTGGAATGTAATACTTCTATTATAGCTTCAACCAGAATATAATGCTACCTGCTCTGAATGTGATCACCACTCCTAGCTAAGGAGGAATCTTATGACAATGTCCCCACAGATATTAATAATCCACAACAGCAAGACTAACAACACCTGTTGTTTCCTATGCACCTTTGATATTCACGGTGCACTGTTTTCCATATATCAAATAAGCCTGTGTTTGGCTTTTTTTTAATGTGTTCACCAACAATGATTCAAATATATTGAGCCTCTGCGAAATGGTGTTCATTCATAGCCATGGCAGCAGACTCCAAACCCATTGAAAAAAATTTATTCCCAGACAAATATTAATTCAAGCACCTCATTGAATGAGAAAATTTATAGAAGCTCCAATATTATTCCCCGTTCACTATAGACTGTGTTTAATTTACACCTGCAAGTAAGGCTCTGATACCATGTTAGTTTTCTGAGGATTGCTTGCAGATGTAATAGCACTGTCCGCTTGGTATGTTTGTTCCAAATGCAACATCATCATAGGTTTATATATAGAGAATAGGCTATGAATAGACATGTCCCTTCATAGGCGATGTCTATTCATTAATCAGATAATTAATACAATAACAAATTTAATCATATATATATATATATATATATATATATATATATATATATATATATTATAGTAACTTTTCTCATATAACAATAACATTATATTTCAAATATAAGGAACACATATATAATAAGTTTATCCGATTGAAGCTATCAAACATCAACACTTAGTTGGATCTGGGCTGACTCATGTTTATTGGGTTTAATGTAGTTTAAGTAAATTTGTTTTATGTTTTATTTTGAGCCAACATGAAGTCAGTCATCTTCTCCAACTGACATAAGGCACCTATATTAAGGTGTTGAGTGAAGGAGAGAGAGCATGCTTGTGTATACAATTATGAATTGTAGGGTCTGAGACTGAAACCTTGCAACTCTAGCAAGGTCAATCAAATTGAGTGGATGGGCAAGTTGCATTGCAATAGATTGACAAATACTACACCAGATCACAGAAGATAATCAGTCTATTTGGGTTGGAATTCAATTTGAATGAAGAATGAACTGAGGTAAAATCTACAGGCTGCTGGAAATCACCATACTTGCTTGGTCAGGGGCACAAAATGCTTTGTTGTGTTTCTCTCGACACCAGCAAAGTGACGGATGATGATTAGGGAAATCATTCGACATAGACAAATATAGTGTGGCTTACGAATTCTTGTATGATTCTTCAGCCTCTCAACAATGCAAATTCCAGGCAAATTAGTTTTACGTAGTAATGGGTATTTCCTCAGTTATAGTTGCAGTTGAAATTATTAGTTGATACTACGTAAGAATGTATGCTCTGGATTCCTAAAACTGAATATTATTATTAGACTGACATCACTAAATGATGAAGCAAGTTTTGGAATAGTTAAAGTGTTGGATTCATGAATAAAACATGTCAAAATTGATTCTGGGATTTATTTTTCTCATTATGAGTTCTGAAGGTCTGAAACTTTGATTCCACATATTTTGTTTTTCTGAAATGAACTTCAATATTTCTGAGTTGGTCATTACAGTCTGAAACTTTGATTCCACATATTTTGTTGATCTGCCAGCCTGTGGGTTGGTTATGAGTGACCAAGAACAATTCTAGCAGCACAAGAGTAGTGGAATATGGAGGAGCAATCGTAAGAGTATATGAAAGAAATCAGAGATTCAATGGGAAAGATGGTTCAATTACTGGAAGGTTTGAGCCAACAACTAACAAGTCTGATCGAGACAATTAGGAAGAGAATTTCAAGGTGAAGCCACGGGGAAACTCAAGAGCCCATTTCAGCTAGCTCAAAGATCTTCAGTGCTAAATTTCTGGATAAGCATATCGAAAATAATTCAGGAGACGAGGAGCTACATTCAGAGTGTTATAGTCAGATAATTTGCTTGGTAAATGAATATCATTAATGTTGATATTATTATATCTTTTGAGTCTTTAAGGCATCCTTGGTATTTCACTTCTCCCTCACTAAGAGGGAGTGTTAAAGTATAGCTTCAGCAGAAGTGAAGTATACTATACATATTCTAAGTATATGATTCTGTGGTTTATACTCATTCATATATATATATATATATATATATGCTAATCACTGTTTTAGTGTTTACTAATCGATATTTACCTTAAGGGTTTCAATTGCTATGATTTAGTATTTATATTGGTTAACTGACCAATCATTAGTCTAAGAATCATGAACCCGTATGGCCATGACCCTCTATGGCCTTTGGCCACGTAGAGTCATGTCCATACGGGAACATGATTCTTTCCTATTATATTTAATATACTATCACTGGTGAAGAGAATCATCAGTCACAAAGGTAATGATCTCCTTCCTTCAGCGATACACTCTGCAGTAAAAACAATAAACATTATCAACTTATTCCAAGTTGATAGCATAAGTCCAAAACAGTATATCTGTCTTGATTTGACTTCAGATTCAGTAAGCATACATTTTGAATTAGATAAATATCATATCAATATTTCTGCAGTATTAATCAGAGTGGTTAAAAGCATATATCTGTGTCTCTCTATCAGAGATCTTTCATTCTTTTAGATAAGTCTGAGGAAGATGCAACCAAATTTCATCAGACATATTTCTCCTTAAGTCCTGACATCCATGTGGGATAGATTCTTAGGGACTATTATGAAATTAAGAAGACAACAGGTCATGGGAGGAAAGGGTATGGTAAGAGGACAGATTGTATTTTAGAGGTAAAATATCCAACACCACTTGAGAAAGATCACTCATTGGCCTGCGATCACCTTAGAAGACCTCCAAATCTTCCATCCAGGCTGGCATCTGAGATTCTAGCAGCCACGTTGACTGTGGAGGTTCATCTTGAAGGCTGAGATCTGCCTGGTGTGAATTTATTTGCTCCAGTTTGCTGCATAGACTTGTGGAGTTCTCCATTGTACTTCAAACCAGGTTCCTCATAACACTACATTTTGATATTTGTAAATCCAGTTGCAATCTGTTATGACTTATATCAAATTTACATTGATAGAAATTGTGTAATTGAGTTTGATAATGACAGTTAAGTTTCAACATTTAAATCTGCTGCTTGCACAGTCATTACACCAATAATGATTTCAGTATTTTAAAATCCAATACATATATATGCTATAAATGCAAAAGCAATAAACTCAAACTACAATAGAGACTTATCATTATAGTGTCATTGAGTTAGCTTGCCAAATGCTTGATGGAATGTCAAACAACTAATTGGTTGTGGAAATTGTCGTCGAAAAGGAAATTGTGTATCAGCTGACGGGTCCCTTTGGAAAGGTTCTTGTTATGTAGCCGACGGGTCCCTTCGGAAAGGTTTTTTTATGTAGCGACATGTTGTATGTGGCCGACGGACTCCTTCGGGAAAGTTCTTCAGAAAGTATTTATAGCCCCTTCGGGAAGCATTGTAATCATCTTATCATGGAAGCATAATATAATGTTTTGGCATATGCGAATAATAATAAGAAGAGTTCTGCTGTTCGTGTTCGTGTTCACTATTTGTGTGTTTCTTAATTAATCTATGCAGTAAACATTTGGCGCCGTTGCCTGAGAGGAAATTGTGTATCAGTCGACGGGTCCCTTCGGAAAGGAAATTGTGTATCAGCTAACGGGTCCCTTTGGAAAGGTTCTTGTTATGTAGCCAACGGGTCCCTTCAGAAAGGTTTTTTTTATGTAGCGACATGTATGTGGCCGACGGACTCCTTCCGAAAAGTTCTTCAGAAAGTATTTATAGCCCCTTCGGGAAGCATTGTAATCATCTTATCATGGAAGCATAATATAATGTTCTGGCATATGCGAATAATAATAAGAAGAGTTCTGTTGTTCGTGTTCGTGTTCACTATTTGTGTGTTTCTTAATTAATCTATGCGGTAAACATTTGGCGCCATTGCCTGATGGACCTGGTATGTCGGCAGGCGGATATGAATTAAATGCCGAATCAGTTGAACAAGAATAAGAATAAGTTGAAGGAAAAGGATGACATATGCATTGCGCAGGAAAATTTAATTCTGGCACAGCAGATAGAGCATTGAAGGAGATTTCAGAAGATTGCCGACGAAAACAAGAGCGTGGAAGGATTGTTGAAGGAGACTTGACAACGGCTTGATTTGGTGGAAGAAGTGAGGGAGGAGTTTTTGAACCTGCATACACCACAGGAAGAGAATCCTGACGGAAGGAGATCGACTTGCACGGCTTGGAGTGCCGAGGGAGCACGAGCGTGGAGTGACCTCTTCGTCCGAGATATACTTCCAAAACGAACAGCTTCGGTTGATGAACCCTCTTCTTCACCAAACAACGCGAAAGTCGAAAATAGCGCGAGTGTTGAAAACAGCGTGGGTGTTGCAAACAGTGCGGGTGTTGAAAACAGCGCAAAAGCCGAAAACAGCGCGAAAGCCGAAAACAACCCAGGTGTAGAAAAAAATGCGGGTGTTGGAAATAGCGCGGGTGTGCAGAACAGTGCGAGTGTTGGAAACATCGCGGGTGTGCAGAACAGTGCGGGAGCTCAGAACAACGCAGGTGCTCAAAACAGCGCGGGAGTGCAAAACAGCGCAGGTACACAACAAAACCCCCAACATACAGTGATAATTGCAGGCCCAAAAGAAAAGTTGCCTAAATTTGATGGTGATGAAGCAACTGATCCCATTCGACATTGTAAAACATGTAAAATGATCTAGAGGGAAAATGGCATAACAGATACAAACGAATGGATCCGACAATTTCCCGCTACCCTACAGGGTGTTGCGATTGATTGGTTTACTGATACTGATTCACAAAAGTTAAACAGTTGGGATAACATTAAGGAGTTCATCGCAGAATTTCAACTTCTGCGCAATGATAATGAAATTGTAGCGGAGATATTCAATACCAAACAAAAGAAGAATGAAACAGTATGGGTCTTCGCCAGGAGGTTGAAGGATTTAATCAGTAAAATGGAGAATAAGCCGATAGATGGGCTCTAGAAAAGATGGTTCATGGAAGGCCTTCACCTGAAGCTGCGAAAGAAGATGAAGATCGTGCCACCATCAACATACATTGAAGCGTACAATCGGGCAATGAACTTCGAAAGTGACCAGAAGACAAAGAAGAAGAAGAAGAATAGCTCGTCCGATTCAGATGACGATGCATCCTCAGGAGAAGACAGTAGCGATGATGAGGGAAGCAACAAGAAGGTCCGTGCCCTCCAGAAGGACATGATTCGGATGATGAAAGAGTTCAAAAACATGAGCAAAGAGACTAAGGGCAATGACCTATGGTGTACAGAGTGCAAGAAAAAAGGCCATACGAAGGGATCCTGCCCAAAAGATCAATTTTGTGAGATTTGCTAGATTATGGGACACTCGGTAAAGGAATGCCCTTTCAATTTGAAAGCAAGAACACCGTAGCAAGTGTTCCTGATGCAGGAGGCATCCCTGTCAGGAGGGAACAGGAATACCAGTACGGAAGGTGCTACATCGGGAGGATATAGAAATAATCAGCGCGGTCAAAACAACAACAATAATGGCAAGAGGAGTCGAATCCAGTACGATGCCAATGGCCACCTGATAGTTCAATGCCGTGCATGCAATCTGTGGGGTCACTTTGCCCAAGAGTGCACAATGGCGAACACACCGAAGTTGCTATGCTGATGGTGTGGACCTGGCGATCATGACGATGCTAAGTGCCCGAAGTCTGGAGTAAACTTGATTACCGTCGGGACAGACGAGGAAGAAGTTTTGGCAATCACTCGAAAGCAGGCGAAGCTATACCTTGATCCGACGGAGGAAAAGAAGAGACTGGAGGAAGCACGGGAAAAGATCTAGAGAGCAACGCAGATAGAAACAACACACCTGAAGGACACGCCGAGTACCTCCGTACAAAACTGCGCAAAACAGAACATTGTACGGTAAATATTGCAAGCTGAGATACCCGTCAGGATAAGTGATCTGTTGCTCACTATGCCTCAGCTCCAATCGGCACTCACAAACATCCTTCCCGTTGCTCAACTACCAGGAGAACATGGAAGGAAGCAGGAAAGTGGAGCAAGTACAGTGGACAAAAAGGAGAAGGAAAGTGGCACAAGTGCAGAAGATCCGATGCTGTTAGCTCTTTCATTCGGATGCTATCCGATGCTATCCGGTGGTTGTTGAAATGGGCATTCTCGGGACAGTGCTAACGGACACGATCGTGGACGGAGGGTCCAGTGTCAATGTGCTGCCAGAGGATACCTGGAAAAAGTTGGGACAACCAACATTGTGGCCACCTACCTTCTAGTTGTTAACAACCGATCAACATGGAATCAAGCCATTGGGAGTACTCACAGCGCAACCAGTGACGATTGGAACACAACCGTTCCTGTTGAACTTTGTCGTGATCCCACAGAAGCGGAGAGGATATGATGCCATTCTGGGTTGGGGGTGGTTGATACAAGCCAAGGCAAAACACGATTGGAAGAAAAATACTTTATCACTTGAAAGCAAAGGCCGGAAGTATGTCATCGATCTACACACTCAGATGGTTGGAGAAGAAGCTCTATTGTCAGATTCTGAAGGAGAAGATGATGAGAGGAGGCAAAGTATGGAACCCGATCAGGAGGGAGTCCTATGATTGGAAGGAGATGACGATCTGGATTCAGTAAATGGTCTTTACCATTGGCAGATAGAGGATTACAAGCTCTTCCCGAGTTGTAATATGCTAAGGATCGACGAAGGTAAGAAAGAAGAAGGAAATGAATGTCCGAAGGAACACAGAGAAGTCGAAAGAGGAAATGAACGTCCAAAGGAACACAGAGAAGCCGAAGGAATAAATGAATGTCCGAAGGAACACAGAGAAGCCGACGAAGGAAATGAATGTCTGAAGGAACATGGACAAGCCGAAGGAGGAAATGAATGTTTGAAGCAACACAAAGAAGCCGAAGAAGGAAACGCGAGTATGACTGAAGCTGAAGGACAGAACATACAGTACGAACCCAAAAGAAGGAAAGATTCTACTATACGACTGCGCAGGAAGAAAGTATTACGTCGAACCACAGATATAGCAGAAAGGTACCAGGAGCAAGGAAGACACACGATACGGTCTGCACAGGCAACAAAGAGGAAGGGTTCAATAAAAGTTGTAGCAGTACAGAGTGAATGTTTTATTGACAAACAGAAGGGGCAGCTGACAGAGTCCATGGTAGCGAGCTTCAGGAACAAACTGGGCGATATGGAGATGACATAGAATAGGCATAGCAGGTTTCAACTCGGACAGTGGGTGTTGAAGTACGACGACTGGAATAAGATCAAACCAGGCAAGTTCAAAGTTAAGTGGGTTGGGCCGTATCAGATCCGGGAAGTAGGGGACAATGGAGCAATAAAATTATGGTCTTTGGATGGACAGGAAGTGCCTCAAGCGGTGAATGGCTCGAAGCTGAAGGTATACCATGGCTAGAAGACTTCTGTGTTAGAGAATGGCCTTCGGGCGACCCCTTCATCGTTGCAGACCGAAAATGCCGACGGTCGAAGGGAAAATTGACTTTGCTATTGAAAAAAAATGAAAATGAAAAAAACAAAATAAAAAATGAAAAAAAAAAAAAAAAAAAGTGATGAAAAAGCTACTGTACGGATTTTGGAAACAAAGCACCGTACGGATTCTTAACTGTTCAACGTACGGTTTTGGAGGAAGTGTACGGTTTTTGCATATTATAAAGTCTGAGAATGTACGGATTCCCTGGCAAGTGTACAGATTTTTATGCAGTATAGATTCATTAGTTTGCATCCGTACGATGTACGGATTTTGGAAGAAGCTGAAGTGAAGGCAATGTATGGATTTTTTTGGAGCTTGGAACAGTACGGATTTTAATATGTGATGTATGGATTTTATAATAATAATGCAGTGTACGGTTTCTCAAGGGGCTGCTGTACGGATTTTTTCGAGGAAGATACCGTACGGCTTGTTATAAGCTTGTGTTTCGTATGGATTTTCAAGCAAATATAATAAGGTAGCTAGTGTATGGGTTTCCATCATATATAGTGTATGAATTTTAAAGTTTTTGAGTAGGTAATGTTGTACGGATTTTATAAGTAGAGGAAGGGTCAAGTTACCATACTAAACTCTGAAGGGCATTGTACGGTTTGTTAAATCATTCTCCATCATTCACAGCGTACGGATTTTAGAGCCATTTTCCTGTACGGATTTTTTAAGGAAAGCAGCGTACAAAAATTGCAGTTGGGAATGCGAGGTGATTGTATGGATATTTCAAGCATATCCTGTGTACCGATTTGGATTGCAAGATCACAGATTCTGAAGATTGGGGTGCGGTTTTTGGATGGCTTAATGCGGATTGTGTGAAACATTTACCCTTGTCGCCGTATGCATTTGATAGTTCCTGTACCAATTGTAGGAACATTACCAGGGGTTTGCAATTTATCCTACACATTTTTTCTCCGGCGTACGGATTTGGGAAGGCCTATAACTTGCAATTTCTATACAAATTTCTCAGGCAAAACTTGGTGTATGGATTTCATGGTTTGGGCGTATGGCTTCTGCATGTTATTGCATAAGGAATTGGCGTACAAGGTTAAGGATGTAATGTAACAGAGGGTGGCAGGAAGTTTTCCAAAAATTGAAAAAAAAAAAAAAAAAAATGTCGACAAATCAAGAATGCTCAGAATGAGTAACAGATGATGCCACAGGGTAGAGGAAGAACCAACGATTGCGGATATCAGTCGTGGGAGTCTGACCAGTTGAGAAGACTTAGAGCTGCTGTAGGCATGGAGTGTCTATGTACCAGAGGCACTAAGAGTAAGTGTTGGCCGTGAGGCTGTCTTGGTGGATGCGTAGAGAGCTCGGGAGGAGCTGATCATCCAGTTGGAGGCAGTGCAGAGACACTTGGTTCAGTGTACTCGGAATTGGAAGGCAGAAAGTGGCACAGGTGGCTATCAGGGTCAAATGTCAGATTGGCTAAGGTGACAGTGTTGAAGACCAGTTAGTCAGTCAATGTATTTTGGTTGTTGATTTGTCTCAAAGATTTTGTAATAGTCGTCAGGAGACAACTTTTCTTTTTGGGGGGGACGATGTTGAAAAGGAAATTGTGTATCAGCCGACGGGTCCCTTCGAAAAGGAAATTGTGTATCAGTCGATGGGTCCGTTCAGAAAGGTTCTTGTTATGTAGCCGACGGGTCCCTTCGGAAAGGGTTTTTTTATGTAGCGACATGTTGTATGTGGTCGACAGACTCCTTCGGGAAAGTTCTTCGGAAAGTATTTATAACCCCTTCGGGAAGCATTGTAATCATCTTATCATGGAAGCATAATGTAATGTTCTGGCATATGCGAATAATAATAAGAGTTCTGCTGTTCGTGTTCGTGTTCATTATCTGTGTGCGTTTCTTAATTAATCTATGCGGTAAACAGAAATCACTGTTTATCAAAGCTATAACCAGTCGAGGTTATTACAGTGGTATAAGAGGTTGCTTTCCAAGTGTTTGACAAAATGTCAAACTTCTACTCAGCATGAAAATTGGTGTGTTGGAGCTATTACCAACAAGGGTTTTTTATTGTTGTATTAGAGCAGTTTTCTACCATCTTGTGAGGTAAAAAAAAATTTTATTTATTCACATCTGCTGTTGTATTTGGAGTGATCAGCACTCACATTGTCTAGCTATGGACAAATACAGGAGGCCTAGTAGTTGTTACCTAAATTTTTATTCCTAGTGAAAATTCAAGTAGAGCCATAGTTATGCCAATCAAAGGTGCATTTTTGTGTTTTGCCAAGTACAAAAGCTTTGATTTCATGTAAAACAAGAAAACTGAAACATTACATTTGATGAAGAAAAAACATCACATAATACTGAATTTTACATGCTTTTCTAGAAATCTAATACTTCATTGATCAATATGTCCAAAATGTTTCACACAAGCTGTGAAACTAGCTAATGAACAAATCAGAGTTTGTATTTAAAAAAAAACATGAGTACATGTGTGAAAAAGAGGAAATAAGGCATAAAGAGTCATAGGGGCCATTCATTGCCTGAATGACTGGTGATGGTGCTGCTTGCTTTGACAATGCACACTCTTGATGCCTTGCTGCTCTTGTATTCCTGTGTTCCAGTGCCAAGTCTTGCAATCACATGAAAAGATGGAGTTAGATTTGATGGATCTAAGCAATGCCTAGCCTATCTCATCATTATACCCCACACATGCATCCATTTTGCCAAATCCAAACCCTGATCTGCTCTCTAACTAGTTTGTCTCATATGTAGTAGCAAATATCTCAGCTGTTTAAAAAGGATCAGAAATGCATTTTGAAAAGATCAAGTATGTCAACATCATATCAGCAAGCAAACATCTATATGTTGTATATCTATAATGAAGTATTCAATGATGCTGGATAAACAGTACACATAGCCAACATTGTATGAAATCAATGGAGATAACTAGATCAACATGTAGTCAATAACATCACTTACAACCATGTTTAATGAATGCAAAGAGAAGAGCACCATTATAGATCTCAACAAACATATAGAAAGGAAATCAGTTTTCCTTCCTAAAAGGTATTTGTGCCAATAGGGTGGGTGTCATCAGCGAAGCATAGTAAGGATAATGCCCAGATTTTAATACCTCTGACTGTAAAATCAGAAAAATCTCAAGGAGACACTTTTAATATGTTTTCAAAAATGCACGTAGCCATGAAAAGTTTAATCTTTTCATTTTCATAACTATAAAGAACAGGTTCATGCATCCAAAAGCTCAAATCTAAGCAAGAGATTTTTGGAAAAAGTACAAAAATCTTCATTGCATGGAATGTGGCTTTCAGATTTTGAAGATGGTTTATTTTCTCATGGAAATGGTTCCTCCTTTTTTTACAAGAACAGATACAACAATGAAGAAAAACATACAGATTTACTCATTTTGAAGTGCAAGGGCAGTGCCATAAGTGCTCAGTCTAACAGAAAGATATCCATGATACAAGATCTCTAAAGAAGACACAATCATGAAAATACAAGAAAATAAAGAGATGGTATTCAAACTTAGAAAAAGGCAAGGTATACACTCTCTTTTCAATCAACAATAGAGGCATGGCTATTTTAGACAGTAAATATTGCAAGAGGCAATTACGATCAAATACAAGGGTTTTCACAAATGACTTCAAAATGTCATCAAAACCCTTGTATTTTCTTTCATTATAGCCAACAAAGGGTAAAAACTCCAAATCTGAAGAGAAATATATGCATCTGCTGTTACAGTCATGCCCAAAAATGCCCAGATTCGATCGACAAAATATTTTCAAAGGCTTCAACACCCAGCACAAAATAGGATCATGAAATCACAAAGAAAACACACACAGATATAGAAGTCTAGACTATAGGGAATGAGTTAGTATGCATCAAGAGGCAACAATACCAAGGACGACAACCTTACCAACAACAAAATCAAGGTGGGAATCCATATTATTAACAATAGATAGGAGAATAATAGCAGCAAAATCAATGTGTTAGGCCACCCTATCAGAATAATTACCAAGGAAATAGGCAGAATGTGAACCCAAGGCCATTTCAAACATATGCACCAGCACCTTTGAATGCTGTCAAAGACATAGTACCAACTCTGAACAATTTAGCTGCTGAATATGAATGGTGCTATCCATGTAATCAACAACATAATCAGGCAACATGCTCTAATGGGGTCATCAATCAAGCATTGGTGGTCCAAAGTGCTGCGAATACACAAACAAAAATACCTGGAGATGTGACCTAGCAACAACATGACCCAACTCCAACCGATACTGCTTTTGTTAATTTGCAAAGAGAGGAGTTTTGCAGGCTGAATGGTGACACACCAATTGCAACTTATACTAGAGCAAAGAAAAGAGCTTTGGAAACAGAGCAAGCTGCAAATTAAGGTAAAGAATCTGCAATCAATGAGGCAACATCCAACCAAGTACATATGTCACAAAGCAATCCTATCCTCCCAGCTAAAGAGCAACCACAATCACAATCAAATCAGGCTAATGTCAAGGAACATCCCAAGATGCTTCCAGTTATGCCTTACAACATAGTGGACAATACGAAAAAAATTAATGTCACAATGTCTATGTGGAATTCTTTGGCAATTCTAGGAAAAACTGATTTGTTGAAGAAAGCTCTTTCTGAAGAGAAGAATCCTACACAAGTGACTGATGAAAACCTCAAGGTGGTTTTGACAAATGCTGTTTCAGAAGTTACTTCTCAAGACAACAATAAAATTCAAAGTAAGAACAAGAATCCACCTCCTTTTTACGTATCTTTGATCATTGGAGATACGTTAGTGCATAATTGTATGGTAGATAGTGGAGCTACTAGTTCTATAATGCCAAAGAAGCTAGCTGATCAATTGGGTTTGGTTTATCAGCCTTTAAAGAAGGGGGTAGTATAGTTAGATGGTTCCACTGTAAATACTTTGGGAATTATTAATGATGCCAATTTGACACTCCATGATCCCTCAAGATATCTTTGTAATTGATCTTCCTCCATATTTTTCCTTGTGTTTATCTAGAGAGTTCATAGCAAAATTAAGAGGACATCTTTCCTCAAATACGTCTCATATGTTGTTTAGAATCTGCTATGGAACCAAAGTGACCATCAAATCTAAGGGACTTGCCAAAGATCACATTGAGCCATATATACCTAGCATGATCAATGCAAATTGTGTTGCATCTGATCAAAATGAAAATACTGTTGTCTTAGAAACAAAGACCCAAGTTGAAAACATTCCTGATACCCTCCTTGAGTGGGCAGCCAAGGATGCATTAAGAGGTCAAAGAAAAATTGTTTTAGATGCTGGTTTAGGAAGTTATATATTTCAAGAAGTTGGGTCAGTTATACCAAACCTCATTTAGAGTACAAATGAACTTGATGATAAGCAATGCAAGGTTTGGGACTTGTACTTTGACGGCTCTAGAAGCAATAGTGGTTCTAGTGGAGGAGCAATGTTGATATCTCCCCAAGGGGATAGGTACTATGCAACTTTTCAGTTTAGCTTTGCATGTACAGATAATACAGCTGAATATGAGGGTTTAATTCAAGGGCTAGAATGGGCTAGAATGAGAGGTGTCAAGTGGTTGAAAGTATTTGGAGACAGTGAATTAATCATCAATCAGGTTAGAGGGCTGCATGTGACAAAAAAATGACACACTGAAGAGCTACAAGCATAGAGTTTGGGACAAAATTGAATATTTTGATGCTTTTAACCTTATTGTTGTCGCTAGAAAATTAAATCAGCATGCTGATAGGCTAGCTATTGTGGGAGCACAATTTGATATAGCTGAAAATATTAATAAAGAAAATGTGCAGCAACATATCAAAATTGTAGTCAAAACTTCTATACTTGATAATGATGTTAATTGACAAGTGTTTGACAGTGACGAGCAAATTCTGAATTTTTTGCTTGAAGAGGATATATTTTCAGCATCCAACCAGCATAAACTAAAACAGCAATATGATGATCAAATAATATAGGTTAAGTCCAATAAGCTGCCCAAGGGGTTGGTTACTCTTGAATCCATCTTCAATATTGATGATCAAGCCAGAAAAATCAAAACCAACTTGCTGGTCCAACAAGATCATTAAGAAGATTTTGAAATTGCAAAGGAGAAAAACTTAAAGTTTGGAAAGGTAATTTCTGCAGAGGAAAAGCAGTCTTATGTTTAGCTTTTTCAAGAATTCAATGATATTTTTGCATGGGAGTATGCAAATCTTAAGGGCTTTGATCCACAGCTTTCCCAACACACCATTGATTTAAATAAGATAAGATAATGATATTAATGTCCAACAAAAGACCAACAAAGGGTCTACGAGATTGAATAATTACAACAGAGAGGTTGACAGCAGCAAAAGCACACAAAGGTGTCCGAGAAAAAATACAACAAAAACAAGATAAAGCATCAACGAACCAGAGATGAGGCCAAGAAAGAGTTTATGAGTCTTTTCTAGGCGAAAAGAAGTCAGTCACTGAATGAAATGTATGTCGATAAATAAAGGCCCTGCCTTGTATGTGGCCACTAGTAGACGAGTGTCGCTGATGCAAATAGCCAGTCCGGGATCTGACGTTTCTGGAATGTCTGGTAGATTGAGTAGAGCTAGAAGGCCTTTTCACCCCACGCAAAGGAGATAATGATGTGAAAAAGGCAATAATGAGCTGAGTAGACAAGTGTAGATGTGGAAGCAATGACTGGATCGTGCTATCACGGAGCATAGTGGTCTCCCAAAGATAAAGTGTGAGACAGTGCTGATCATAGTAGTTGAAAAAATCATAAGGAGAAGCAATCCCAAAACAAGCAGAAAAATCTCCCTCTGATCTCATAATAAATGGGGCAATGGAAAATGAAGTGTGTCTTAGTCTCCACCTCACCTGAAGTGCAAAGTCTGCATATCCGCTCTCCACTGTGAATATGATGGTCAGTCTGGACCTGAAGACGGTGAGACCCAACTCTGAAAGATCCCAAAGAGATTCGCAGAGCATGAGACCATCTTCGAGAAATTTAGCTAGGATGAACAATAATACCATTAGACATCTCTAAAAATTGCTTCGTGTAAAAGGATATCCATGGGTGTAACCCACCAGGAGGGTTAACCTAGGTAGTGGCAATGCAATGTCTGTAGATTTCAAGTTTGACATGTTCATTCAACAACTACCGAGATGGGAGGATATGAATCGGGGCATCCAGGGAGAATTGAAAAGGGGGGAGGTGGTCAATATCAATCCCAATTGAACCGAGCAAAGAAGAGGCCTGTGCATACCAACAACGTGCACAAGAATCAAACTCAGCTCTCACAGTAGAACGAACAAAAAGCTAAATAGGAGTACTGATCACGATCACCAACATGATCCGCAAAGCCACGGAGATGATGGAGGAACCAAACCAAATAAAAAAAGGCTGTAAGACTGAATGGATAAGAATCGAATTCCGCAAGAATGATACTATGAGGAATGAACCTGTCACATCTAATGATGCGCCTCAAAAATAAAGTTTGAACCCACTCGATTGAGGCCCAGTCAGAACCAAGGAGAGATGGGCCCCAAACCATAGATCCATAGAGAATAGTAGGCCTCACAAGAGAGTTCAAGAGAGATAACTTGGATGAGGTATCCTAGAAATGGTGCTTGAAACACTATTTCTCAAGCAAAGCAAGAGAACCCATACCCTTATTAACTCTAGGCTAGATAGATGGCCTCATATTGAATCGTGGTCTTGAAAACTTAACTCCTAGATAAGTATAGGATGTAGTGATCTCGATCTCCTGACCCTGAAAGAAGAAGTGGAGATGTGAAGTCTTTAAACAATTGAAAATCATGACTCGAGTCTTACTCAAGTTAACCACAAGCTGTCACTAATCACAGAAAGAAGCCAAGCCATCAAGAAATAAGGTCGAAGCAAAGGCCAAACTCCAAGCCTATAAGGTAGAAGCAAAGGCCAGTCAACCCAAAGCTTGAACCTTTAATGCAAAAGGAAGTATTCAAGCTTATTGAGAGTGGCATAATATTTCCCATTAAACATACCAACTGGGTATCAAATCTTGTTCTTGTTAGGAAAAAGAACGGGGAACTAAGGTGTGTTGATTTCAGAGACCTCGACAGAGCATCATTGAAGGACCGTCACCCTTTACCTTCTATGGAGAAAATACTCCAATGTGTTTCTAGTTCTGAGCAATTTTTGCTTTTTGATGGTTATTTAGGATATAACTAGGTTTTGGTTAAAGAGGAGATCAGTTTAAGACTGCATTTACTACAAAGTTGGGTACAATGGCATACAAAAGGATGCCTTTTGGTTTATCCAATGTAGGAGCAACGTTCTAGAAGGCCATGGACATGGCTTTTGATAATCTGATGTACAAATTTGTGTTGGTTTATCTTGACGATATCAGAATTTACTCTAAAAATATTGCAAAAAATTCGGTATATCCCTCAATCCTAAGAAATGTATATTCGTTGTGCATGAAGGCAAGTTATTGGGATATGTGGTGTCTAAAGAAGGTATTACTGTTGATCCTGAAAGAGTTGCAACTATCTTGGAGCTGCCCTTATGGCATCATAAGAAGGGGCTGCAAGGTTTCATAGGTAGAATAAATTTTGGTAGACGTTTTCTGCTTGATATATCTACTCTATTGAAGCCATTGACAATAATGTTGAAGAAAAATGTAGTTTTCTGCTAGACAAAGGAAGGAAAGAACAGTTTTCAAGAGATCAAAAAGGCCTTAGCATCAACCTTGACATTGGTAAACCCTAACTTTAGGAAAGACTTCATTTTATATGCTTATGGAAGCTATGATGTCATTTTTGCAATTTTAGTACAGCAGAATGACGAAGGCTTTGAACAACCTATTGCCTTCTTTGGTAAAGGCCTTGAAGATTATGAGAAAAGATATAGCTTTGTTGAAAAGCATGTATTGGTTGTTGTGAAGAGCTTGAAAAAATTCAGGCATATGTTGTTTCCTAGCAAGGTACATATAATGGTGGTCCATCCCAGTGTGAAAGAATTTTTATTAAGGATCTCAATGAAAAAAGAGCTGGTTGGATCACTCGAGTTATAGAGTATGATGTAGTCATCTAGGTGACCAAGCTTGTAAGAGGTAAAGGCTTATGTGAACAACTAGCAAATGAGAAGTTTCCAAGTACAAATGGCCTTGTAGAAACTATTCGCACTAACCAAAATATGCCTGAACAAGAGGAACCAGCAAGTTGGGTCATAGCCATGACACAATTTTTGCAAACCGGTGTCTAGTAGGTTTGGATAAGGCAAGTACTATAAACTGCAATCTATTCCCTTTGTTTTAATCAATGAGATATCCTGTATAGAAAGGACCATAGTGGTGTTCTTCTTAGGTGTGTGGATTCGGATAAGATTCTAGGAGTCTTGCATGAATTTCATGATGAACCTTCAAGAGATCATTTCTCTCCTAGGAGAACAACCTTTAAAATCATGAGAGCTGGCTATTTTTGGCATAGCCTTTTTAAAGATGCACATTTTTATGTTAGAAAATGTGTCAAGTGTGCTATGTTTTCAAGAAAAGAGAAGATGATAGCCTTGCCACTACACCTCGTACAAGTGGAACATCCCTTCATCAAATGGGGTATTGATTTTATTGGTGTAATTAATCTACCATCCAACATAGGCCATAAGTGGATAATCACTTCCATTGATTATTTTACATGCTGGACGGAGGCAATAGCTTTAAAAGAAGCCAATGTGTTTCAAACTTCTATGATGATCTGGTTTGTAGATTTCGAGTCCCTAATTCTATTGTATCATACAATACGTTGGCATTTGTGAGGTTAAGAGTTTCTGATTGGGTAGTTAAAAATGGTATTATTTGAATACAAATTCAAACTATTATCCCCAAGGAGATGGACTAGAAGAGTCCACAAATAAAAATCTGTTCAAAATCATTTAGAGGATGCTCCAAGACAATCAGAGAGATTGGCATTCAAAGCTAAAAGGTGCTCTTTGGGTAGATAGTATAACACCAAAGAAGGTGATTGGCACATCACCTTATGTATTGGTATATGGAAACAAAGCGTGGTTGTCAATTCAACTGAAGTACAAGCTTTAGATCTTGTTGTTCAGCTGGTTCTATTTGAAGAAGGGGATCCTTTACAAGTAAGACATAGCCAATTGATGGAGCTAGAAGAAAACAGAGCTAAAGCTATGAGGAATATGGATTACCAGTAGATGTTGACTAAACAAACCATTAACAAAGAGGCAAGGACAAGAAATTTCATGATGGGTGATCTTGTACTGAAATGGGATGTTCTAAAGAGTAAGTTGGGACATCATAGCAAATTTGATACTATGTGGAGTGGACCGTTCCTAATTTTAGAATGTAAAGAGCACAATGCCTACCAACTGTCAACTATGGAAGGAGATGTTATGCCCATCCCTGTGAATGGGATACATCTCAAGCCTTGCTTTGAGGTATGATTCATTAGTCTCACCTTGTGTATGGTAGGTTACGTCTCTTGCTTCCAATAAATGCGTCTGAATGCTAGTTTTGTTGTTTTTTGTCCCCTAAGTGTTGTTCTAGCACAAGCTTGCATAAGTTTTCCTAGTGCTTTCCTATTTTCAAGTTTCTAAGCCTTCAGAAGATCTGGGCAAAGCAAAGCAATGCTACATGCAGGCAAGTGCCATAGCCACCTAAACATGCTTACACATATGTTCATGCAATAGCATTCAAATCTTATAGTCACTATGCAGTCCATATGTATTCATCTAAACATAAAATACCTGGCTATGACACTTACCCACATCCAACACTACTCTATTTTGCCTGTCTATGCTGTATTTTGTGTTTCAGCTATGTGAGAATACACAATCATTCCTTTCAGCCTAATGTCATGAACATAACTCATTATGATGAAGAATTCCTTCCTCATCATTACAAGCAATGCAAATCACAGTGAGCTGAAAGAAACATTCACTCATTCTAGCAACACCTAAATTAACTCTATACCCAATGCATTGTTTTAAGGCCACTAGTCTTGATGTCTAGTAGGCAGATATATAGTAGAGGTCACCAAAAGTGTTACCTAAATTTTTACTTCTAGTTAAAATTTAGGTAGAGCCATAGTTAGGCCAATCAAAGGTGCATTTTTGTGTTTTGCCAAGTACAAAAGCTTTAATTTCATGTAAAACAAGAAAATTCAAACATTACATTTGATGAAGAAAAAGAATCACATAATACTGAGTTTTACATGCTTTTCTGAAAATGTAACACTTTATTGACCAATATGTCCAAAATGTTTCGCACAAGCTGTGAAACTAGCTAAAGAACAAATCAAAGTTTAAATTTCAAAAAAAACATGAGTACATGTGTGAAAAAGAGGAAATAAGGCTTAAAGAGTCATAGGGGCCAGTCATTGCTTGAATGACTGGCGATGTTGCTGCTCGCTTTGACCATATATGCCATTGATGCCTTACTGCTCCTATTTTCCCATGTTCGAGCGGAAAATCCTGCAATCATATGAAAAGATGGAGTTAGATCCAATGGATCTAAGCAATGCCTAGCCTATCTCATCATTATACCCCACACATGCATCCATTTTGCCAAACCCGAACCCTGATCTGCTAACTAGTTTGTCTTGTATACAGTAACAAATATTTCAGCTGGTTAAAAAGGATCAGAAATGCATTTTGAAAAGATCAAGTATGTCAACATCATATCAGCCAACAAGCATCTGTATGTTGTATATTTACAATGAAGTATTCAATGATGCTGGAGAAACAATATACATAGACAACATTGTATGAAATCAATGGATATAACTAGATCAACATGTAGTCAATGACATCAGTTACAATCATGTTTAATCAATGCAAAGAGAAGAGCACCGTGATAGCTCTCAACAAACATATAGAAAGGAAATCAGTTTGCTTTCCTAAAAGGTATTCGTGCCAATAACGTGGGTATCATCAACGAAGCATAGTAAGGATAATGCCTAGATTTTCATACCTCCATGACTGTAAAATCAGAAAATCTCAAGGAGACACTTTTAATATGTTTTCATAAAAGCATGTAGACATAAAAAGTTTTATCTTTTTATTTTCAGAACTATAAAGAATAGGTTTGTGCATCTAGAAGCTCAAATCTAAGCAAGAGATTTTTTGAAAAAGTACAAAAATCTTCATGGCATTGAATGTGGCTTTCAGATTTTGAAGATGGTTTATTTTTTCATGGAAATGCTTCCTCCTATTTACAAGAACAGATACAACAATGAAGAAAAACATACAGATTTACTCATTTTGTAGTGCAAGGGCAGTGCCATAAGTGCTCAGTCTAATAGAAAGATATCCATGATACAACATCTTTAACGAAGACGCAGTCATGAAAATACAAGAAAATAAAGAGATGGTATTGAAACTCAGAAAAATGCAAGGTACACACTCCTATTTCAATCATCAATAGAGGCATGAATACTTTAGATAGTAAATATTCCAAGAGGCAATTATGATCAAATACAAAGGTTCTCACAAATGACTATAAAATGTCATCAAAACCCTTGTTTTTTCTTTCATGACAGACAACAAAAGGTAAAAATGCCAAATCTGAAGAAAAATATATGCATCTTCTGTTACAGTCATGCCCAAAAATTCCCAGATTCGATCCACAAAATGTTTTCAAAGGCTTCAACACCCAACACAAAATAGGAGCATGAAATCACAAAGATGCCAAAAAAGAAGAAGCACAGATTAGAAGTGCAGATCGAAGCAAGCAAAATACTACTGTTTAAACTATTACGATAATATCTTTAATATGTTTATTAAGATATTATCTCCTTAGTTAAATACTTTCTATAATGGTCAACTACTTGTCTGTAGTCCGTCTTTCGCTCTGGATAGGAATGTTTCCTATCCTGTCTTTAGTTTTGTTCCCAATTTCGTCTTTAGTCTACATTTTTAGAAACAATGTCCTTGTAATTCTTTATAAGAAACACATTTGTTCCTCTGTTAATTAATCAATCATCTGGAAATCCATTAATTTGCCAATTCTTGAATCTTGTAACATGGTATTAGAGCCTATACTTCAATTCTTTTGAAAATTTTATAATTTCTTTAGAAATTATTTGGTACAAATTTTTTGAAGTTATTCAGAGGCTTTTCTCAACAACCCATCTAGGGTTTCCATTTTTGAGTAATTTCTATGTACAAATCCCTTCATTATTTCTAGTTTCAGCTAGGCTTTGTTCATTGTTGAGGATCTCTGCTAAATTGATTTTTTTTCTCTTGCCTTTCGACTGGAAAAAAAAAACATGTCCTTTCTAGTTCAGCAAGCTGAAAATTGCGGGCATCACACAGAACTGCAAAATCGCATTTACTATTTTTGCTTTATGAAACCCCAAATTGGTATTGTTTTGATGGTCAGACGCCTTCATTGTAGGAATTCATTGGTGTTTTCTATTGGTCGCATTTTTACTGACAACTCTGCTCTTTTTTCTGAAAAAATTGCCATTTTTTTGGGTCGCGTTTCTCCTAACAGCTTTTCTCGTCTTTTGCTGAAGACAAAAGAGACAAGATAGGAAACATTCCTATCTAGACTGAAAGACGGACTACAGACAAGTAGTTGACCATTATAGAATGTATTTAACTAAGGAGATAATATCTTAATAAAGATATTAAAGATATTATCTTAATACCTCCCTTAATGGTCAACGTATGGATATTGGAACATTCTGGGATAACTGGGACCCGCCCTGTATCTACATAATGCTGAAACCAAGAAGCTTTGAGAAAAGAGTGCTATGACTCAAAACAGATTGCAATTACAAAACTTTGTTTTTGTGAAAAAAACGGTAAAACCCAGAATCTCATGCAACCTTATGTATTATAGACAACATGAAATGATTTTGAAGGAGAAAAACAACAAACCCATAAAAAAAAAAAAAGATTCAAAAGGCAAAAAATGTAGCTTCGCCTTGATCACGAAGCTCGACAACTAGTGCTGTTGGCTGGGAAGCATTTTGCCTTGCTTGGGCAGTCAAACGTTTCCGACACTCGAACTTCATATGGCCAAACTTGTGAAAGATCCTTGATGGATCTCTTCCACTGATCTGCTGTAATTTTATATATTTAAATTTGTTTTCCCTATTTATTAAAATTTTCTTGCAGAGCTAGACAGAAGTTGCAGAAGGATTTGATTGTTTTATATTTTTGATGATTTTTCAATAAGTAATAATAGAAGTACAATAACATGAATCAGTTCTGAAAATGTATTGCAAATACATTTAAAGCAAAGTCGCTTCAAACAAATTTTTTTGAATATACGCCTAATATGTAACCAGATGAAGATTTACAATAATATGTAGATGATTACAACCGAGAATAAAGCCAACCTAAAGGCGTGAAGGTGAAATATGAGCCCAGAAGGAAGCTACAGCCAGAATCTAGCTCTCAAATGCTGTACGTGGAAAAGTAGATGGCTGCCAGGTGTGGCCGTATAGCTGCAAAGTGCCCACACATGGGTAAAATACCCAAACCCCAGCTAAAACTCTGACTCAGTATTGCGTTCCCCAGAAGAAACAATGCACAATCTCCAAGATGCTTCTGACTGGAAGAATCCAGACCACTATTTTGGGGGCTACGTCCCAAATAGGCAAAGCAAGTGGGTTTGGCATCCCAAATGCTGAAAGCTCAATCAAAGCCCAAAACACTAATCCAAGATGTAATATGTCAATCATCCTTCAAATTTTGTCTTTACCTCCTTATAACCCACCAAACTTAGCTCGAACCCTAAAAGTGTCCCCATGTGGTGTTGGGTTATAAAATAATATATTTCTCATTTTTAAAGTGGTCAAGTATCCAGAAAATGACCTTTTTCCCAATAGGAAGAAATCCATTCACCGAAATGCTTTGAGTCAAAAGAGAAATATTTAGAAAAATTCAAGACCTTTCCAACGAGCTATTACACCAAAGGATATTCACCTAGATGAGGCCAAAAAACCTCTTATTACTCCAAAATGGCTATCACTTAGCCTTATTTAAATTATTAAAATGCTAACCTAGGAAAATATTTAAATATATTAAAATATTTCCCAAATAGTGAACTGATAGCCAAAACACCTCTACAAGGTGAAACTGAACTTGTCACCTCCTGTGACTAATGCCAGATATTCTGAAATAATTGACAGTCTCATCCCTCAAAATTAGGGATACTCCTGACAAATAGGAACGTCTCCGAATCTCCCGAAACTGAAACCATAGAATGATCTCCTAGAGACTCAAGACTATAACCCATCTCCACCTCCTAAAATGTAGGAAACTCGTCCTACAATTAAGGAACTGCTCTCAACTGCCCTCCTACTGTTTGAAACTCTAGATCCGAACACTGTATACTCTGTTTGAGTCCCTAAACACCACTGCCAGCCTACAAGACTCTAATGATAGGCCAACTCTATTGTCTCTGATGTCCACTCTAGAAAGGGGACATGACAACTTGTAACAATAATTACATTGTACATTTTGCTTCGTAGAGCCATCGAGGGATTGAGCAGAAGGTTGATGCTGGAAAGGCTGAGAAGGCTGATGGTTGCCGATGTTCTGTTGAAAGGATTTTGCAGCAAATGCCTCCTCAGAGGAAGTTGTAGAAGCATTGCTGCCAAATTGTTGTTTCCAACGATCCTGCTGTAGAAGTTTGGTGCATAATTCTGGAGACTTTAGATCAACATTAGTTGACGTAATGTTGAGTGTTTCTATGAAGTGCTCATAGGACGATGGTAGATTTTTCAAAGTGATAACTACCATATCCTCTTCCTCCATTTTCCAACCAATAGCTTCGAGTTGATCGCGGATGTCCTTAATCTTTGTTAGATGCTCTTGCAAGGCCATACGTTCATCTATCATAATGGAGAACAATTTATCCTTTAGAAAGAATGCTTGAGTCTTGTTAGATGTTTCATGCAGCTCCTTCAGATATTTCCAGATTTTTGCAGTTGACTTGCTAGAAGGAATATGCGGTAGCTGATCATCGATAACAAAGAGCTTAAGAAGCATAACAACCTCTCGATTGTGATCATCAAACTTGTCCTGTTTTGCTTGGTCAAAGGTCGGATGAGTCTTTGTGCCTAGAACAAGCTCATCCAAACGACGATACTTGAAGATGGTTAACATGCGTTGCTTCCAGTGGTTATAATTGCGGCCATTGAATCATAGACTACCCTCCAAAATCAGATTAGTCAAAGATGCCATTTCGAAGAATTCAGGTACAAGCTTCAAGATTGAAATTCAATAGGCACAGATTTCAAGGCAAATTCCTAGCTGACCTAGAAAAATCAGAGAGTGACTTAGAAGAGAGCTCGAAAAACCCAGAAGGAATCTGCTGTTGGTTTTTGGATCCATTGGCTCAAAAATTGAGGCACAAAAATTGAGACACCCAAAAAAAGTAGACAACCCAATTGAGCTCTCAAAAAACCCACCAAGAGTCTGCAATCAAAAAATTTTTCCAACCCCAAAATTAGGGTTTCAAGCAGAAATCTAGTCGGCAGCCATGGAGGTCAAAAAGGCAAAAAATGGTGATTTCAAAAAAAAAAAAGCTGACATCCATACGTTGACCATTAAGGGAGGGTATTAAGATAATATCTTTAATATCTTTATTAAGATAAACAGTAGAAAAGCGACCTGATTTTACCATTTTGGGCTCTATTATCTTCATTCTTTCCTTCCAAAATAACGGCCGATATGCATCATGAGCTTTAGCAAGAGAAATAGCAGCAACAAATGCCCATAAAAGAGCAGAAAATGCAACAAAACTCTAGTAAAAGTCATGTTTTTAGCTTCAACAACCCTCCTTTTCTTCCTCCAAAATGGCCACCCAGCAAGGAAATAGTAAAAGTGTCAAGATATGAACAAAGTATATACCCAGAAGTTCAATTTCGAGCTCCATATTTGCCTAGAAGATGTAAATGTTAGAGAAGAAAACACCCAGATTTTTCTATAAGTTTGAGCTAGCAAAGAGAGATCTCAGGAAAGCCTCCAAAAACAAGCTTCATAGAGCTCATCAAATGACTGTCATCGTATCTCAGAACAAATTTTCAAAAAAGAAAACGACTGGAAATGCATGAAACTTCACAAAAAATCTCAGAAATCTGCTATTCAGGCCCAAAGAAATACACAACAACTCCATTCTTTTCCCCCTCAAACCCTCTTTTATCCTTTCCATGGCAGCTGGAGCTTACACAAGAGCCAAAAATGAAATGAAAAAATGAGTATGTTTTGAGGTTAAAACCCCTAATACCTTCCTCACATTTTCATGTGGAAGTGAGAAGGCTTTTGTCTTTTCTCAGAATTTGCTAAGTCCATATGGAGTGAGAAGAAAAAAAGACCTTTCGCCTTTAAAATTTCAAAGGAGTCCTCCTATTATGCAAATGGGAAGGCAATTTGTTTTGCCTTTGATTCTTTTTAATTTCTTTCATCTCCTTCGTACTCACGTGAGTGAGTTTTTATAAAGCAAAGTGTCAAAAGTGTTGTTTTTTGCCCACTTTATAAATGTAAGCAATATTAATCAAAGTGATGAAAGTATAAATCACTTTATTAATTTTGGCTTTAAGACTTTAAAAATATTATTATTTTTATAATATAAAAATATTTATTATTTATAATATAGTTTAATTTTTTTTGATGAAATATTTAATATTAATGACAAATATATAAACTATATTGAAGCTATTAATTTGGTTTAAAAAATCATTTGAATAATATCAATAGAGTTTGTATTTATTATAAATATATAGAATATATTAATGTTAATTGAGTGATTTTATAAATTTTTAAAATAACATCAATATATTTAAGTTATTATAATTTCTCAAATAAATATTAAAATATATTAAAAATAATTATCTGATTTTATATTTTAAAATTGATAGATATTTTTGGCAAGAATGACAAGATGATGTGGTGAAAGTCAGTTGAGGAGTTATTACATTTTAGAGACTTTTGGGGTTCTTTTTGGAGATATGACTACACTTATGAGGAGCCTTTATGAAGATATTATCAGGACATGCCTTTTGAGACCACTTATACACTTTTTGAAGACTTTTGAGGGGCACAAAATTGGCCTTGAAGGTTGAACTTGCATTTATGATGCAACTGGGTATGAAAATGCATAAGTATGGGCTTGAAGCTTATTTTGTAAGGGTTCCAGTTTTTATGCAAAGGCAGTTCTGAAGTGATTTGTTTAGGTCCTTCATGATATTTTTGCAGATTACTTTGTAACCAGTTTGATGAGTGGTATTGTGCTACCTTTGGAGTTTGAATAAAGAACAATTTGGGAGCCCATTTTGTTTTCACTTTGTTGTGTAAGTCACTGATTTTATGTAATTTTTGTGATTTGTTTTGAATCCTTGAGTTTATGTCTCAGTTCTAGCATCTGCAAGTAAATTTTGGAATACCCATATAGGTTCTAAGTTGTGAAATTGTACTTCTTTTCAGGTTGCTAATTGTGAATATCATTATTCCTATTAGTAGTTTGTCTAAAGTCTCTCCTTATAAATTGATATTATACAAGTTTTCTGAGATCAATATTGTGCTCATATTGAATTGTTTAGTAAAGCTTTATTATGTCAAGTCAATTATCTTCTCAAGTGTTTTGGTGCATCACTTTAAGTTTCAGTTGAGTTTACCAGTTCAGTATTTACATTTCAAGCAAGAAGTCTTTCTTACCCTTTTCCAACCAAATATTTTACATTCCTGCATTTGTCTTAGGTGAAGTTCATATAGGAACCGACCTAGAATCTGGAGATCTATTCCATTTTTGGGTAACCCATAGACCTAGGAGTATTTCTATGTTTCTCGGAGTGATTGAGTTTTTAGAACTCAGTCAGGGTGCAACTTTTAGAACCAACAGTAGTTCTGAGAGCTTGTGTAGTAGTGAGGAAGATAGCAAGAAATTAAGTGCCTTGAGAGAGAGTATATAGAAACCTAATCTTCATTAGTGGAGATTGGTTGCAAGACTATCAGATCCAAAGACGATTGATAGGGCAGCGAGGTATATGATTTTTGCTTTTAGGAGACAGGCACCAAAGATGCAAGAAAGAAGGCTTGAGTTCTCTCCAATTGGCATTCAGGCGGTAGATGTACCTATGTTCAGTACGACACCCACTAGTTCTATCTGTAGTTCTGATGATCAATTTTCCGGATAGAGACATGTGGATGTGTTAGTGCCATTGGTGGACATTGAGCATCAATAGGTTCAGGATTCCAGAGTAGTCACTATAAATACTGTAGGGGCTATTGGGGCAATAGTTACAACTGATGGTTTTAAAATCTCTCGAGGAGGGGATTGTTATTGGAGATTTATATGTCAGTTGTTATAGTGTTGCTCTAGTGCAGGAGCTAGCTGCTTCCTCAGGTGGGACCGATGCATCTATGGAGTCACCCAACTGTGATATTGGTGTTTTGGGTATTACAGTGGAGTCAGTGGGTTTTGGATCATGCTCTAGCATTATTGATTCATAGCGTGATGTTACCAGAGACGGTTGATAGGGTAGTGAGGTATATGGTTTTTGCTTTTAGGAGACATGCACCAAAGATGCAAGAAAGAAGGCTTGAGTTCTCTCCAATTGGCATTCAGGAGGTAGATGTACCCATTTTCAGTATGACACCAACTAGTCCTATTTGTAGTTTTGAAGATTGATTTTCCACACAGAGACATATGGATGTGTTAGTGCCACTGGTGGACAACAACACTGATCGTCAACAAGTTCAAAATTCCAGAGTTGTCACTATAAATACTGCAGGGACTACTGGGGCAATAGTTACAGTTGATTGTTCAAAATCTCTCGAGGAGGGAATTGTTATTGGAGATTTATATGTCAGCTGTCATAGTGTTGCTCCAATGTCAGAGGTAGCTGCTTCCTCAAGTGGGACCAATGCATCTATGTAGTCACCCAACTACGATGTTCGTGATTTGGGTATTACAGCAGAGTCGGTGGGTATTGGATCATGCTCTAACATTATTGATTCATAGCATGGCATTGAGTCATGTGTGTAGTCATGTGATTGTAGTTGAGCATTTGTTAGGAAATATAGATACAAATAGTATGGATACCTTTGATGATTTGTTGGATAATGCTATGAGTTACATTGGGTATGATATCCCTTTCTAGGTATCAGGTCACGACTTCAAGGAAATTTTGGATGGGTCCCAAGATCAGGATTCACAAGGACTTTTTGTTGAGGGGAAAGCAGAGGCATGCAATACAACGAAGGCTTTTGCTTCTTCAAAGGAGGTGCTACTTGGGGTACCGAGTAGTTGTACCTCGATTACAAATGTATGCGAGGACAGTAGCACACACGCAGTGAATGATTTTGTGGTGAGCAGTTCTGATTTAGTTTCCTATCACAATGTATTTAATGAGATAGAGAGCTTGCATAGGAGGCAGGGGTTATACAGGCATCATGTGACCAGTCAGCTGAAGGTGAGTGATAGTGACATTTCTTCAACTCATGTACATTATGATGTTATCCATTAGATGCTAGCTACGTTTGGTTGGGGTGTTCCTATGTCTAATGAGCACAGTGATAGTAGTCTTACCCTAGCAGAGATTCACGCGCTTCAAGAGGTTGTTAGGGTCTTAAAGCATAACTACTCACAATTAGTTGTTGACAGAGATTACCTTATGGAGTGGGGTAACACCTATTATGAGGCATTCTTAGAGAAAGAGGAGGTGGCTAAACTCACCTAGGAGCTTAAGGTGACTAGGGACTCTCTTCAGTGTACTTAGTTGGGTCTTCGAGAGTCATAGTCACGATTGGATGAGGTGATTGTGGAGTTGGAGCATGTTCGGTCCACACCTACCCCAGATACATGTCATGTCCCAAAATTTTAATGTAATAATTAAATTAAATTAATCAATTAATTGGTCCCTTAATTTAAATAATATAATAAAAGGACCTTTAATTAGTTACTTTAATTAATTAATATGGGGCCCAAGTTAATAATATTTGTATTTGTGGTTCCGATTATCTTGGGCTCATTTTTATTTCAATTGTTTCCATAGGAGTTGCTGTCAGTTATCTTTGTGAACCCTCAAGAGTTCCTCCAAAGGGTATTTAAGCACTACATGTAGGTAGTAGTTGTGATGCAATTTGGATTATTTTTTTGTACTGTGAATTCCTGTAGGAGTTCAGTATTGTTTGCCATTTTGGAAGTGAAAGATCTTCCCTACTTGGCTAATCCAGTTTTGCTCAAGTCATCACCCTAAAGACCCTCTGTGATTTCTATACCGATCCACACAACTCCCAGACTTCATCGTATGACTACATTTCAAACCATACAGACACCTTAATCAATATCATACGGCTCCCTGTGTTGCACACAAACCATACAACCATTTGAATACCATATGACCATGTTGCTCCATATCGCACGACCATCTCCAACCAATTGTACAGACACCTCTTGTCATTCTTAGGCCGTACGACCATATTGTCTTTTCGATTTGAACCGTATAGACTACTTGAGGCATAAAGAAAGACTACTTGAAGCATTAAGGGAGAACTACCTGAAGCATTAGCTACTTGAAGCATTGATGAAGACTACCAAAGCATAAAGAAAGACTACTCGAAGCACTGAGGGAGAACTACCTGAAGTACTGGCTACCCAAAGCATTGAGGAAGACTCTCGAAGAATTGAAAAGAACTATCCAAAGCATTGAGGAAGACTACCAAAAGCATAAAGAAAGACCACCTGAAGCACTGAGGGAGAACTACCTGAAGCATTGGCTACCCGAAGCATTGAGAAAGACTACCGAAGCATTGAAAAGGACTACTCGAAGAACTGAGGAAGACTACCTAAAGCATAAAGAAAGACTACCCAAAGCACTAAGGGAGAACTACCTAAAGCACTAGCTACCTGAAGCACACGACCAAACTACCTAAAACACATGACAAGACTATTTGAAGCATACTACAGGATGTTGTTGGAAAGATGGAAAATAAAGTGAGGAAGAAAACATGCAAAGGGCTAGAGCAAAATTTTCATACGAGACTTCATAAGGCAACTCTAGAACAAAATATTACAGTGGTATCAGAGCAGGTGATCTTGCTAACCTGTTGGGATGATTTAGAGATTTTTGTATTTGGATCACACTATGGTGATGAACAACAATGGACAGTGGTGGTTGAAGGCACCACAAAAGATTGGCAAAGAGCTCAGCGAAGGTGTTGATCTTCCATTAGATATATTCGAATCATGTTTGTCTAAGGTGAACCAATTACCTTCAAGATTTATATAGAGAATCCTCTCGCAGGATGCCTTAAGTCAACCTAGGCTTTTGAGACACCATGACAAGGAAAAAAGGTTGGCAGTTGCAACATGTCTCAACAAGGTCTTGAGAATTTATGCTCCTAAAGCACCGTATGATGATAACACCATGATAGAGATATGGCATTTGATAGTTGACAACTTTTAGAGTCTTGATGACTTCAGTAGCGACCCTTTTGGTAGGAGATCTACAATATTAGAGAATTGTGCCAATATCAAAGTAACCTCCTCTTAGATCATGAATTCCAAAATTTGGTCCATGATATGTTTCATCACTTCTTGGTCACCATCAAGGAAGATCATGATACTAAGATTTCAGTTGCTATGGAGAGTCTTATGATTTTATGCATTAAAGAGATGGATGATATATCCCAACCCATCATAGCTATGTTATGGGCTGTTCGTAATCTGGAATGTATCCCCTTTATAGGAACATATAGCCTTATAAATCATGTTTTCAAGCATTGTGAAGAAAAACTAATATCTTATTTGCACAAGTGGGAGAAAATGGATGACAATGATAAGGGTGATGCATTACATGAGGAGAATGAAGGCATGATAATAGGGCTGTTCCAAGAGGATTTGCTAAATCTTTCTACTACACCAACATGGGGAGAACACCTAAAAGTTGAAGATGTTGCTTTCATGGATCTTGTGAAGACATGGACGGATCAAGTTGTGCCCGAGGTTGTGCCCATCGCCGAGGCACTATTTGTCATGGAAGTTCTCTCAGTTGTTGAGGCCGTGTCTATCATAGAAGTTGTGTCTATTGCTGAAGCTCAATCTGTTATCCCTGAGGTTGTGTTTGTCATCGAGGTCATGTTTGTTGCTGAGGCTATGTGTCTCTTGCTGAAGTTATGTCCATCATAGTGGTCATGTCTGTCGCCAAGGTTGTATGTTCGTCATTATGGTTGTATCCATCACCATAGTGGTGTTTGTTGTCATCACCGTCACTGTACCTATCTCTGTGTTTGTCACCGTAGTTGTCTATTTTCATCACCATCACCGTGCTCGTCACTTTGTTCATCATTGTGTCCATTGTCACGATACCCATGTCCGTCATCGTCATTGTGTCCATTGTTGTCACCGCTGCTGTGTCAGTTGTCGAGTCCATCATTATGTCCATCACCATCGTCGTTGTTAGGTTTGTCATCTTCATTGTGTTTGTTGTCGTCACTGTCATTGTTTCTGTTGCCGAGTCCATCATCATGTCCGTCATCGTCGTCGTGCCTGTTAGCTTCATTGTGTCCGTCATCGACATCGAATTTGTGTTCGTCGTTGAGTTTGTATCTGTTGTCCATTGACGTCATTGTGGCTGTCTTCATCATCATTGTGTCTGTCATTGTGGTTGCATTTGTTGCAGTAATTATGTTTGTTGCCATTGAGTTGTTCCTTGTTGTTGAGGCTTTAGCCAGGGCTCTCTGTGCCATCAAGGTTTTATCTACAGCTAAAATTTTGTTTTCTGCCGAGGTACTCTCCATTGAGGCTTTCCCTGCAAAGGCTCCCTTTGCCAAGGTACTCACGATCGGGGTTCCCTTCCCTAAGTTACTCTTCGTCGAGGTTCCCTTCAGTCGGGTACTCTTCACTGAGACTCCCATCATCCCGACATCCTTCGCCAAAGCTCTTGTCGTCGAAATACTCATAGCCGAGTTCCCCTTCGCCAACATTCTCACCGTCAAAGTTCTCTTCGTCAAGGTTTCATCTGTCAGGATTATAATAGTAGTTGTGATTGTGTTAGTGGCTAAGTTTGTGTTAGTATCGGCATCTGTGTGCATGACCATACCTAAAGAGATGTTTGAACATAATGACATGAAAGATCTCATCAATTTGTGTCACTAGGATCCTGCTGAAGGCTATGAAAATATTTATATTAGATTGGCGCAACGGATGCTTAACGATAGTGTGGTGCAAGGGAGGTTTGATGAAAATTCACTCATTTCGCCTGCGTGTTTGGTTTGGGAGCCTGGTGCAAACAACAAAGCCAATGTTGAGTGAACCCCCATAATGATCTTAGTGTGTGGGATGAGAGCAAGGCCCCTAATCTACAATAGAGCATGGATAATAATCTTGAGTCACATAAATGGAAGCATAAACCTAGAGAATGGGGCGAAGGTTGTTTGCAAGAATAATTGCTACCGTTGATTGATGATGGAGTCTATCCTTCAATCATGCTCAAGACATGCATAATTGTAATCTTTTCATGTGAGGATCTTTTGTGTGAGAGCAACAGGGTCTGCCTAAGTTATGAGTATCCATAAGAGATTGATAAACATGATGAAACTGATGTATTTTATGATTAACATCTTGGGGATCCTGGTGAATCAAGACATGACAATATTTATATTAGAGTGGTGTAGCGAAAGTTTGATGGCAATGTGGTGTTGCAAAGGATTGATGTCATTTCACTTGTCTCACCTCTGCATTTGATTTGGGACTTTGGAGCTGTTGACATTTCGTTTGATGATAGATTGCTTGAGGGCAAGCAATCTTTGGAAATTTTTTTGAGGGTGTACAAAAATAGCCGACGGTGACACAAATTACGAAAACAAAATAAAAATGGGACTGAGATAAATTAAATCAATCAACCTGTTACAAAGTTTAATTTATTATTTTTTTATAACGGGAACATTACAGTCCTTTCATCCCAAAATTTACTTGTCTTGAAGCAAATGCAGACCCTGTTCTAAACCTTCCGTAATCAGCTCCTTCAGTTTTGAGTCAGGCACTAAGTAGATCTTCCCATCGAGGTAAATGATGTCATCAATAATTTTGTATCTTTCATCGCGTACATAACCATCCATCAACTCACATGCAAAAGTGTTCTTGGAATACTCGGCTAATAGATGAGACCGCCAATTATCCAAGGAATGCGGTGAGGTGTTGACTATCTTGTTTTTATTCGCAGTGTCTGATGCCAAATCCTATTTAAAAATTGCCTCCATCTTCTTGATTGTGACTTCCCTCGATCCTTTATTTGACATTCCTCTTAGCAACACCTTCTTGCCATCCATCTCAAATGAAAAGTCCACCCTTTTGAAACTTTGAGTGTACTGGTCAAGAGTTTCCAACCACTAGATGCCCAAAATGATATCAGTATCAACCAAATCTACGACAAAGAAATCATCTGCCAGGGTATAGTTTCCCATGGAAATCTGTAGCCATGGGATCACATGAGTGCAAGGTAACAAGGTTCCTCTTGCAACCTTAACCTCAATTCCTCCATGCTCAATTGCGCACAGGCCTTTGCTAGTGACCAAAGATGAATTGATGAAATTGAGTGTGGCGCCACTATTAATCATGATTGGGACTCGTTTTCCATGAAGTGTGCCGTGAACTCTAAAGATACCACCTCTACTCGATGTAGTGAGGGTAGCAATGGAACCCCCTTTTTGTATTAGAGCATTTATTCTATCTTGTTGGATAATTTCTTCGTTAGTTGCTGTAGGCATTTGTTCTTCGTCGTCATCAGGCATCCCTCAATGTAGTGAATCTTTCCCTTTCCGAGGCAGCGATGACCAGGACCCCATGGTTCTTTGCACGTGAAACAAAGCTTTTTCCTCTAGAGTTCTTGCTGAGAATCTTCATCAAGTTGAGGTTTTTTCTAAATTGACTCCTTGTCTTTGTCTTCTTGTGGAAATGGTGTTAGTGTAACTGCGTGAATTTTGGAGGAAGATGCGGCCATGTCATGCACCTTCTTAATAGCTTCGTTGAGTGTACCCCGGTTGAACCCTTTTATCTAGCCTCTCAAAGACTCTCTCAGCCCATCCATGAATAACACAATTCAATGTCTTTTAGAGATGTCTGTGACTGATACGGACAACCTTTGGAACTCAGTGACATAGTTGTCTACCATGCTCATTTGCTTTAGCTGATCTAGATCTTTGAAGTTTAGCTCAGGATCCTTCCCATTGAAACAATCAATGAGTCTCTCAGTAAACTCAACATAAGAGGTCACTTGGTCGTGACCGAGAGTGACTAGTCCATGATGCCACCACTCATGCGCCACTCCTTCTAGATGAAGTGCTGTGAACTTGATTGCTTCCTCTTCGGGCATTGGATTGAGTTGGAAATAGGTATCTGCCTTTAGGACCCACAACTATGTGGTAATGACTCTAGATCCATCAAATGGCAATAAGTTTACCTTTCCGATCTTTCTCCTAAGTTCATCATTAAAATAACCATGATTTCCTTTGCCAGAATATCTCATTCTTAAATCAACATAGTCTCTGTAAGATATATCACCTTACATATTTGTGTTACGCCAATCTTCCTGAAGTTTTTCTTGCATTTCCTCAAAAGTGGGCTCTCTTCCTTTGTGTGGTGCCTCCGTCCTTGGAAGGAAGATGGGTATCGAGGGTTTAGAGCGAGAGGGTTGAAAGTTTGTCCTTCCGGAAACAGAATCGTCGCTATGCCTATTTTGTTCTCCTGTTGTGTTTCCCTTGGCCAATTTTTGTAGAGTTTCCTGCATAAGCCTTTGGGTTTCATTGATTTGCATTTGATTTTTGTTCAGCTCTCTTAAAAGATTCATGAGTTCTGTCGTAGGATCCTGATGATCTGCCATTCTATCAATAGGGTTATTTCATCTTCTCCTTCGAGTACAAACTTGCATTCACTTCCACAGGCAGGCAAGATCAAAAGCTCTGATACCACTGTAATGTTTCAGCTGATCTCTAACTGAACAAGTGGCAGATGTCGTACAGGTGTGGGTAAGTTGTCAAGAGAGGGTGTATGGACTAGAGTGGAGAGCCGTACGAAGTTGCTGCAAGGAGGCCGTACGAACTAAGGTGAAAATAGGTCGTACGGTGGGAAATACCTAGGTCATACGGTAGACTAAGAAGGCCGTACGATATAAGATGTACAGTGAGAAAGGGATCACTGTTATGGTTGTACGATAGGAAGAATTGGAGGCCGTACAGATGGGTAGGAATGTTGTACGGTAGCTGTGGTAGGAGTACAATGGGGAGAGTGAGGAAGATGTACGGTGGGGCTAGGAGTTTGCATGGCAGGCTGTACTAGGTGTGGGTGAGTGACAAGGCAATGTACGGCAATGAGCAAGAAGTATGGAAATGATAGGAAGCCAAAATGGAATTCACCCTTGTTCATACACAAAACACAATAGATGCTGATGAAACCACACAATGAATGCGAATAATAATTGCCAGAAGATAATGCTCCGATTTGCTAGATACGAAAAAAGTATTACATGCACCAACGGAATAGAGTGAGGGTTGAATCCCACCCAAATGCACGGGCCAAATAGGGAAAATCTTTCACTTCCGAAATGGCGAACACTCCCGAACTCCAATAGGAATTCGTAGTACAGAGAAATATAATCCAAAGCATGCCTACAGACTACCTATAAGCCGTGCTTAAATACTCGTCGAGAAACTTTTCGAGGGTGTACAAAGATAGCCGACGGTGACACAAATTATGAAAACAAAATTAAAATGGGTCCGAGATAAATTAAATCTATTGGCCCATTAAAAAGTTTAATTTATTATTTATTTTATAATGAGAACATTACATATTGAAGCATTGAAAAGAACTACCTGAAGCATTGAGGAAGACTACCTAAAGTGTAAATAAAGACTACTTGAAGCACTGAGGAAGAACTACCTAAAGCATTGCTACTTGAAGTATTGAGGAAGACTACCGAAGAATTGAGAAGGACAACTCGAAGCACTGAGGAAGACTACTAGAAGTGTGAAGAAAGACTACCAGAAGCATTGAGGGAGATCTACTTGAAGCAGTGGCTACTCGAAGCATTGAGGAAGACTACCGAAGCATTGAAAAGAACTACTTGAAGCATTGACGAAGACTACTTGAAACATAAAGAAAGACTACTCGAAGCACTGAGGGAGAACTACTTGAAGCATCGTGGAGCAGAGACCCTTTGATTATATCAAAATATGTTACTTGTGAGTACACAGGCAACTCTCCAATAATACAACCTAGGGCTCCACAATATGATTCCCAATACCCACACTATCTAGACTAGATCAAATTCAAAGTCTAGAACACCTCTTTGAGGCATAACCAAACACAAACTTAAGCCAAATGTTTTCAAGGATGAAATGTGGCCTTCTTCAATACTAGATGCGGTTCCTAAATGTTTTTAAAACACAACTCCACAATACTTTCTTAGGAAAATCAAACTATGCACCCAAAACTCCAAATAGAGTTACAAGGATAAAATCAGGATTTGTGAAGGCAACCTTCTTAGGACTCCACCACAGAAAGTCTTAAACACCTTCAGACACTCCAATCCCTTAATCAACAACCCTCACCAAGTTAGGACCCTTGACCAATCCCCTAACTCAAGTTGTTTACAAATCTCTCGTAGACCTAATAGGGCTAATTAGGTCTCTTTTACAAAGCATGTACAAAGAATTTAACACTTCTTCCAACCAAACCTATTGGAATACTTTAGGGATATGTCAAAACATCTAAATCCAAGTTCTTATGTTTTTATTCCACCCCTTAGGCCAAGTTGTGCCTCAAAAACCCAAAACTGGATAGTCACATTTAGATGCCTGTCTAGAGGGTTTAGCAGTTGTTCCCAACATCTCCTGTCTCCTAAAGTGAGACCCACAAATTCTTAAAATACATCCTCCCCCCTTTCTTTCCATGAAGGCTCAAATTTTTCCCATGGTGGAATCTCTGGGGAAGAGAGATTTTCTCTCAAAACCCTAGTTAGGGCCTTCCCATGACAAGCAAGCAAGAAAAAGTCGATTTCTCTTAACTAATATGACTTGAAGACCTTAGACCACTTGTAATACCTTCATATGAAACTTCTTCAACTTTTCCAATTCTTCAGTGTCATGTGAATCCATACAAATAGTTTATTCAGGCATATTTGGTAGGAAAACAATAGATTATATTGATTTCAATGCAATGAGTACATTAGATTCTTCTCCCTTCCCGTTGAGAAAGGTTTCTCAACCTTATTTATGCCATTCCCAATCAGTTCCAACCGATAAAGGTGGTTGTGAACGTTGGGATTCAAAAGGTTGCATTTTTGCACAAAAGTTGCATTATGCAACATTGACAACTTTGACAACTTTTTGCAAAAGTTGTCAAATGTCTCCAAACTCTACCAAACTTTATTCCGAGACTCTATCTAGGAACTTAGGAAGGTTTTGATCATAAAATAACCATTATTTAATCTTCTACACTACTTTATCCCATTTCTACCCAGAAATTGCCCATAAAATGACTAAGGTAGACAATTAGGTT
Organism: Cupressus sempervirens; assembly: GCA_028749045.1. Classification (NCBI taxonomy): domain Eukaryota; kingdom Viridiplantae; phylum Streptophyta; class Pinopsida; order Cupressales; family Cupressaceae; genus Cupressus; species Cupressus sempervirens. Next base: position 219,143,033 of record CM053789.1, read on the forward strand.
TATACCACACCTAATGTCTCCTTGCCTTACAACTTGGACATTATTTCTAGCATTGGATTAACCCTTTTCTTTTGATCTTCTAGATGTGCTTGCAATGGATGGAATTGAAAGTGTGGTGCATTGATCTCAAGTCCTCTTGAGATAAGTTCTTGCAAACTTAGGCCATGTTTTTGGATCTCTTGTTCATCCATCCATACATACTCTTCTTTAGGACATCCCTGCCATTGAACCAAATACTTCTTGTATGTATTCTTCTTGGTTTGTTTGATGACCTCGGTATCTAAGATCTTGTCAAGTTTCCTTGGTTTATGAGCTGGTATCCCTGCAACATCTTCTTCAAATTCTTCAAGCTACACTTCCAAACCTGCATTCACATCGCCTATATATGGGGTTAGATCACAAATATTAAATATGGGAGAGATACCAAAGTGTGAGGGCAAGTCTATCTCATAAGCATTCATTCCATGCTTCTTCAATATTTGACAAGGTCCTACTTTCTTCATGAGTAGTTTGGTATGTTTTCCCTTTGGTAACCTCTCCTTTTTCAAGCATGCCCAGACCAAGTCTCCAACCTGCAACTGAACATCTCTTCTATGTTTTTCTTTAGCCTGCTCATACTTCTCTGCACTCTTCTCAAGTGCCAACCTCACTGAGTCATGAATCTCCTTCATGCTTTCTGCAAACTACTCTCCATGAGCACTAACTGGAGTGTTGGAAGGTAGTTCCCTGAGTTCTAAGATACCTCTTGGATTCTACCCATACACTATTTGAAAAGGGCTCTTCCCTGTACTCCTATTGACTGAGTCATTAAAAGAAAACTCTGCTAGTGGTAGGACTGACTCCCACTTGTCTCCATACCGCTTTGTCAAGCATCTAAGTAGATTTCCAAGATACTTGTTGACCACCTTTGTTTGCCCATCTGTTTGTGGATGGTAGGCAGAGCTAAAACTCAGATTAGTTCCCAATTTCTTCCACAAGGTCCTCCAAAAGTGACCAATAAACTTCACAACTCTGTCTGGTAGTTTGGTTAGAGGCAAACCATGTATCTTGACAATCTCCTTGAAGGATAAACTGGCAATTGCTGATGCATCAGTGGTGCTTTTACAAGGGATGAAGTGGGCTAGTTTACTAAATCTGTCCACTACAAAATATATCCTGTCATTTCCCTTCTATGATCTAGGCAATCCCATCACAAAGTCCATGCTGCAACTCCCCCAAGGTCTTGTAGGAATCGGAAAAGGTAGGTATAGTTCTGCATTAGTGGATGTGCCCTTGGCCCTCTGATAGATTGTACATGTCTCCACAATCTTCCTCACTTTAGTCTGAAGTCTTGGTCAATATTAGAACCTTCTCACCTATTCCAAGGTCTTGTCTAAGCCAAAATGTCCTCCCATGCTGCCTGCATGCTTCTCCCTAATGATATTCTCCCTCATTGAACATTATGGAATGCATAGTTGATGCCCCTTGAACAGTAGCCCATTTTGAATCAAGTAGTTAGCATATTCAGTGTGATATGTTTCAGAGAAGTCAGAGCACACCTTATAGATGTCTTTGAAATCATTATCATCTTTATACATGCCTTTCAAAGCATTGATCCCTACACTCTGGAGTTGGATTTCTTGCACAACTAGGGTCCTCTTGCTTAGTGCATCTGCCACTTTATTGGGAACTCCCTTATTGTGTTTTATTGAAAAGGTGTAGGCTTGAATTGATTCTACCCATTTCATGTGCTTGTGGCTTAGTTTGTCTTCACTATTCAAGAAACTTAAGGCTTGGTTGTCTATGAAAACAACAAATTCTCTTGGAAGGAGGTAGTACCTCCATTTCTTCAATGACTGGACTAAGGCATACGATTCCATGTTGTTGGATGGACAGCAGGAAAAAAATTAACAAAAAATATAGAACAACACAATGTGCTGCCGCACAATAAAATAGATTATATTTCATTCACAGTGATCTCAAATGAGTACACAGTGCCTTGTTATAGGCAAGCATACAATATTCTAGAGAAATATAGCATTAGCCGAGAAGACAAAATATCTACAAACTGCTGGAAAATATTACAACCGACTCAAACTTCTAGAAAATACTTTAACTGACACACCCTAAACCTAAACCTAATAATCTAGAAGCATCAGAGGATTAGTAGAAATTAATGTTTGTAACACTCCCCCCTAATTTTTAATATCAAATTTTGTAGCATACAAATTCCAATTTGTCATGTAATCTTCATATCTGTTACTGCATGAGTAGTGTCTTTCAAGACTGCGACCTTTAATTTCTACAAAACATTTTGTCAACAATTGGCTGCCAACAATTTCCTCTTTTAATAGGATCCACTGATAATCTTGATAATCTTGCCTCATCTGTCACAAATGCTAGTGACAGGATTTACTAATAACCTTTTTCCTCTTTGATGCCTTGCTCTAATCTATTTCCCAAAGGTACTAAAGTCTTCCTTATGCTTGAACATTTGTACTTGAATAAACCTTTGATCATTCCTGCAATTTTCTGCCAATTTGATCCATAGCTCCATCCACAATCCATTTTTATACAACTTGCCATAGAATCATTTTTGCAATCTCTATTCCAACATGTTTGATCACAATGATTTTTCAAGCCATAAATATTTCAAGGATGTATATCCCAACATCTATCCTTTGTATGCCCTTTCCTGTTACAATGTGAACATTGCAAAATCTTTATGCTTTCAATTGATTCTCTTGAACCTTTATTCATCTTTCCATTGCTTGCATCATATCCAAGACTTGCATATTTTGGCTTGACTGTAGTCCAAATCGGGTTCCTTAATCTCTGTTCATCCTTTCCTAAACCTTTACCTTTGAAACCCATTCTTTCCATAATCTTTAAACCAATACTATTATTATCATAACAAGCAAAATCTGCAAACCTCTTGTCATTTGCTTTCTTACATTTTTCATCACAAACACTTTCAGCTTCAGAAAAATCACATTTCTCAATCCCATAATCACTCAAATCATTTGTGTCACAAGATACATCACATACAAATGGTTTTACATTCAAACATTCTTTCTCTTGTTTCAAAGTAGACAAATCCTTCTTTAACATACTATTTTCCTCTTCCAATTTCTTCACATTTCTTCTAAAACTTTGTTCTTTTTCTCAGCATCATCAAACAAATTTAACTTTTCTTCTAATTCTTTATTTTGCTCTCTAAGCTTGCATGTTTCCTTCACTTGCCAATTATGTACTTCTTCCACAAATTTTAGCCTATCCTCTAGCTCTTCAATTGCTTCTATATGGACACTAATTTCATTTAACAATTTAGACTTTTCTTCTCCCATTTTATTTCTTACTTTTTTCAATTCTTTTTTCAAAATATCTTTTTCACACAATAATTTTGCATTTTCTTTCTTCACCATCACTAGTTCTTCTTCTAACTTATTTGTCTTCTCTTTTTGAACTCTACCAGCTTTTCCCATTGAAACAAAAGAGATTAAACACACTTTATCCTTTTTCAACAACTCACTATTATATCCTTTCAAGATTTCTTTATGAACTTCTTCAAAGCTTTTGTCACAAATAAATATTTACCCCTTTCAGCAATTAACACATGAAACTTCATTCATTCATTTTTTGCAAACTAGTATAATAACACATTTGAAACAAATCAAGTCACGCATTTTCCTCTTCATAGAATTCTAACTTTCAACAACCATTTATTTTCAGTGTTATCTACATTTCCATTTGCTATCTTAACTTCTCAATGCAAAATATTAACATAGCTCCACACAAGCTCAAATCTTACCAGCATTTTTCAGCCATTGCCTTTGTAGTCTTCAACTCTCCAGGATTTTGATCCTTGTGCTCTCAAATCTTTATCTTTCCATGATCTTTAACCTTGGGCTCTGATACCAATCTGTTGGATGGGCAGTAGGAATTTTTTTTACAAAAAACACAGAATAACACAATGTGCTGCCGCACAATAAAATATATTATATTTCATTCACAGTGATATCAAATGAGTACACAGTGCCTTTTTATAGGCAAGCATACAATATTCTAGAGAAATCTAGCATTAGTCGAGAAGACAAAATATCTACAAACTTCTGGAAAATATTACAGACGAATCAAACTTCTAGAAAATACTTTAACTGACACACCCTAAACCTAAACCTAATAATCTAGAAGCATCAGAGGATTAGTAGAAATTAATATTTCTAACACATGTCATAAGAGGAGTATTTCCTCTTGGCTTCATTCAGTTTCTCACTGGAAAAAGGCTATTGGTCTCCCTTCCTGACTCAAGATAGCCCCTATAGCCAAGTTAGAAGCATCACATTCAATAGTAAAAATCTTCTGAAAATTAGGGAAAACTAGGATAGGTTTCTTCATTATCTTCTTCTTTAGCAATTGGAAGGCCTCCTCTACATCCTTGTTCCACAGAAATTTACACTTCTGCCCACCCTTGATGGTCTCAAGGATAGTAGCACACAACTGACTGAAGCCCCTAATGTACCTTCTATAGAAAGAAGCAAGCCCATGAAAGCTTCTAACTTTAGTCATGGTCCTAGGAGAAGGCCAACTCAAGATGGATTCCACCCTCTCAAGATCCATTTTTATGTTACCTTCTGAGATTACAAATCCCAAATAAACAAGTTCTCCTTGCATAAAAACACACTTGTCCAAGTTTATGAAAAGGTTTTCTTCATGCAATCTTTTTAGCACCAAGTTTAGATGTTCTAAATGTTCCTCCTTACTCCTACTCAAAATAAGGATGTCATCAAGGTATACTATGACAAACTTTCCAAGGCATGGCTTGAACACTTCATTCATGAGTCTGTAATGACCCTTACTATAAAGGCCACTGAAACCCTCAGAATGAACTAGGAATTTTATCAAACACTTGGCATGTAATTTACGATAACAATAACAATATTTAAAATATGACAATTTCAGATTTGTATGTGAATACTAACATGGATTGAGGACAGCATATAAACCATTATATCTAATCCTAGCAATGCATGCAATCTGATTGTAAGGACTGTGTACATCAATGACTGAATATGAGATCTTAGTAGACTGTCACAACCAAGTAATTCAGTTTACATCATATCAACCTTTGTGCATAAGACAATACAATGCTTTGCAAGAATATCACTGTTCAGATTTGGAATGGTAGATGACTGGTTTACAATATCTGATTTTTAATGGACTGTCACAGCTATGCAATGGCAGATCATAAATGATAATGACTGATTATAAAGACTGTTTTCTGAATTGATATGGACCATTACAATGAACCTAGGACAATAACAAAACCTTACAATGCATCAATCCAATTACAATGATGACTGATTATAACGCATTCTGGACTGATTCACCAGTAACTGTATATATATATGCAATTCTGTGCAAAAACTCAATCACTAAGCAATGTATAAAAACCTGGAGACGCTGCCTTAATTGCTGATGAAAGCTGATGAAGAAGACTCCTCAAATCTGTCCAAACTGCCCTCCAACTGTGACAAATCTGCAACCCTGTGCTGGCTGTACCAGGTAGCTGAGAGACTGCGATTTCAATGTCTGAATTTTTTTGTATTTTTTCTGCTGACGAAAATGCCCTAAACAGGGACGCCTAGGGTTGTTTGATGATTTCCCAAAGGCATAAAATTAATCTCTTAACTGTTTGTGAGATACGAACAAATTTGTGACCCGTGCCCTAGTTCAGCCCTGTTATGTACGGCCCTGCTATAAAATAATCTACTTAGTAATGGGTGCCGAATTTGGTATGATCTGAAACGCCTAGGGTTAATATATAACCCCTCCAATGCATAAAATCGAACTCCAAAGGGATAGGAAGATATGAGCAAAAATGTGTGTCGCAGGCCCAGATATGGACTTCACAGAAAAGTGCTGAATTGCTTCCAAACCCTTGTCACATGCTTCACCAATGCTAGGGCAAATCTGAACCCCTTATTCCAATCAAAATAAACCCTTCAAACAATTTCTCAATGAAGTTCAAATGAGATGGCTGAATACCAACTCCTCAACTGCAACAATTTAGGTGATATTTCACACCCTCAAAGTCGCCAATCCAAGGGAGTGATTCGTTCCCAAAGATCGAATAATTTGCAGACCCAAGAGGCTACAAATTGCTCCACAATGAAGAAGTAGAAGAAATCTCAAATCCCCGCATCGTCCAAATGAGAGGCCCAGCCCTCTATTTATTTACTTTTCTAAGAAGTTACTAGAACTTCTAGAAACATCCTTTATAAACTCTCATTATAATGCACTTTTTATAATAAAGTAACTTTAAAAAAAATAAAAAAGTGCAACTCAACTTAAAATTATAACATGTAGGCCCCAATAACACATAATAATGAAATAAAACCTCTTAATACTTCTTCAAAAGCATAATATGACCATCTGATCCGCAACATTGACTCTCTCTCCACACCATTTGCCTACGAGAGTCTGGGATAGGCAAATCCATGTTTAATGCCATGTCGAACTAAAGAGGGGACATTACAGAGTCTCATGAATGTTCTTGGAGCATTTGACAAGCCAAAAGGCATCACCCTCCATCCATACAAACCCTCATTGGTTTTAAATGCAGTCTTCCACTCATCACCATCCCTAATCCTTATTTGGTGATAGCCACTTTTCAAGTTTATCTTGGAATAGTACCTTGCTCCCCCTAGTTGGTCTAATAGATCTTCTTTCTAGGCACACGGAACCTATACCTAATAGTGATTCTATTTATTGCTGTAGAATCAATGCACAATCTCCATGTGCCTTCCTTCTTAGGGGCCAACAGGGTAGGTACTGCACAAGGACTGAGACTTTTTGATATCAATCCCTCATCTAGGAGTTCTTGTATTTGTCTTTCCATTTCCTGATTTTGTTCTGGGGCTAGTTTATATGCTGCTTTATTAGGAAAAGTTGCTCCTGGGATCAGATCTACATGTTATGTCTTATCTCTCTAATTGGGGGCAACTCACTTGGCAATTCTTTGGTGACAATGTCTTTATACTTGTCCAATAGGTCTGCAACCTCCTTAGGACCTACATGTCTCAAGGGCTTCACTTCCTTCACAACTTTCCTAGGTTTGTCATCCTTAGGAAAAATGACTAGGGCATAGCATGGAGCGTTTTCCAGCTTCACAACTTTTACAAATTCTTTTCCATCTAAAAACAAAAATTTAGGATCCTTTTGTTCTTCTGTAGAATCTAGTAAGGGTAAGAGAGTTACCTTTTCACCTTTGTGGTTGATGGTATATGTGTTCAACTTTCCATCATGGTGTGCCTCCACATCATATTGCCATGGTCTCCCTAATAGCAAATGATAGGCATCCATTGGAACAATATCATAGAGAACTCTATCCTTGTACTTTCCAATCTGGAATTCCACCCAAGTTTGCTCCTCTATGATAGTTTGCTGCTTCTTGTGAGCCAAGACACCTTATCAAGGTTTGGATGTGGTACCCTCCTCAATTTCAACTTCTTTAATGCCTCCTTAGATACCAAGTTTTTAGTAGACCCACTGTCAATCAGCATCTTGCAGACTTTGTCTCCAGACTTGCATGTGGTTCTAAACAAATTCTTCCTCTGAGGTGGTTCATCAGTGCTTGGGGCATTCAATAGTGTTCTCATCATAAGGGCTTCTCCCTTCTCAGGTACTGCATAAGATCCTTGGGCTTCCTCTTCTTGACTATCATCTTTCCTGACTAGGTTTGGTCTCCTATCAGTCTGGTTCTTTTCCTTTTGAGGACACTTAGATGCCAAGTGCCCTAGTTGATTACATCTGTAACACCTTGGAGGTCCTGATGATCTCCCTCAAAATCTCCCCCTTGAGTCCCTTCTTCTTCCCCTATGGGATCTTCTAGAATTGCTCTCACTAAAGGAATTGTTCTGACTGGTCTCCCCATAGTCTCTAGGAGTTTGTCCTCTGCCACCACTTGTTCCTCTTCATCTATTGCCAAAATCTCTCTAGCTTATTCCTTTTCCTCCTTGGTCTTGTTTCCTTTTAAGCTTCTCCTCCACTTTCAATGCAAACTGAAAGCATTTTTGGACTGTGTTAGGAGAACACAGACTTAGTTCATCTTGGATATTCATCCTCAACACTTGCATATACCTAGCAAGTTTGACACATTTTGGTTCCACCAATTTGGACTTCATAGTGAGTTTGTGGAACTCCTCAGTGTAACTAGAGACACCTATCTCCTTTTGCCTCAGACTCTGCCTTTTTTTATGAAATAGAATCTCATAGTCCTCAGGTACATAGGCTTCCTTTATCAAGGTCACCATGTTCTTCCATGTACTTATATGATTTTTGTCCATCTTCACCCTCTCTGCTTGAGTGAAATTCCACCAAGTTAAGGCAGATCCCTTCAACTTGGATTGTCCTATCTTCACCTTCTGATGCTTTGGTATCTCCTCAGCGTCAAAGAAACTAGTGAGTGCATCAATCCAATCCATCACTTCTTCTAGATCCATCTTCCCATTGTAGATAGGAAGATCAAGTTTAGTGTCCATGGTCCTTCTCTCCATGGATTTCAAAATCTTTAAGAACAACCTCTATTTTTCAAGGATCTCTTCTTCTTCCTCCTACCAAGGGGTTTCCTCATCACTCCCCACCTCCTCATTCTCAGAGTTACCACTGAATCCTTTCCTGACTTGTTCTTTTAGTTGTTCTATCTCTCTCTTCATTTTGTTTCCTCTCAGCATCATGCTTTTTCACCACCCTTAGTAGTTCAGCATTTGCCATTCTATTAGGAAGTTCATTTTCATTTTTTTCTCCACTATTTGACATAGTTGCAACTTGTCTTTCTCCAAAGATCTACTAAGTTCCTCTGATGCCACTTGGAGTAGAGACCCTTTAATTATATCAAAATATGTTACTTGTGAGTACACAAGCCACTCTCCAACAATACAACCTAGGGCTCCACAATATGATTCCAAATACCCACACTATCTGGACTAGATCAAATTCAAAGTCTAGAACACCTCCTTGAGGCATAACCAGACACAAACTTAAGCCAAATGTTTTCAGGGATGAAATATGGCCTTCTTCAATACTAGATGTAGTTCCCAAATGTTATTAAAACACAACTCGACAATACTTGCTTAGGAAAATCAAACTATGCACACAAAACTTCAAACAGGGCTTGTGAAGGCAACCTTCTTAGGACTCCACCACATGAAGTCTGAAACACCTTCAGACATTCCAATCCCTTAATCAACAACCCCGATAAAATTAGGACCCTTGACCAATCCCCTAACTCAAGTTGTTTACAAATCTCTCCTAGGCCTAATAGGGCTAATTAGGTCTCTTTTACAAAGAAAGTACAAGGAATTCAACACTTCTTCCAACCAAACCTATTGGAATACTTCAGGGACATGTCAAAACATCTAAATCCAAGTTCTTATGTTTCTATTCCACCCCTTGGGCCAAGTTGTGCCTCAAAAACCCAAAACTGGACAGTCACATTTAGATGCCTATCTAGGGGGTTTAGCAGTTACTCCCAACATCTCTTGCCTCCTGAAGTGAGACCCATAAATTCTTAAAATACATCTTCCCCCCTTTCTTTCCACCAAGGCTCAATTTTTCCCATGGTGGAATCTTTGGGAAATAGATATTTTCTCTCAAAACCCTAGTTAGGGCCTTCCTACAACCAGAAAGCAAACAAAAATCGATTTCTCTTAACCAATATGACTTGAAAACCTCAAACCACTTGCAATACCTTCATATGAAACTTTTTTAACTTTTCCACTCCTTTAGAGTCTCATGTGAATCCGTACAATCAATTTTCAGGCAGATTTGTTATGAAAACAACTGATTTTATTGATTTCAATGCAATGAGTACACTAGATTCTTCTCCCTTCCTGTTGCAAAAGGTTTCTCAACCTTATATATGCCACTCCCAATCAGTTCCAACCGATAAAGGTGGTTGTGAATGTTGGGATTCAAAAAGTTGGATTTTTGCACAACAGTTACATTATGCAACATTTACAACTTTGACAATTTTTGTAAAAGTTGTCAAATGTCTCCAAACTCTACCAAACTTTAATCCTAGATTCTACCTAGGAAATTAGGAAGGTTTTGATCATAAAATAACCATTATTTAACCTTCTAAACTACTTTATCCCATTTCTACTTAGAAATTGCCCATAAAATGACTAAGGTAGACAATTAGGTTTTATAACACACCTAATGTCTCCTTGCCTTACAACTTGGACATTATTTCTAGCATTGGATTCTAGATCCAACCATTACCCTAACCCTTTTCTTTTGATCCTCCAAATGTCTTGCAATCGATGGAATTGAAGGTGCTCCTGCACTACACTGGGTACTGGAAGCATTGAGGAAGACTGCCGAAGCATTCAAAAGGACTACTCGAATCACTAAGGAAGACTACCTGAAGCATAAAGAAAGACTATCCAAAGCACTGAGGGAGAACTACCTGAAGCAATAACTATCTGAAGCACTACGGGATACTACCTGGAGTACACGACCAGACTACTTGAAGCACAGGATAAGACTACCTAAAGTATACTACGGGATGTTGTTGGAAAGATGGGAAATAAAGTGACAAAGAAAACAACATGCAAAGGGCTAGAGAAAAAATTCCGCACGGGACTTCATAAGGCAACTCTAGAATGGAACATTACAATCCAGTTTGACTGCACATTGTGGTGATTGGTGGTGAGTTTGCATAATATTGTTGTGGGGGAGCAGGTTGACGCGTCCACATATAATTTCTGCTACACTGAGTTGTTCATAGAGTATTTACTAAAGAGTTCAAATTTGTGGGAGGATTCTTGCAGAGTATTTGAGGGTACTCTCATTTGGGGCTCTCAGGCTATACGATGATTGGTGGGAAAGATTGTAGAGACCTTGGCTACAATGCTTCCCAATGGAGATTTTGTGGTTGGGTTTGCTGAGAGGGTTGCTCAGGATCTTACACAACTAACAGTTGTGCGAAGACAGAGATTTGATTCGTCTCTTGATTCCCGGTTTGGTACTAATGAGCTATTAATAGAGCTTGGGGCATTCTACTAGCATTATATAGTGGGGTTTGCTAATCACTTCTCTCTTGACCCACATGTAGAGGATTGGGTTTCACGTTGGCGTGGGTTTGCTTTAGTTTCATACCATCCATTATGCGATGGGGTAGCACCATCTTTTGCAGATGGGATCAACAGCTGCAAGTTAGACAACTATACGAAGGTGAGCATCAATTGGTCGCAAACTCTCATATATTGTTCCGCGTGAGCATTGAAACCTTCCTACGAAGAGAAGCCGCACGTGAAGGGTTTCAGAGGACATGGTTTGGGACTCATTGAATGTGAGCCTCATGACAAACCGCTTGTTGCACCATTTTCCTCATTTCTTTGCACAAGCGTTTTTGGCGCAAACAAGGCAATGAGAAGAAATCAAGTAGGAACAATGCAGGTCGCAAACCCTCTAAAACTTCCTAGTGCGCAATCTTCGGGAATCTAAGAAATGAGATGAAAGTCGTTAGAGGTCTAACCCATGAGCCATATGCCATGGCAATATGAGTGAAATGTGAGTGAAAACAAGCACTAAACACTATAACGGTCACAGAGATGACCCATAATGATATATGAAGACTTTAGGTAAATAAAAGTGTTCTTGCTAATTATGATGTTTTTTAAGGATTGATGCCAAATTAGTTGAACAAAAAAAAAATAGAAATGAACAAAATAATGATGATATTCATGCCACACAACGAGCTTTGATTCTCGCACAATGAATCGAGGGATGACAAAAGCTTAGGCAACTTGCTGACAGGTACGACGATTACGGAGGGTGGCCTCGGTGCTAAGGGAGGTGCATTGAATAGAGAGAAGGGTTAGCCTAACTGTCTACGATCGAGAAGTACCGAGGACTTACTCGAAGAGACATGGCAAAGGTTGAATTTGGTTGAGGAGATGAGAGAGGAGTTTCTAAACTTGTATACACCATGGATGGGGAACCCGGACAAAAGTAAAGAGGGAACCAGCGTGGCTCAAGGTGCCGAAGAGCACAAGTGCATGGTGATTACTTTGTCCCGCATACACCATACAAGTGAGTATTGTTTGATAGTCGACCACACCTCTTCTTAGAACCTATCACACTGCAGTGCACATAGGCACAAGTTCACACACATACATAGACTTTGCATGGGGTGCAACAACCACAATCATTACAAACAACATAACCACCTATAACAACACAACGACTAACAGTTATCGAAATACCAAAACATAAAATACCCAAGTTTACTAGTGACGGGAAGGAAGATCTTGTCAGACATTGCCATACTTGCAAAACTATTTTGGCAACAAATGGGGTTACCAATAAAGACAAATGGGTTCAACAGTTTCCTACAATCCTATGGGGTGTTGCCATCGACTGGAATTTAGACATGGACAAAACGAAAATAGGTTTTTGGGACGATCTCAGGAAAGGATTCCAAGAAAAATTTAAATTGCTTTAGGACGATAACGAGATCATCACAGAGATTTACATTACTAAACAAGGGAAGAAGGAAACTGTCCGAGCCTACAATAGAAGGTTGAATTCCCGAAACCCAACTGATGGATAGATTGAAGAAGAGATGGTTCATCGATGGATTGAATGCATCCTTAAGAAGAAAAATTAGGATTGTACAGTCGACACCATGCAATGATCCGTATGATTGAGCTATGAATTTGGAAAGCATAAGTAAAACATTAAAGAAGAAGAAAAGTAAGTCATCATCCGAGAGCGACGAATCCTCAAACGACGATAGTAGTAGCCATGATGAATCTCATAAAAATGTGCAAGCATTACCGAAGGATATGGAATGCATGATGCGGGAGTTCAAAACGATGAAAGAAGGCGCATGGTGGAATGATGAAGGAGAATTGTGGTGCACGGAGTGCAAAGAAAGTGGGCAGAAAAAAGGAGCATGTCTAAAAAAATCATTATGTAGCATTTGTCAGGTGATGGGCCATTCTACAAAGAACTGCCCCTATAACTTCAAGAAGAGAGGGCCACAAGTGCTTTCCACTTGAGAACAACCATCTACCTCTGGGGCAGCCATCGCCAACCAACAAACAAACAATGCATCATCTGGCGAGTTTCAAAATAACTGACGAGGATGAAGAGGAGGTAATGAGACAAAAGTCGGATACAATACAACTCAAAGGGCCGATAGATGATTCAGTGTCAGGCATGCAGCCAGTGGGGCCACTTTGTCGGAGATTGTGAGAAAAACAACACACCACAGAAATTGTGTTGATGGTGTTGTCCTAGAGATCATGAAGAAGCCAATTGCCTGAAGCCTCAGGTGAACCTTCTCAACATTGAAGACGAAGAAGTACTAATAGGCACGTGTAATTAGGCGAAACAAGCCATGTACCATGATCCCCGTATGGAGAAGTAGAGAGTACAAGAGGTGAAAGAGGAAATAGAGAGGGCAATGAAAGCAAATGGGGATTCACGTGTGATTACAAGTACCTCTAGACGAATAGAGGCCGACAATAACATACTAGGGCGGATATTGCAAATGGAGGTTCTTGTTATCACTTGAAATTGCACCCTTGTCAAATTCAACAATAACTTGACATATCAAGATAACAATAGAATCACTTCTAAGCTGTGGGTGACCTAAAAATCAGTGAATCTCTAGATAAGGCGGGCTCCTAACTTGCTCACACTTTAAACTACTGATCTTTCTAGGGAAAGAGAGAGAAAAACTTAACTGAGGTAATAATAACCGGAAATAACATCAAAACCTTAAAGCTTGAATTGCACCTAAACTAGAGCGATATCGACCTTAACAAAGATGAATAGTTATGAATGATACTTAATCTCAAATTCAAAGAGAAGAGAATATCACAACCTATTATGACCCCAATGCATAAATATTTTGGTAACCAATCAAAATGATATAAACACTAACAAAGAAAGATAACTTCCACAAACTAGTAATTGAACATCTGTGTGACACAGCTAACAGCCTGCATAAAAAGCCACTTGCAGAAAGATAAGGAGGTGTGAGACAAAAACTATAAAACAAAATGTTCTAACAACACTTCATATTTGTCCTATCAATCACGTGACACACTGAACTGCAATAACAAGAAGGATAGAAAACTCTGCAAATAAGATAAAACCTGCAAAATATATTTGATCTGTTGGGTGGATATTTTGCAATTGATAGTTTTGGGTAAAAATCCAGTCGCAAAATAGGATGACTAGCCACAGCATGTGAGACAAAGTCTCTTCTACCTTAAAGGGAAGACTCCCCCTTCTCACTGTTCCTTTGATCAACTCAAGGTAAGCAAGAAGTTGAGAGATTTTATAAATAGGGTGTTACTAATATCCTTTCTTCTTAACTTTCAAGAAAGGATCCACTTACTCGTAGAGCGAATAATGGGCGAGGTGAATCTCTAACTACACTTCTATCAAGAGCTGGAAACAGTGATACCGATAAACTTTTACTAACTCAAAGGCTAGCTAAAATGTACCAGTTTGGCTATAAGTCTGGTCGTACTTCTACATAGAAAAAACTTTACAATTGTAAGAATTTGGCTTAGGCCAGAATTCAACCAAGAACTAAAGAACTCAACACAAGCATACAGTAGACCAAAATAGCCAGAGTATGATCAGAATGAGGATATTCATTCAATAACTGGATGAAGAGTACACTAGGAGTGCTTGAATATAAAGGCCTCAGGAGAGCTTCTAGAATGCATAGAAGTCAGCATCATGATATGTCATACAACCAGGCACATGTCCACTAGATATGGGTTATCCTCCATTGAGCACGGGATTAAGTGCGATGATGTGAGGATAAGCCTACAATGGTGTAGCACGAAAATCAGTGGTGTAGACAACATGTGCTAAATCAGGAGTGTGGATAATTGTGTTGTCATCATGACAACTTAGTGAATGATGCATACTCCTGTGTTGTAGACACCATGTGCATAATTAGAGTTGCGTAACTCAATGAGAGTACACAAACTCCTAAGTGTCTCATCTAAAATAATAAAAAAATAATGCAAAATAATTAAATAATGCATTAACCTAAGTAAACTTAAGTAAGTGTAATAAGTAAATACTTATTTACACCAACACCCCCCCTTAAGTGCAACTTAGGGGAATGCCCTTAAGCTTACGAAATCTAGGATGAAATGCAATATGGGTCCCGGCTACTAGGCCATGTTAGGTACCCATGTACATAATGATATGCAATCTCCCATAAAGTGGGGAATGAGGGAAAATCTCATGGGAAAAACCCTCCCCCAAAAAGAGAGATAAAGAGGGATGCATGGATGGATGGAGTAATCAAGACCCCCCCATTACGACATACATCCAGTATATACATAAGAGAATGATGAGAAGAGGAAGAGAGACAGGATGGGCTACCCCCAAAGATGAATGCTGAACAGTGATTGCTCCGATGAAGAAGCTGATCCAAGACTGCAGCATGGTGTTCCTCCCTTTAGGAAGAAACAATGCCAAGGGTACAAATGAGACGCTTCCACTGTGTGTGGAAAGAATCCCATGAATAAGTGATGTCTCTGAAACCTGCTCAACTCGCTGAAGAACCTGCCCCAAAGAACTGTCTGTCTCTACAACTGATGAAGAACCCTGCTACAACTGCTAATCATAAGTATCCACAATCACTTCCACCTGTGAGGATCGATCATGTAGAGAATGAACAAGAGAGTCAGATGGAACCCTCGTGACAATTGAAGAAGGTAATTCTGCATCAAGAAGAGGCAGATCATGAATACTGTCCCCCAAATCTATCACTGAACCTGTATCTGGAAGACTGGATGTACCCTGCTGTGCTAGACCTATCACTATGGCGATGTATGCATGTGGCCTGAACTGATGAAGTGACCTCTCACTGTAATTGTCGATAGAACCCCACGTGTCTGAATCTGTTGAAGCACTATCGCTTGTGTCACTATCAATATCCACATTGTATGATGTGCGAAGAGGAGTAGAGGACAAGCTTGGAGAACTTTCCTCAAAATGTACATCCTTCTCCACAAATATCTGATGTGTCTTAGGATCTAGAAGTCTGTATGCCTTCACTCCGTCTTCATAGCCAATGAAAGTACAAGGCCGAGATGACTGTGCCTGGCATCCCTTGGAAGATTTGTTTGCCCATGTAGGACAACCGGAGACTCTGAAGTGTGTCACAATAGGTTTTCTGCCGCACCATGCCTCAAAAGGAGTTTTGCCATCTAAGGCTGGATGAGGAGAATGATTAAGAATGTGAGTGGCACTTGAGATTGCTTCGACTTCTAATGATGGATCTAGAGACTTGGGATGAATCATGCAACTTGCCATAGACTTAAGAGTGCGGATCCTCAAATTTGCAACATCTGTCTTATGCGGACTGAATGCTGGCGGAGTCTGAAGATCAATGCCCTCATGTTTGCAAAGTCCTTAAGTCTTTTGTGCACATCCATGCTGCCATTGTCCATGCGGAGTACTTTGATGGCTTTCCTGGATTTCCGTTCTACATGAGCTTTGAAGTCTAGAAATTTGTCCAACACTTCACTCTTACTATGAAGAAAATAGACCCAAGTGAACCTTGAAAAGTCATCAACAAAGGTTAGTATATAGTGACCCTGTCTAAATGCAAAAGGACCTGCTAATACCATGTGAACCATTTGTAGAACACCAGGTGCTCTAAAAGACTTCCCTCTTTGTAACTTCCCCTCTGGATGCATATCCACTGAATCTGTTGAACATTTACCCTTAGAAAAGTTGATTTGAGGTAGACCTTTCACCATGTGGTATGTGCAAAGTTGCTGAAGATACCGGTAGTCAAGATGACCATACCGCTCATGCCATAATTGCATGTTTGAATTTGATTGAGTTAACAAGGCTTTTGAAGAAGACTTGGGCACAAAATGCGAGAAAGAGTACAACCTCTTGTGATCATTCACTTTCCCCACTGCAACCAAGGAATCATCTTTGAGACTTGAATGGAGTCGGGAAGGAACTCAACTCTATGTCCATGTCCAAGGTGAGTGACTTGGTAGATTGATAGGAGATTCAAACTTAGGTTTGGAACATAGAGAACCTCTTGAAACTCTCCATTTTCCATTTCCACGTTTCCTTTCCCTTCAACTTCCATTTTACTATCATTTCCCATGAAGATGTGCAGTACCTTGGATTGCTTCATTGAAGAAAAATCCTCTTTTGAAGAACCCATATGATATGAGGCACCAGAGTCAAATATCCATTCCTTTGAAGAGTTCGAATTAGCCATGAGTGCTTGCCCTTTGCCCTTTGAATCTGAAGACGACCCTTTCTCCTTGTAAGCATTAGGCAATGAAACATTATGTTTCTTCATGATGTTGGTTAACTCATCAATCTTTTTGAGATAGCACTCATGCTCTTCATGACCCGATTTCTTGCAATAAGCGCACTTCTTCTTCCCCTTATTGTTGTTGTCCTCCTTGTTGGAATTCGAGGACTTGCCTTGTTGATTGGATTGTGGTGTTGACTTTTCTGCATCCTCAGATTTACTCTTCCATTTCTTCTTACCCTTTCCTTTGTTTGAAGATTGTGCAGCTGAATTTTGAGAACCCTCATTTGCCACCAATGCTTTGGACTAAGGTGATTTGAGAATCCCTATTGATTTCAACTTCTTTTCTTCATCATCCAACAGTTTAGCATATTCATCAAAAGTGACTTTCTTGTAGGTAGACCCTAAGGTAGTTTTTGAGGTGTTAAAAGAAGATACAAATGTGGAATATTCCGATGGCAGGTTGTTATGAATGAAATAGATCAGTTTGTCATCTCTTATAGAACTCCCACAATTAGTAAGCTTTGTCCTTAACTCATTCACCTTGATGATGAAATCCTGGATGGATTCATATGACTTAGGATCTAAGGATACAAGCTCATCTTCAATTTTGAACACATCCTCTTCAGACACTTTACCATAAAGGTTTTCAAGGGTATCCTAAGCTTCCTTGGATGTAATACATTTCTTGATTTGATACATGATTTTATCATCTACCCCCAAACATATATCACCTAAGGGCTTTCCTATCCATTGCTACCCAATTAAAAATTTCACTGGTTGATACATTATTACCTGCTGGTTTAGAAAGAGTACCATCTACATATTGTGAAACTCCATTATGCATTAAGTGATACAACATTTTGATTGACCACGAAGCATAGTTATGAGGAGTTAATTTAGGAAACTTAAGTTGCCCATAATGCAGAAAATGAAAGAAAATTGCAGAAAAGAGAGAACACAACAACAAGAACACCCCCCCTTTTCACTAAATCAAGAAACCCCCCCAAAATAGATGCTTTGGGCACTTTATTAGTAGTGCGATTACAATGGGCCACTTGCCAATTTTGACCTTCGTGGACTTCTGATTTTGCTTGTTACAACCTCTTAATGGAGTACAAATCTGAACTTTACAATGTGTTACAATTCCGAAACATTACAAAGAAGGGCCCTATTTCTGAAAGTGACAATTTTGTCCACAACACTACAATCTGATGCCAGATCTGGAAAGTAGACGAAAAAATACGCACTTAAAAAAAAAAACAGAACTTGTTTTCGACTCCAGATATGCCCATACGGAGTGTTTGAAGTTGCAAAATGCAAGATTATCTAGGTACAGTCGCCAAAAAATGCAAATTCTGAACAATCTGAGCACCAAAACCAAAAAATAGCTACACCACTAAAAAGTTTAGAAAATTTTACCCAATTTCAAAAAAAATTGCATTTGATTTGGAGTCCGGATGTGCGAGTTATGGCCTCTTGAAGTCGGACTCCAAAAACCAAAATGAATCTGGAGAGGGGTTGCATCAGCGAATGAAAGGGTTAAATTTGACGATCATACGACCGTCACAGTAGTTCAATATTGCTCTGTAATGACTTCCAAACCGGCGTCAATTTTAGGATACCAAAAATGATAACGTTAGCAAAAACTCGACTAGCGATGATGTCATCATGTACAGAACTGTACGGATTAGCCACGTGGCAGTGCGCATTGCAGCTAACTGGGATGATGATGTGGCCTTGTCAAATTTGCTGAGTTGGCGGATGATTGTGGCAGTGTGCCACATGTCCGTTAGTGTTTGCTCGAGTGGAACTTGCGTTGATTGGGCAGTCTGTCCGCGTGGTTGGTAGGGTACAGTTTGCGGAGTTCGTCGGAATCTTTGACAAAGATGGAATATTCGCCTGGTGATGACGTCGATGCCGTAAACAGTCTTCGAGGTTGGAGATCAGTCGTCGGAACCTGCAGATGTGCCGGTGGGAGTTAGGGACTACCAGTGATGCGCTGCAGGTGCCGAGTTTCTTAACTGTTGCTAGAGAAGCAGAGAATGATCCCACATGCATGGGATAAGCGCTTAATGCGCTCAACAAATACAATCTGCCGCACTAAAGAAAAGAAAAGCGACGGGCTGGTTCTGCTCGCTGGTGGGTTATTCTTGTCGGTGAAGGTGGAGCCGGATTTCTTCCGCCGGATACATGATTCCGGTTGTACAGTATGGCTCGATTTAATAAAGGGTCCGTAGAATAATTAAATACCCTGCAATAAATAAATCCCAAAATACAGAGCCGGGATCTGACAGCCCGGTTCTGTAAAAAATTTTCTTTGCGACTAGCCTGCTTGACTAGACTAAATAATTTCGAAAATACAAATTCGAAAAAATATAGCAGAGAAATTATTAAATGATAGATTTGAAATACAAATTCATAGATCAAATAAAATAATCATACCCGAACTGCAAATCGGGGCCTCCGGGTTCCGATTTGCAAAAAATTTTTGCTTCATGATCAACTTTCACCCAATATAGGCAAATTTATAGTAGATCTTCACTGAATCAACGCTCTGGACGCAATGGTGAGGTTAGATCTAGCTCTAAACGATCTCAATTTCTGCGGATCCTCCGGATGCGTGTCGAGGTGCTGAAGCATGAACGGTCTCGAACAGCTACGTGATGAGAATCTTCCTCAGCTCTGATACCATGTAAGAATTTGGCTTAGGCTAGAATTCACCCAAGAACTAAAGAACTCAACACAAACACACAGTAGACCAAAATAGACAGAGTATGATCAGAATGACGATATTCATTCAATAACTGGATGAAGAGTACACTAGGAGTGCCTGAATATAAAGGCCTCAGGAGAGCTTGTAGAATGCATAGAAGTCAGCATCATGATATGTCATACAACTAGGCACATGTCCACCAAATATGGGTTATCCTCCATTGAGCACGGGATTAAGTGCGATGATGTGAGGATAAGCCTACAATGGTGTAGCACGCAAATCAGTGGTGTAGACAACATGTGCTAAATGAGGAGTGCAGATAACTGTGTTGTCATCATGAAAACTTAGTAAATGATGCATACTCTTGTGTTGTAAACACCATGTGCATAATTAGAGTTGCGTAACTCAATGAGAGTACACAAACTCCTAAGTCTCTCACCTAAAATAATAATAAAATAATGCAAAATAATTAACTAATTCATTAACCTAAGTAAACTTAAGTAAGTGTAATAAGTAAATACTTATTTACACCAACAACAATTAAGGTACAAAGACTCCTAAAAGTAAGAATAACTTAAATATTTTGCGAATTAAGAGAGAAGTATAAGCTACAAACAAAGCTTCTAGCTATATATTTCCACAACCGCTCACAGTCAAAGCTTCGACTACGATTGCTTCTTAAATCACTATGCTCTTTTATTGAACACAAAATAATAACATGAATCAAGACAATAGGCACAAATTACAGTCAAATCTTCTAATTTGCCCTATCACAATTTTTTCTAGTCAAAGCTTCGAATCCAGTTGCTTCTTTTATTCACTTTTTTCCCAAATTCGTACTACACAATCAAAGTTATGCTTGCACAAATGTAGCAGAGCTTTCTTGCATACAACAAAAGATGATTTTTACAATGAGAGGGCACTCCTTTATATAGGCACAGGAGTTGAGAAAAAGATGGAGGAAAAAGTGCGAGCAACTCAACTAACTTTGACCTAGTCTAACTACAGAAAATAAAGGGTTACATTGAATAGCACATGCAACTCGCATTACATCCTTTTACATACGTGTAACTTGCATTGCATGTAATTACACATCTTCATGTAATGCATCCTCTTCAATTACAAACATGAAAGAAGAAGAAAGAAGATAGAAGAGAATTGAAACAACCCTAAGGATTGTCCTAAAAGGCCTTGTACTTGGCAATGCTATCTTGGATGATAACAAGATTGGGAGTTCCTGCAATTTATACTGCTGTGTTCACCTTGATAACCTCTGACTCTCTTTGATGAATTGTCCGTTGTCATTGAAAACTTGATGTGATCAAGCTTTTCTCATTTAGGTTGTCATGAATTCTCCTTTGTAGATCAGCACATTTTGGATTCTTTGACACTTTGAAAACCTTCTTGACGACGTCTGGATGTACACTTGGAACAACTTTGCATCAACACCTTTGACTTTTTTTTTTGGAAGTAAAATGCTTGGCGAATGGGAATGGAAAGTGGAGTGAAGTGAAATGTGCTCAAGTTCTTGGGAAAGAACTTGCAATTTCTTCCAAATGGAGAAAAAATCGAAATGCAAACAAGAAAAACACAAAAACAAGCACAAAATAAACATATGCCTTTGTCAAAAGACTCAAACATGTCAACAAGGAAGCCACTTCAACATGCAAATTTGAATTTGGAGTTTGGAAAAATTCCAAAAGTGTGAAAATGAGAGTTTTCATCCTTTTTAAAGGCAAAATGCACTTTTCATGGCATATATATGGACAAATGGCAATCATCAAGCAATAATATGCAGGGAAATAGCAAGATAAGCATGAATTGATGAGCAAGTTAGAACGATTCCACTTACATGAAGATTAAGTGCCAAAAATGAAGGAGGAAGAGCCAAAATAGCAAGTTTTATAGATTTAAGGCCAATTCTCCCTTAAATCCAGATTTTCAAACAACCTTTTGACTTTTTCCACACTTGCATGTAATGGACATTCAATAGTCAAATTTGACATGAAAGTGCCAAATAAATGGTCTCTAAAGACAATATCATGCATTTAAAACTCAAAAACAATCCCTCTTGATCAAAGGTATGGGCTAGAAATGCATTTTTTTTGAGTTTTTTGAACAAAAACATGACTTTTTTATGGAAAAATCTGGGCCCTTTTTACAAAAACGTGGCAAAAAAATGCATGTTTTTCAGTCATTTTTGACTTGTGAATGCAAAAATGACTTCCCCAAATGCATATACATGGATCAAAATGCAAAAAAGTGGCTTCAAAATGCATAAAAGTGGATTAAAACCCCAATTTTCTGGACATTTTAAGCAAAAACGTGATTCATCATGAAAGTTTCAAAAACATTTTTGAGGCAAATGAATCCATTTTAGAAGGAAACTCATTGCCATGCAAAAACGTTTCAAATGGAACAAATCCCATGCAAATTCATTGAGTAAAACTCAAGTTATGAGCAAAAATGAAAGAATTTGGAGTTTTTCTTCAAAAACGTGCCCTAGTTTTGGAGATCCAATTTTTTTTTCAGGTCATTAAACTCAGTTTTTATGGAGGCAAAATGATCACCAAGCAAAAATGTTTTGAATGCAAGAGATTTCGTTCAAATCCATGGAGAAAATCTTGAGGTATGGCCAAAATCGGATTCTTGGAGAGCAAGAACACATTTCCTTCTCAAAATCGGACATTTTCATGGCCATTGCGTATTTTAAAACATGTCTTCATGTAAAATCAGACCTTTTGAGGTCTATTACATGTTTTAAAATATGTCTTTATGCAAAATTGCACTTTTTGGAGTGCATTGCATGTTTTAAAACATGTTAATAGGAAAAATTGGACCTTTTAAGGCCACTTACATATTTTTAAATGCGTCTCACCTTTTTGATGCTTAAGCATAAAAACTCTTTTCGTCTCATTGCATCAAAAGGGTCCACTTTCATAAGCTTTTGATGTAATGGCATGAAAAGTATTCTTAAAAGTGAGTTTTATATGTAATAACATGAAAAGTTTCCACTTTTCATAGTTTTTGTTTACCGTACTAGGTAAATAAATCAATGCATATAGACAATGGATCAGAATAGCAGTAAGAATAGTAGAACTCCTTATGTTATTCGCATATGCCAGATATTACATTATGCTTATGATGATTACAATGATCCCGAAGGGGGTATATATACATCTTGATGTACCTTTTCGAAAGTGTCCGTCAGCTACATACAACATGTTGGTTACATAATAAGAACCTTCCTGATACCGATGTAGAACCTTCTCGGTACCGACGACATACATCCCGATACACACCCTGTCTGCCGATATCGACAACATACATCCTGATATCGACGACATACATCCTGATACTAATGACATACATCTTGATACCAATGGCATACATCCTGATACTGATGATATACATTCTGATACTGACGACATACATCTTGATACCATATTTACTGATGACATCGTCCCCCCCAAAAAGAAAAGTTGTCTGCAGACGACCACACAACAAAACTCAACAACTAACTACATTTATTCATAAAACAACAGACTTAGACATCATGAACCAGAAGGCTGTGTCTCAGACTGTGAAGACCAATTGCGTCGAAACTGATACACTTGATCTGTCCGAACCTTCAAATCAACTCTGATCTGAGAGTTCTCTTCCACTACTTCTTTCAGCATCAATGCAACCTCCTGACACTCAACTTCTTTCTGATCATGAGCCTTCTTCGTTGAGTCCTTCTTCTAAAGAGCTTCTACCAAACGCTGCTCTGTTGCTGCTACCTGCTGTTCCGCTTGCTGCTTCCTTCATGCACCTTCCTCGAGCTATGCTAACAGGGCTGTCCGCTCTACTTCCCATGCAATCTGCTGGGTGGCAAGTCGATTAGCCATCTCCTCTCGAGCCTTCTCCACTATCTCCTGAGCTTCCTGCCCAGCCTCTGCCCTTCTTCACTCTGTAAGCACCAACTTTGCCAGGGACTTACTCTACTCTGCGATGACAACCAGGCGAGAACGAACATCCTTATCCTTCTCCTCTGTTAATGGTAGAGGGTTTGACACCTGCGCTCCTCCATCCACTTTCTCTGCTTTTGCTACTGCACTCTGATCCTCTACCCTTGGTGATGCTGGTACCTCAACTACCTCGCTGTTTGACCAAATGGCCTCCACCTGCGTGTGCTCTCTCATGGGAGACTGAATAGAAGGACCTCTGGCAATAGGGGCAAGTAGTCGTCACCTCAAGTACTCACTCGCTTGACTTGCTAAGCTTGTCGGTTCCACTGTTGGCACCTAGGGTTTTGCTTCCGCAATACTAAAATTAGTATCCTAATCCTCATCTAACAGAGTGTCAGCCATGGTGACTACTGCATCTGTCCCAATCACCTCTAGACGAACCTGCTCCTGCATGCCACCTTGACTGACTCCTCCCTCTGCTACTGACTCTGCTAGAGGAGGTGGTTGAGGCAAACTCTCTACTACGGGTATGAGAGTTGGTTCCTGAACCACTAGCTGAGGCTGTGATCCTGTAGGTTGCGTACCCATAGGTGTGCCTGCTGGTGATGTTGTCCTCCGGCTTACTGAAGTCTGGACCGGCACTAAGTGTGGAACTAATCCTGTTATTGCTGTCCATGATCTGGGATTAAGAGTTACTGAGGTCATCACCACTGGATGCCGAAATTGTCCAAATCCCAGAATGTGAACATCTGCCATGGTGTGCATATGTGGAGTTGAAAATGATGGGACTGGTGGCGTAGTAGTCACTGGCGTAGCCGTCAATTGTCGTGGAAAGTGGAGTGGAGTTGCTGAAATTACCTAGACTTCCTCATCATCTTCCTCCTCATCCTGCTCCACCTCCATATCCTCATAATCGTCCTCCTCACAAGATGTGTCCTGGCGGCTACTATCTGTGTTGCCTGATTCCTCCATCTCCTGCCATGTCCTCTTCTGGCCAACGCCCTTCTATCTTGTAGGTGAGTCTAAATGCCTCCATTGCATTACCGGAGGCTTGCCAGGTATCGCCGGACTTGGCTTAATTTCTAGCTTCTCATGGGGTATCATCCTCGCAGTTGCCTCCAGAAAGAGTCTGATGGCATAGTGCCGCATATAGAATGTTTTATGTTGCAGAGTCATGAACTCATCCATGCGTGTGGCCAAAAGAGAAGCTCAGTCGTACACCTTTCCGTTCATGAGACCATTCATCATACTGACCAACAGAAAGGAAATGTCAAACGCCCTGTTAGACACTGTAAGCCTGCTTTTGATCACATTCATAAGGCACTTCCAATGGCCTTCTCTGATATTAGACTTCAAGCAACCCTCTTCCCTTCAAAGTGCCAATAAGGGTATCCACCTATTGCTGTACCTAGTCGTTACACACCAACTATACCAACTGCAACTTCCTTTCCTTGTCCATCTTTTTGGGCTTACTATCAATCTCCTTTCCTCCTTGTGCCGCTCTTAGTATACTGAATACTCTAGTAAAGTTGGCTGGCTGAAATGAAACCACTATGTTGTATCACAGATATAAGCCTCAATCATAGGATGCAAGATGCCTTCAAAATCTCAGATATAGAAAAGTGGCATCCGGATTGCCCACCTCACCTGTGCCTTTCGGATGCTTGCCTTCACGAGGTGAGTATTCGGATTTTCACTCCACCATTTCCTACAGTCCAATCCATTCAACCCTTTGAAAACTACATTCTGTGGCATTGTCTGCACATCTAGTTGATTCTGCACTTTGGCCCTTTGCTTGCCCTTGTCTTTTCTGCTCCAGTTGCTTCCTCCAAGCCCTCTTCCCAGTTGATTGCATACCTAATATGCCTTTATGAGTTTGCTGAATATGTTTTCTGTTAGGTCAGTTATTTTTCTTACACTTGACCGCCTCAATGTATGGATCCTGGCAAGTAATGTTTGCCTTCTCCTTCCTTGCCCGCCATATGGCCGTACGGCTTCTTGTCTTCACTATACGGATGAAAACTTCTCCAATTTCTTTACTTGCCTTGATGCCTTTGTTTTATTTGCTTTCGTTGAAACCCTTTGCTTGCACACCTGCTACAGTGAGATTATCATCCAGATGCCTAACTGTGATTCCGATTGGAGGAGAGAGTACCTGGCATACCCAACTCCGTACCTGGAAGCCTCGCCATCCTTTAATGATTTATCAAATCAAGGTTCCACCATTCTTTCAATAGTTTATGATATTCGTACGGTGTAGGCTCTCAATAGCTATTACTTAGTTGCGTTGTATATGATACCTTTATTACATATTTATCCTCATCACAAGCATTGTAACCGTACGGACTCAAAAGAATGTATTCACTTGCTGCAAAATGCCGTACGGCTAAAGGTATGCCGTCATTAGAAATTGCATGCCTTCAGGCATTGAAGCCTCTAACCCGAATGCCTCCAGGACGAATGCTTAATGCCGCCAAAATTGTCTTTTGCACCGTACGTAACTTCTTAATATTTCCTCACACCACCTATACCCGTACGGTGATATACTTGGAGCCATCGTATGGTAATGCAAGCTTGGGATGCCGTACGGGGTTATAACCTTGAATGCTGAATGAGCGGACGCCTCCCAATGTTGTACGGTGATGCAATCTGTATGTTGCCTTCAGAAGGGACTAAAAACCTTCAACTGAATACCTCCAGAATGAATGCCTAATGCCTTCTATACTACATCCTTCTTATATGCCTTGACGCCACCTCTGGATGACCGTACAGTGATATACTGGGAGCTGCACGATGTTATAAGTGGGAGTTGTACAGTGATAAGACTTTGAATGTTGTATGGTGATATAACTTTGGATGCCGTACAGTGATTAACTTGAGAACACCATACGGTGTTTATTTCTTGTTGACAATGCTGTACGGTTAGTTGACCGTACGGTGCTTTTTTCCCTTTTTTTCTCAAATTTTCTTTTATTTTTATTTATTTATTTATTTTTTCAATTTTTTTTTGTTTTTGTTTTTTTACTGCTCCTTAATAGGCCCTGATGGCGACTTAGCTGGCGCACGATAAATTTTTAGCTTACATCCGTTCACTATTTTCGAAACTTCCTATCCATCCAGCGTCCATAGCTTGATCGCTCTATTATCGCCCACTTCCTGAATCTAATAGGGTTCAAACCACTTAACTTTGAACTTGCTCGACTTGATCTCATTCTGGATAACGTACTTCAACACCCACTTTTTGGGTTGAAACCTGTTTAGTTTCAAGTGCTTATCGTGCCATGCTTTATGCCTGTTCTGTGTTACCTCAGTTGCCCACTACGCCAATAATCGCTTCTCCTCCAGGTTGTTTAATTTATATAGCCGCTTGCTTAAACTTTGGTATCATGAATTCCGCTAGTACTACTGCCTCTTGCCCGAACATTAATTGATACGGCGTGTGCCCTGTTGTCACCTTATACGCTGTGCAGTAAGCCCAAAGAGTAGAGGGTAATTTTTCCTCCCAATCCTCACCTTCAACTGTCAGGATTTGTAGATAATTGATACCAGGATTTTGTTGGTAGCCTCGGCCTGTCCGTTTGCTCTTGGGTAGTACAGGCTCGATAATGAATGATAAATCTTCAACTCGGTGGTGAGCAGTCGGATTACATGGTTTACAAAATGTCCACCCCTATCACTTGTTAATTGTAATGGAATTCCGTACCTAGTAATAATTTGCTCATAAATAAATTTTGCTGTCCTTACCACCAAGTTATTTGGCAAGGTGTGCCTCCACCCATTTGGTTAGGTACTCTATTGCTACGACGATGTATCAAAATCTTCTAGTTTTGATCGTCTTCAAGGGTCTGATGAAGTCCAATCCCCATCGTTCAAAGAGTTCCTGGGCATGAGAGGGATTCAAAACCATGAAGTCTCTCTTCAAAGGTTTCTCGGCTCGTTGACATGTATCGCATGCAACGACGCACTCCCTAGCATTGTTGTGTACAATCGGCCACCATAGTCCTGCCAGGAGTATCTTCTATGCAGTTGTGTCTGGCCCCATGTGTCCTCCTACTAGTCCTTCATGTGCTTCCTTCAGTACCCTTGAGATCTCCTCCTCCAGGACGCATTGTCTTAGGATCTGGTTGGGTCCCATTTTATATAATAGCCCATTGATTAGTTGAATCATTCGGCTCCGCAAAACCAACTTTTGTCTTTCATTTGGTGGCATGCTACTTGGAAACTGTCTCGTCGATAGATACTCCCCGATACTCGTACCATTTAGGCAGTACCACAATCTGAAACAGCTGTGCATCAGGAAAGTTGTCATTCACACTGTCTGCCGGTTCTCTTGTTCTGAGGCGTGACAGATGATCTGCGCTTACATGTTTCTTCCCAGGCCATACAATGATCTTGAAGGTGAACTACAATAGAAGTAACCAGCGGCTGATTCTTCCCTAAATGACAGGTTTATTGACCATATATAACAGGGCCTGATGGTCGACATAGAACACGAACAGTGTCACCAGCAAGTAATGACGGAATTTTTGTATAGCGTAGACCATTCGCAAAGCTTCCTATTTAGTCATACTATAATCTTGTTTGGCCTTTGATAGCAGTTGATTGGCAAAGTAGATCAGGTGATCCAACGCATGGCTGCCTATCTATGCCAAGGTTGCTCCAATTGCATAGTTGGAGGAGTCGACATGAACATGGAACTCTTTGCTCCAATCCAGATATGCCAAGATGGGTGCCGTAGCCCTTCAAATGCTTCATCATGTTCCTTCTCCCATCTGAACGATTCTCCTTTGCACGTTAACTTGTCTAGCGGGTATGCTACCTTGGAAAAATTTCTAATGAACTGTCTGTAATAGCCTATATGTTCGAGGAAAGATTTTACCTCTGTTACATTGGTGGACGACTGCATCTCCATTATGACTCACATTATTTGGATCTGTCTTCAATCCTTCCTTGTAGACTATGTATCTGAGCAACCTTCCCGACGGAACCATAAATCTGCCCTTCTTCGGATTCAAGGCTAGGCACGCGCGTTGGCACCTCTCCATACATTTGCCCAGTGCTGCCAGATGTTTGTCCTCAGCGCTAAATACCGACCAATTATCCAACAATGCTTTGAAGTTTCCAACAGACATTTTGTCAAAGATGTACAGTATGATCTGCTGGAATGTAGCAGGCACATTGCATAGGCTGAATGACATCCATTTATATGCGTACACTCCATCTTCTACGACAAATGTTATCTTTAGTTTATCATCCTCTGCGATTGAAATTTGATTGTATCCAGAAAATCCATCCATGGATGAGTAAATCTTGTGTTCGGCTACCTCCTCCAAGATGCTGTCTGTAAATGGAATCGAAAATGAATCCTTGATCGTGACTGCATTAAGGCATCTGAAATCAATGCATATCCAGATCTGGGTGGTGTCCTTCAGTGAGATCACTATACTGGTTTGCACCTTGAAAATAATGCTGGCTTCTAACATCCGGTTAATCTCTTTTGTAACCCGTACCGCATAGTTCTTATTCATCCCGTAGGGTCGCTTCCGTATAGGTACAACTCCTTTGACCAACGAGATGCGATGCACACACAACTCTAGTGGTACTCCTTTCAGGTCCTTGTATGTCGATGCAAATACATCCTTATATTCCAAGAATATCTTGAATGCCGCTGCCTTCAATACTAGATCCCAGTTATCTCCCACCAATATGTTTCTTGGTTCGGCTTCGTCTCCCAAATTCATAGTGTGCAGTGTGGCTTCATTGTATTTGATGGGCTCCCCTTCAGTGAATGCATGGGCAATGTTTCATCGAGTTGCGCATTTGCCTCTTTTATGTTCTTGAATTCTCTTGGAAATCCATCAGCACTATGTCCTTGCTCTATCATCAGTACGTTGCAACTCTGAAATAGTTCATAGTCCTCTATCTGCCAATGGTAGAGACCGTTCACTGAATCCAAATCATCATCTCCCTCCAATCATAGGACTCTCTCTTGATCTGGTTCCATACATTGCCTCCCTTCATCCTCTTCTTCGGAATCTGATGACAGAGCTTCTTCCCCGACCATTTGAGTGTGTAAATCGATGACGTATTTCTACCCCTTGCTTTCAAGTGATAGAGTATTTTTCTTCCAATCATGCTTAACTCTGGCTTGTATTAGCCACCCTCGGCCTAGAATGGCATCCTACCCTTTCCTCTTCAGTAGGATTACGACGAAATCAAGCAAGAATGACTGTGTTCCAATCATTACTGGTTGTGCTATTAGGACTCCCAATGGTTTGATTCAGTGTTGGTTGGCCGTTAGCAACTGGAATGTAGGTAGCCACAATGCCGGTTGTCTCAACCTTTTCCAAGTATCCTCTGGCAACACATTGACACCGAATCCTCCATCCACAATCGTGTCCATCAACACAATCCCGAGAATTCCCATTTTGACTACTGCTGGAGGGCGTCCGAATGAGAGGACTAACAGCATCTGATTTTCTACACTTGCGCCACCTTCTTTCTCCCTTCCTTGCTCTACTGGTAACTTAGTAGTTGGAGCTATGTTCGTGAGTGTCATACAGAGTTGAGGCATAGTGAGCAACATATCATTTAGTTTGATGGGTACCTCGGTTTGTAATATTTTTCGTACGATATTCTGTTTTGCGCAGTTCCGTGTGGAGGTACCAGTAGTGTCCTTCAAGTGTGCCCTCTTTGCCTGTGTTGCTTTCTGGATTTCTACCCGCGCTTCCTCCAGTCTCTTCTTTTCCTCCATCAGATTGGGATATACTCTCGTTTGCTTTCATGTGATGGCCAGAATGCCCTCTTCCTCTATCTCGACGGTGATCAAATTTACTCCCAACTTCGGGTACTTAGCATCTTCATGATTGTGGGGTCCGCACCATCTGCATAACAATTTCGGTGTGTTCATTGTTGTACAGTCACGGGCAAAGTGGCCCCACAAATTACATGCTCAGCATTGAACTATGGGTCGGTTGTTCGCATCATACTAGATTTGACTCCTGCTGCCATTGTTGTTGTTGTTGTTTTGACCTCGCCAGTTATTTCTGTATCGTCTTGATGTGGCACCTTCTGTACTGGTGTTCCCGCTCCCTCCTGATGCGGGAGTCTCTTGGGTCAGGAATACTTTCTGAGGACCTCGTGTTTTCAGATTGAATGGGCATTCCTTTGTGTAATGTCCCATGATTTGGCAAATCTCACAAAATTGGTCCTTCGGACATGATCCCTTTGTATGGCCTTCTTTCTTGCATTCGGTGCACCATAGCTCATTTCCCTTGGTCTCCTTCTGCATGTTCTTGAATTCTTTCATCATCCGAATCATATCCTTTTAAAATGCGCGAACCTTCTTGTTGTCCTTTTCGTCATCACTGCTCTCCTCTTTTGAAGATGCGTCGTCATCTGAATCAGACGAACTACTCTTCTTCTTCTTCTTCGTGTTTTGCTCACTTTCCAGGTTCATTGCCCGGTTGTATGCTTCAGTGTATAACAATGGCAACATGATCTTCATCTTCTTTTGCAACTTCGGGTGAAGGCCTTCAATGAACCATCTTTTTTGTAACCCATCAACCAGCTTATTCTCCATTTTGTTGATCAAGTCCTTCAACTTCTTGGCATAGACTCGAACTTTTTCATTTTTCCCTTGTTTTATGTTGTATATTTCAGCTACGATTTCATTGTCATCGTGAAGTAGTTGAAATTTAGCAGTAAACTCCTTCTTAAGGTTGTCGCAAGTGGTTAATTTCTGGGGATATGCATCGGCGAACCAATCAATTACAACACCCCATAGGGTGGCTGAAAACTGTTAGACCCATTCGTTTGTATCTATTATGCCATTCGCCCTCCAAATCGTTTCACATGTTTTACAATGTCGGATCAGATCGGCTGCTCCACCATCAGATTTTGGCAATTTTTCTTTTGGTCCTGCCATTACTACTGGATGTGTAGGAACACTAACATTTTGTATTCCGGCACCAATGCTTTGTATCTCGATACCAACGGTTTACACTCCGGCACCAACGCTTTATATCTCGACACCAACACTTTGTATCCCGATACCAATGGTTTGTATCCTGGCAGCTGCGCTTTTTGGTGAAGAAGCGTCTTTGTTAAGAGAATCTGTCCATTTTGGAAGTGTATCGTGGACAAAGAGTTCACTCTACACTCTTACTCCCTCGACACTCCGAGTGGTGCGAGTCGATTCTCTTCCCTTGGCGATTTCAAATTCAAAAACTCCTCACTTGCTTCTTCCACCAACTCCACCCACTGTCGAATTTCTTCCAACAATTCCTCCGCAGTTCTGTGTCTGTCGGCAATCTTTTGAAACCTCCTCTTGCATTTGGTTTGTTGTGCCAAGATTAAATTTTCTTGTGCAGTATATATTCCATCTTTTCCCTTTATCTTATTTCGATCCTTGTTAAGCTGAATTGGCATTAATCTTCATTCCTCCCTCCTTCCAGGTTCATGGGGCAACGATGCCAAATGTTTACCGTACTGGGTAAATAAATCAGTGCATACAGACAATGGATCAGAATAGTAGATCTCCTTATATTATTCGCATACACCAGATATTACATTATGCTTATGATGATTACAATGATCCCGAAGGTGGTATATATACATCTCGAGGAACCTTTCCGAAGGTGTCCGTCAGCTACATACAACATGTCGGCTGCATAATAAGAACCTTCCCGATATCGACGACATACATCCCAATACACACCCCGTCGGCCGATACTGACGACATACATCCTGATACTGACGACATACATCCTGATATCGATGGCATACATCCTAATATTGACGACATACATCCTGATACCAACGGCATACATCCTGATACCATATTTACTGATGTCAGTTTTTACATGCAATTGCACATAAAAAGTCCACTTTTGAGGCCTTTAAGTCATGTTTTTCACTTAAATTTATATCAATGTCATCAATATGGGTCAAAAATAATATTTATGCATCATATTATTCAATATAACACAAACATTATTTTAAAGTGACATTTAAATAAGTATTTGATTTTAAAACCAAAAATTTAAAATGTAACTATATAGTTCTATAGTTACTTTAAGTGAAAAATTAAAAAGTAACTCAACTTAAAATTATAACATAAAGTGCACTATAGTCACTTTAAGTTATAAATTTAAAGTAAAAGTAACTTAAAAACATAACAAAAAGTGAGTAAAATGTTATATTTTTTAAAAAGTGAATGTCAAATTGAAAATATAACATCATTTTTTAATTCGTGCTGTTGCATCAAAAAGGTCTACTTTTTGGGCACTAAAATGACCATAACTCTTGAGTGACAACTCTGATTGACCTCTAGGTTAGACCAAATCAAAGGGAAAAACGAAAGGCATGACATGAGCAAAACCAAAGGACTAAAAACAGGCAAAACCAAAATCAAAAGAAAAGAACAGATCGTGAAGGTTTCAAAAATCAAGCAAAGGCTCGATAGAAAGCAAAACGAAAAAGACTTGACGAAGGCTTTCAGTAAAATAATTTGATATTTGAATTGAAATGGATCAATCGATCAACATTAAGCAATTGAATATCAAATTCAAGCTTAGATGTAATATCCTCCCCTGTTTTGAACTTTGACTTGTAGAAATCTAACTTAAGGAATATTGTCAAACACTTTGTATGCAAACTCATAAAGCTGATTTCCTCAATAAATTGCTTTCCAATGAGTAGATTTACGAACAACTATGAAGTGACACTAAAATGCATAATACACATCATAACATTTTCACAAACACTTGGCACACATTCAACAGTATATGAAAAATCTGGAAACTCTTTCAATCTGCTGATAAAAGGGTGATTTTTAAATGTAGATGTGCACTTACAGCTGCCTTAAAGGCTGCAACAACTATTCAGACTTGTATTCAACAATTATTATGCAAAGTATCAAAATTTGACAAAGAAACCTGGAATTAGTTGCCGTAGTATTTTGCAGATGTAGTCGGCAGCCCTCCAAACTTCTAATCAGCCGGAAAAACAAGTAAACTTGATACCAACACTGTTCATGCCGTACTGTAGCAAAATACTGTTCATGCCGACTGTAGCAAAATACTGTTCATGCGGCACTATAGCAATAACTAACTTCAGATCTGCACCTCAAACCCTTGTAAATTTCTTTATGCGAACGCCCCAAATGAAACCCAGTGTATTTCCTGAAGTGAAAACACCCTTGATCCTCCTGACTGTGTCTTCCAACAGTGAAGAGAATGCTAGCAAAGAGGGATTCCGTCCTCCAAGCTCGATAATCAGATATCCAGCAACATAACATTAATCTTCATCCAAGCATACAAAAAAAAGCTCTTCCATTTCTTTTATAGTGTTCTCACAAGAGCTCAATCCTTCGTTTTCTCAATGTGGGATAAAACATAACTCCCTTTATGTACCTTATGTCTCCAATGTGTTATAAAAATAAAGGGAACTCTTTTAATTTAAATATTTACCACAAACTATAGTCTATGCATTAATAAAGTTAAATATTTAAATTTAACTTTATAAAATGGCTTTATCAATGCATAACAAATCTTATCAATGATAAATAAGTTTTCCTGTCGATTTTAAACAATTACCCTCGACATACCACTGTGATTGAATGTCCGGCCATGTCCAAGATGACTTACTATAAATAGTAAGTATGCCCAAAGTTGCCCCAGAATCCCTCAGAAAGACTTGCAACTGAAACTGTCTAGGCCAAATGGCCTCTAAGCCCCTTTAATGTCCTAGTTAGCCTACGGGACTGTGGGGAAATAGGCTAACGACAACATCATGCTATGAATGCTAGAAAGGGGACATTACATTAGAGAAACACGAAACTAGCTTGAAAAAGTTTCGTGCTGTTACCAACATTTTGTGGTGACAAAATGCAAGACAACATGATCTTCCAATGAAAGTGAGTTATACAAAAAAATGGTGCCAAAGAGACCGAGGATAGATGATAATCACTCAGTCTCTCCAAATCACTAATTAGAGCTGAATACAATAAAAAGTGAAAACTCACTAAATACACTCTATAACCTCTTGGGTCGGATGCCAGAGAATAGCCTGAAGAAGAGGGCCCAGAAACCTCCAAAATAAATTCCTCCCCTTGAAAAAACTCCACTAAGTCATAAACACCCCTATGACTCACTCAAAACTGTCCATAAAATGCTCAGAAAGGTCATAAAGACTCCTCAACTGTTGTTCCCAAGTCCCATTTGACTTCTTCAATCCTATATTCTCTCCACTTGTTTCAAAACTAATCCAACCACTTAGTCAAACCATAATGATTCAAGTTGTCACTCCTTACACGCATGTCAAATTTAACTTAACGATTAAAAAAAAAATCATTTATATCAATCTAACCGATTTAGTTAGAAGAATATAGACCAAAGTTGACTAAGAATTTCCATTAAAGTAGGATGAAAAAGAAAAATGGTTTATAAGGTACCATTAAACATTTCATTCTACATTGAAAAGACTTATGCAAATACTTAATACTTAGACTTAATACTTAGGAACCTTTATAAAAAATAAGACCCAACCCATTTATGGTCACGATACATTAAGGAAAGGAAATAGAAATCTCACCATAATGCACCAGACTTCAAAACAAATACAAAGGAATTTAGGAACTTGTAAATGATACTCCCCAACCTAAATTCATTCATTTCCTTCATTTTGCAATTGTAATCTGGAAAGTTCAAAGGTATGAATGAAAGTTGTTGTCAGGGTTTGAGCACATTTTTTGGAACCTATGGATGATTTCCTGAGCATTTCTTGGTGTATGGGTGCCATTTTTTTGAAGGGAAAATTTGCAAATTTCTCTTCTACAGTCGGCTTCTTAGATATCTGAGTATATTTTAGTGCGTAGGCCGTATTGGAGGAGTCTCTTGCTTCTTTCTCATGCCGTTTTTTATGTGGCTTTATGGGTTTCTTCTTATCTTCAAGAAAAATGGAGTTCTCGTTTGTTGCCCAATTTTTAGTTCATTCCTTTTTGCTTTAGGTTTGAGTCAAATTAAAGTGCCAATGTCTTGAGTCTGAGTCTAGAGTGCCCATAGGATGACCTCTCTTCTCATCATCCCTTTGAGCTAACCTAATGCGGGAAGTCATGTGAGTAATGCACGAGTCCAAGGCTAGGTGATTAGGTTTTGGAGGGTTTCTTATGCATTCCTCTAATGAGAAGAAGGTGTGGATATTTTATTGATTCATCTTTCTTTATTCTTAATCATGTTGAAGACAAGGATTCACGTTATGTTACAGTTTTCATGGAAGACATCGTAGATGATCGAGCTTATAATGTAGAGAAAGCAATTTATGCCGCAAGAAGTAGTCAAAACCCTTAACACCAAAATGTAAACATAAGCAAACGTGCATCATCGATTTAGTGCATGGATGGTTCAGATCTGATCAAAGCAAGTTACGTGGGCTGGTGAAAAGTCAATTAACAACAGAATGTACGCCATTGGTCGGTTGAAAAGTCAATCCCTTACTTGTCAGTTGGGCCCCTTTCTTTTGGTTTTAAGCAATGCTCTGAGGCTTCGCGAGATCGTAACATTTAAGACATGAGTTACGATGATATACCAGATGATACCTAATTGTAAGATTGAGAAAGGGAAGAAATAGAGATATGACGCTATGAAGGATCACGAGATTGGGAGTCTTCATTTTCAGGATTAAGATGCTACCTGGGATCCTATGTTTGTATGAACATAAGATCGTAAGTGAAGAAATGCTAAAGTTGAGTAGGGCCCAGCACATAAGCACATATCATAAAGTCTTCTGATGTTACAATTTAGAGGGTGACGGAGGATCGTAAAGGCAAGTGCTGAGTATCCGGATCTTATGACATGTCAAGTAGTCGTAGCATCACGGGTATGTATTTTCAAGTTTCCGATCTTGTGATCATCCAATTGTCATGAGATCATAAATGTTTCATGTTAGAGGTCTTCCGATGTTATGAGATGGCAATTATTGTATGATCACAAGAGTTAGAAAGAGGATTGTTGACTATACGATAGTAAAGGTATTGTAAGATTGTAAGTGGTAAAAGTTAAACTGATTGGATCATGAGATTGCGAGAGCAAATTTCCAAGCTTATAATATGACAAAGGGTTTTCAGTTTCATGGCGATCGTTAAATCTCAGTTGATCGATGCTTAATATTTCTCCACTTTTTGAAAATGCACGAGAAATGACCAATGTAGGAAAATGAGCATTCAATGCATGGAATAGGTGAACCCACATTGTAAAAGACTAAAGATTGCATGGTCACAAAGGGTTAATCATAACCTGGCAAAGCGAAAAGCTATAGATCGCATGTTCACAAGGTGTTGAAATTAACTCAAGGTCAAGGTCACGAAGATGCAAAAGCATGTTAATTGCATCATCACAAAGTTAAAGATGAGTTAAGGTTTCTAAGTCGCGAGCTTGCGAATGAAGTCAAAGTCAACCTAGAAGCAGTTATCGCATCATCGCATCGAATGGAAACATTGTATGAATGATAGTTGCAATGTTACAATGCTGTTAGTAGTCATTACTATCTCGCTGTTAAAATAAATGTTAAAGCTTGAAATTGCATTAAAGATGTAACATGAAAAGAGATGTTGTTCAATAATCGGATTTTGAAAGATCAATGAGGCTTGCTTACCCACTTTTCAAAGATGCGTGAGAGATAACCAATGCAAGAAAATGAACGCTGGACATGTGTACACAGAGGGACCCATGGAGGAAATCATGAAGAAAATAAGGAGGTTTATTATGTTTTGATTGTGATCGTTGATTCGAGATCGACAATGAGAATTCAAAGAATTATATGGACTTGGTGCCCAACAGTAGAACATGAAGATAAATAGTCACTATGTGTTTTTAGAAGTGTCATGGATTCAGGATCATCAATGGGAAAATGCCATGTGTCCATATTATGATGCAGATTAGATGTTTTCATATTCTCATTTTCTTTCTAATGAATGACTATTGCTCTACCAGAACTGGGAAATGACAGAAAACTATAAATGTAATCTCTTTTCATAATGCAAAGATTGAAAAACTTGATGGTGAATTGGCTCTGTAACTCTATTTACCTAATTTGCTTTTCATGTTTTGTTGCCCATAGATTAGTTCTGCATAAAGAGTTGAAGGACAATTATATGTGATTTTGTGATAATCATTTGGATTCCATTTTACAATGGTACTTATAGTATAGGTAATTCCATTTTCTTTTTCATATGTAATTCTGCTTCTCCTCTTGCTTGTTTCATAGCATGTTAAATAGTTTCATTGGAAATTGAAGGATAAATGTGGATGAATCTATTAGTAACTTGTTGGATTCCATTTCATTCAGGACTGATAGTTAAAGCAATTCCGTTTGCCCTCATGTGCACCTCTCCTTTCTTTCCTCTTTTGCATTTAGATAATTAATCTGCATTTAGAATAGGAGTAAAAATCAGAAAATCTTCAAGATAACCTACTATAGTCATTCCATTGGGTGTGGTAGGTTGTCCAAATCCATTTTGCCTGAATTGTTTGTGTCTACGAACAATTTGGTTAGCCTTTACTGCTCTTAGGTTTAGAGCTTATCCTGTCAAAAGTTCTGATCTAAGAAAGACATATTCATTGCACATCATTGCAAATCTTAAGGGGACTGTAACTTGTAATTCAGAGGGCAATGATAGAACACATACACTGACCCATTTGTTGGTAGCATCCTTTTGTCTCTCCAAAACAATGGGTATTAAAAGAGTCAAATTATAAAATCAAATAGGAGAACAAACTGTTAACCTTTTCTCTTCTACAGTCAGCTTCTCAGATCTTGAGTACATTTCAGTGCTTAGGCCGCCACTGGAAGAGTCTCTTGCTTCTTTTCTCATGCTGTTTTTTATGTGGCCTTATGGGTTTCTTCCTGTCTTCAAGAAAAATGGAGTTTCTCGTTCCACCATTGATGAGTTTGGGGAATTTCTTTGTTGCTGTTGCTGTCACTTGTGATGATGGAATGAAACGGTGATGTTCTTATACATTTTACTCATTTCCCTCTTGTTTACGTGGCCTCATACACCAACTGATATCTTTGCTGCTGTTGCCATTTTCCCCTTTGCATATTTTTGGTATTTTGGCAAATCTGGGCGTTGAGGGCATTTTGGTGTTTGAGTTTGAAGGTACCCAACCAACCATCTTTGACACGATGATATCATAGACATAGATATAACCTGTTTAATTTTACTTTCAATGTTGGAAATCATGTCTGATATTTTCTGTTTCTTGGGTTTTTTTATTGGATCCATGCCTCAATTGGATGGTTTCTTTTTCCTGCAGTTTATTGCTTGCTGCTACAATATCTTACCCAGATTTTTAGATTTGCACTATTTCATGGCCACGGCTGGAGTTTTGAGGGTTTTCTACTGTGATCTCCCTTTGTAGATTTCACAGGTAACTGTCACTGCTTTTGGTAAAAATGCAATAAATCTCTGCTAATTATGGATGTGAATTTGGATTTTTGCAAACTCACTTATTTTCTTCACTTAACAACAAAGGGTCTTTTTTGAACATGGAGAGGTCTTCTGCATTTACCTTCTTTGTTTTTATCTTTCTCTTGTGAAAAGTCTTTACTTAAACCTTGGATTTGTTTGAAATAAATCCAGCCCTTATGGTTTTGTTGGAAATAATTATTTTGATATTCTCATGATTGTCATTACATTCGATATTTCTTACTGCTGCAGCATCATTTGTTGTCTTTGTTCCTCTGCTGAAACTTCTATTCCAGCTGGGTATTTACAAATTCGCTAGTGAGAGCCATGAAAGAAATTTATTGTTGTAATTTTGCTCTCCTTTGTTCTGAATACACATTATTTCTATTCACATTTTCTCACACCATACTTTGTTGTAACTATCCACCATTTTGAACCCAAGCATAACATCTCTTGCATTGCAATGGTGGTACCTCTGAATTTCAAGATTACTAGCACATTGTTTAGATTTGATCACAAGGCACATACTTTGCAAAAGCTCGTGACATTTGCTACTGACCTACTCGTTTCCAGTATTACTGGTTCTTTTACTTGCTTCTGTAGGCTGAAAAGTATGCTTCTTTGATGCCATTTGAGTTATCTTGCATTATATGTCCATTATGTTGGTTACAGAAAAAGTTTCTCTGGATCTGCTTGGTTCATACCTTTTAACTCGATATACCCTTGTCATTCAATCTATAAGATATCTCTGAAATTTCCTTTGATGCTTGTCTTGTTGAAAATAAATCAATATTATGATATCAATACCTTAATTAATAATATCTGCTGGAAAGGGGCTGAAGTATTCAATTTAGCAGTGTTCATCTCAGAATAATTTGCAATTTGAAGTAATGCTTTCTTTTCCCTTCAGATTAGCAACATAGATAATCCAAGTCATTTTGTATCTTCATTCACCTACTGACCTCCAAAAGAAACTCTGAGCTTTTAAAATATACTTGAATGTTTTAATTCTGCAATTTCTGGGCAGATTCAGGTGACATTGGTTATTCTGAAAATTTGCATCAGCAATGTAGAACATACTGTTTTTCCTTGACCACATTGATTCTTTTCATAGAAACACTTCTTGTTTTCCTTGATATGCTCTTCCATTTACTGAAATATTTGAATTAAGAGGACTTTCAATTCATTTCTCCTACAACTCTTCCTATAGCATTTCACATTTTGCTTGTTGACCACTTTTACATAGTGCATATTTGATTACCAATCAACTGTAAGGTTCCAAGCTAATGATAGTTGTCCCTTAAATAGTTATTTTGCTGATTTATCTTTCTTTGTAATCTGCAATATGATAATAAAAGTTTTCATGTATAATAGGCACATGTCCCTTTGATATTATGCTCTTTCTTTCTGTGGCTGATATAAACCTGTTAATCAATGATATGCTGGGCTTGAACCCTTGTGGGAGCCACATATTACGTCCACGTGACATTGATCTTTTCCTGCACATGACACAACTAGTTAGAAAAATAAATCATGGCTTAAGATTTTGGATATAGATACATATGCATGGTAGGATGGTGAGTTTGTTGGCCTTTTCTTATAGATTGTTTCTATCTAACTCAATTTTTTGCAATTGTAGGGTTTGGAGAGGGAGCATGGAAAGTGGGACAGCGAGGGCAAACACATGGACAAGTGTCAACACGACCAGTCATTCCAGGCAATGGCTGGCACCCATGGCCCTTCTTACTTTTTCTTTTCCCATTTGTATTTATGTTTCAAAGCAAGCTTTGGTTTGTTTTTCTTTTACTAATTAGTTTCATGGCTTGCGTGGAACATTATGGACATTTGATGAATAAAATTACATTGTCAGAAAAATTATAACACTTGTTTTACTTTGAAAGATATTTTTCTATTTTTCATCATAAAATGCAATTTAAAGCCATAAATGATAAAGTGTTTGCATAACGTTATGCTTTAAACATAAACACTTAGATAATCTGTCATTTTCAGCAGTGTAGCTCTTTTTGTTTGCGCTGGTAGGTCAAATAGATAACAATTCCAATTACAAGACCTTCTTCACACATTACTTCAGTTGAAGATGACATTCCTGAATACTTGCACTATACAATCAAGTACCAGCACCACACAAAAGCCAAACATTCCGGGAGGATCAGCAGTAGACCCATGTTACTTGTGTTGAACGATGGACAGTACCCCGCAGTCATTGAGATGGGTATCTTCGGGACAATCCTCACCAATACCATAGTTGAGGGTGGGTTGGGGGTAAATGTGCTTTTGGAGGAGATATGGAAGAAACTTGGGAAGCCTACCCTGTGGCCCCCAACCTTCAACTTACTCAGTGCAAACCAGCATAGAATCAAGCCTTTGGGAAAATTGGTGGCTCAGATAGTCACCATTGGGACCTAGTCATTTGTGTTAGACTGTGTCGTGATTCCATTAAAAAAGAAGGGGTATGATGCCATTCTCGGAAGGAGATGGCTAGTAGTAGCAAGGGCAAACTATAATTGGAAAAAAAACACACTTTCATTAGAGAGCGGTGAAAACAAGTTTGTTATCGACCTTCAAACAGAAATGGTGATTGAGGAGATGTCTTCGGAATCTAAATCCGATCGAGAGTCTAGTGGAAGGGACGAGGGAAGACACCTGATTAAGCCTAATGATGAAGGCGTGCTGGAACTTGAAAGATGTTCAGAAGATTACTTGGATTCCTTAAATGGACTCTTCCACTGGCAAATGAAAGATTACGAGTTATTTTCAAGTTGCAATATGCTAGGGGTGGAAGGAATGGATGAAGAAGAGAAGGAGGTGTTTTCTTCAGAGTTTAGGGAGTACAAAGGAGAAGCCTAGGTGAATGAAAGTCCTCACAACTTTGATGAAGGGAAACCAATCAAGTACAAAGAGCCATTCGTATGGGTCACGAATCTCAAGGATGAAGAGAATCCGTGCAACATACTAGTTGGCGATGATTGGGATCCTATGTTGAAGGTAGCAACATTCAAAATTTTCATGGAGTACGAAGATGTGTTTGCCTAGAGTTACAAGGACCTGAAGTCTATACCACTAGATTTGTGCGTACACCATATAACCCTAGTGCTTGGCATTATACTTGTGCAAAAGAGACCGTATAGGATGAACAAGAATTGTGCAGCTAGGGTTGATAAAGTGATCCAATGCATGCTAGAGGCAGGAATCATATTTGGAGTTGAGAGAAGCAAATGGGTCTCGCCCATTGTCATATCGTTAAAAAAGGAGGCGAACTAGATTAGGATCTATGTCGATTTCCATTGCTTGAATGCTGTCACTATAAAAGACCCCTTTCCTATCTTGTTCACAAATACAATACTTGAACAAGTTGTTGGACACAAACTGTTCTCATTTATGGATGGGTTCTCTAGTTATAACTAGATATCAATCTTGGATGAGGATAAGTTGAAGACCACTTTCATTGCAGAGGATGGCGTCTATGCATATAAAAAAATGCCCTTCGGTTTGTGCAATGCACCAGCAACCTTCCAAAAAATAATTCTTCATATCTTTGATAAAATGTCCATAGGGAACTTTCGTGCATTTTTGGATGATTGGTATATCTTTAGTGGACAAGAAATGCATTTGGCAACACTCGGGGAGTGCATGGAAAGGTTTTGTTGGGCTAGGCCAGCGCTGAACCCGAAGAAGTGTAGATTCATGGTACCCTAGGGTAAGCTGTTGGGGCACATTGTATGTAAGGTAGGACTCAAAACTGATCCAGACAAGATATGTGTGATAGTGGAGATGGAAGTGCCGATTGACGTTAGTGGAGTCAAATCCTTTTTAGGACACATTGGATATTACAGGAGATTCATAAAGAACTTTTCTCAAGTTTCATGCCCCCTTGACAGGCTGTAAGAAAACGGGAATCCTATGTTTGGGCCACGGAGTAAGAAACCTCCTTTAATGAATTAAAGACTAGGTTAATAGGGGCACCAATTTTGGCATACCTGAACTTGGATAAAGAGTTTTGCGTACATGTGGACACATCTAACTTTGCAATTGGCGCAACACTTGCATGGATGGGTGATCATGGTCTGGATCATCCTATCTATTTTGCTAGCATATTGCTGTTAAGGGCGGAGAAGAACTACAACACAGCAGAGCGGGAGGCTCTAGGAATAGTTTACGCTGTACAAAAGTTCAAACGTTATCTGTTGGCAATGCCCTTCACGTTCTATGTAGATCACTAGGTGTTGATGTACTTAGTGAGCAAACCCATCATTTAGGGAAGGGTGAGTAGATGGTTGTTGCTGCTTCAGTAGTTTACATTCATCATCGTGGTACGACCGGGTAAAAGCCACATTATAGCCGATCAACTATCTCGAATCAAGTTGGGGGAGCTGTCGGAAGGAGTCAATGACGACTTTCCAGATGCACACTTATTCTGTATAGCTATCCTTCCGGAGTGGTACAAAAGCATTGACGAATATCTATCCACTTCACAATTCCCCAAGGAGATGCTACCAAGCAAACAACGGAAGTTTGCATTAAGGAGTAGATTTTTTTCGCTAATTAATGTTCTATTGTATAGAATGGGGCCAAACCAAGTATTGAGAAGATGTGTCATGGAGGAGGAAGTACAAAGTTTCCTTTGGGAAGCCCACGAAGGCCCTGCAGGAGGGCATATGGGACCGAACATGACAACAAGGAAAGTACTCTTGGCAGGGCTATGGTGGCCTACACTATACATTGATGCCAGAGAGTGGGTGGTCAGCTGTGACACACGTCAGCATGGAGGAAGACCCTTGAAATGGGATTTTATGCTGCTCAATCCATCACATGCCCAAGAGTTGTTCGAACAGTGGGGTTTAGATTTCGTAGAGCCCCTCAAGCCAAGTAGGACTCGGAGATGTCATTACGTTGTGGTAGCAACTAAGTATCTGACGAAGTGGGTGGAGGCACCAGCATTGATCAAGAACTCGTCCATAAGCATAACAAAGTTTATTTATGAGCAGATCATCATGCATTATGGCATCCCTGTTCAGTTGACTAGTGATAGGGGAGGTCACTTCATCAATCATGTGATTTGACTACTTGTGATGGAGTTCAAAATTTTTCACTCTTTGTCGAGTCTGTATTATTCGAGGGCCAACGGTGAGCCAGAGGCAACAAACAAAATCCTAGTGTTGGTCATCTACTAGTCATGTGGGGTGGGGCAAGCCGGTTGGGAAGAGAAGTTGCTATCAACACTTTGGGCATACTGCATAATGTACAATGTTACAAGACAAACAACTTTACAACTAATGTTCAGGAAAGAAGCAGTAATGTCGACATAATTTATGTTTCTAAGCCTTCAAATGGAAAATGAAAATAGACTTGGCAATATGGAAAGTCTTCGAGATAGATTGTATAGGTTGAACAAGCTAGACGAATGAAGGCTAATGGCACAGCACAAACTCGTCATAAAGCGTGGCATGATAAACATTTG
This sequence comes from Cupressus sempervirens, assembly GCA_028749045.1. Lineage (NCBI taxonomy): Eukaryota > Viridiplantae > Streptophyta > Pinopsida > Cupressales > Cupressaceae > Cupressus > Cupressus sempervirens. The sequence continues at coordinate 219,187,958 of CM053789.1, forward strand.
AAGTAGACAAGGTTTTAGCTTGGACAGTTGGCGCTAAAGTACAATGGGCATAACGAGATTAAATCAGGGAAGTTCAAGGTGAAATGGTTAGGACCTACAAAATACGGGAAGTTGATGACAATGGAGCCATTAAGTTGTGGACTCTTGACAGACGGGAGATAGCAGATCTACTTAATGGTTTGAAATTGAAAATCTATCATTAGAGGAATGAGGGGCATAGAGTTAATAGCAATCGCCCAAAAGAGGGGAACAATTAGAAAAGAAAACGAAAAAGGGAAAAAAAATATGAAAAAAAACAAAAAAATTGAAAAAAAAGGAAAAAAGAAAGAAGAGAAGTCACAGCACTATGACTGTCACTACGCGGTGGAGTCACCGAATGGTGGTTGTCACCGGATGGTGAAGTCGCTGTCGGATAAAATAGTCACAGCACACCAAGAAAATAAAAACTACCCACAAATCACACTAAGTCATTGCACAACATGGAGAGGTAGCCATCTCACGGGTTTAGGACAATAAGTAATGCCACACGAAGAAAAGATACCTCATGATTGAAGAAAGCTGCTTGTAAAAGGAAAAAAGTAAAAACATACTGCACGTTGGGAACACACCAAGCAAGGGAGACCTCACACAGGAGAGACACTGCACGGTCACTTACGTGGGAATATATTGCACAAAGTCTACCGCACAAAACAATAGCATAGAGACAACACTCTGGATTGGCACGAATCTTGACAAGGAGAACTTTTAGTGCACGATGGGCGAGACTATTGTTCAGTGGAGGGAGGAGCACACATAGCAAAGCCATAGGAAGAGACTGCACATAGTAGGGGAGACTGCTAAGACTCACACCATGAGGAATCAAGAATTAGTAACAAATTTCTTTACTCATACAAAAGGACAAAAGAGAGATGGTTATGGACTCAGCCAGAAAGTGAATTGCTTCCTAGAGAGAAAAGTTACATATAGACTTGCCTAGTTTGAGTTCCAAAATGACCAAGAATATTGAGATATTTCCTTTAGGCATAAGAGTTGCAGGTAGTATGGACAAAGGTATAAAGCTGAGGAGACCGAGAGCATCTACAACCCTTGCCAAAGAACACACAACACCACAAACAATAATGTTCAAAGGTTTGAATGATTTGGATTGCTGGAGGTGGTGGTTCGAGAGTGTGGCAACACCAGACAACTAGGTTATTAAAGATAACTTGAGCCATGCACGTGTAATGGGTGGTACAAATGCTGATATTCTGCATCAAAGATTTTGAAGGTCCTCTTTGAGCAATAATTGAGACCTTCGATAGTGTCTCCACGAAGAGCACAATAACATACATGGACCACATGGTAATAGTTTCTTTCACACTTGCAGAATTTATGCAAGTTTTTGGCTTATCGGTAAAAGGGCATAAAGTGGAGTTGAAGGCACAAAAATTGAGCTTGGAGGTGGAAGATTTCTATATCCGGCTAATCTATTAAGATGACCTCACATAGGTAGAGAGAGAGAGTCGATTAACAAGGCTTCGCAAAGTAGGTGGATAAAGCAATCGTTTATTAGAGGTGGGCATTGGAGATGCCTGATGGGTTTGGTCAAAAGTCGGCTAACAAGCACCAGCCGTGTGTGTGACATTTCATTTTAGCAGGTCTTCTCATTGAAAACTTGCTGGGATGAAGGGTTTATGATTGGAGCACATTATTGTTAGCATTGATGTAAAAATCGCCTAGGCCTGAAAAAGTTTAATCGGGAAAAATCGGCAAAAAATTGGGGAAAAAATTGGGAACTCAAAAACCACTAAATTTTAATTAAAAAATGCGATTTTTTTACAGAATTCAATGTTTTTTTGCATCTAATGACCTAATTACTAACAATACATAAGAAACAATCATGTTTAGATATATTTCAATGCAAAAAGAGTTATTAATCGGTAAATTACTAACAAGTAAGTAGTGACAAGTTTTAAATTACTAACAACTAACAAGTTCACAACACATGAGAAGTTGTATTCTCATAAATAAAGTGACAAATGTAAAGAGTTCAAATAAGCACATCAACATGACTACAAATAAGTGCAAATGTCAAATACAGGACTACATCTTCCTCTTCCCAGTCGCTTTACTAGCGAGTGCGGGAGAGGGTAAAGCTCTAGAACTAGAACCCCGCAGGGTCTGTGCTCGTGTCCGTGTCTGTGTCTGTGTTTGTGTCTGTGCCAATGCAGGAGATGGTGTAGCTATAGAACTAGATGTCGGTAGCTCCACATTTGCTGCGCGCAAGATGTCAAGGTCCTCTGCAGTAAGCTCAATGTCATCATCCTCATCATAGCCCTCCTCGATGTCATCCAAATCGATGTCATATCTAGTTCCACCCCCTTCCTCCTCCACAGCCTCCTCCACGGCCTCCCTCTCCAAATTGGAGATGTCCTCGCGTGTAAATAAGAGAGCCTGCTCCTGTGCCATCCAATCATAATAAGGATCTATCTCATCCAAATCGATTGGCCTAGGAGGATCTTGTTGTGCCCTTTTCATGCACAATTTAAGATTATATTGCACATAGACCATGTCATTCATCCTCTTTTGAGACAACCTATTTCTCTTTTTTGTGTGGATGGCCTCAAACAAACTCCAGTTGCGCTCACAATGTGATGTGTTGCAAGGCTGTGATAGGATTCTGAGAGCAAATTTTGCAAGATTTGGATTGCTTGCACCCCAAGTGGTCCACCAAGCCATTGCATCACAAAAATTGTACAAGTTAGAAAATACTAATAGACAACAAAAAGTGAAACATAAATGTTAATTTAGCATTTGAGATTCAGAAGTTTGCAAATGTATTACCTGGGGTTTGTGTAAGCCTTGCTCTCTTGCAGAGAGGAGTGGAGAACACCTTGCCCCTTGCTGAAGTGAAGATCTCCTGCTCAGCGATGATTTTATCTCTTGTTTCCTCGCTGTTTACCATCTTTTGGACACATTCACTTAGGCCTCTGATGACCTCTCCATCAAGATCTGCATATGTACCATCAGCCCTAAAACCAAAAACCAAAAACAAATAAGTCTTGCAATTTTAGCACACACCAACACCCTACAAAAGCAAAATGAACTCAAGTCTTCGTTAACTTAAATTTGAGTAAGAATGAGCTTACGATATACCTAAAACGTGGGTTGAGGAAATATCCTGCTGCATGAATGAGTTGGTGGAGCTGATTATTCCACCTTCTATCAATGATCTGCCAAATGGGCTCATATTTGATGCTTTCCCCCTTGTAGTAATTTTTGACAAATTCTTTGGCCTTGTCCATGGCCTCATATAGTTTAGCCATTGGCATTTGGTCTCCATCAACCAAATGCAGAACTCTGACTAAATGCTCAGACACCTGCAATATAAATTTGAAATTAGTTGACAAGTTACAAAATTATTATTTGCTTGAGTTACAAACTTAGTATGTTATAAAATTGTAAGGTGTAAACTAAAACTTAAAGTTTTGTAGTTACCTTTATAATTTCATCGGCTTTATCTGCAAAATATTTATCAAACACAATCTGCACAACATTCTCTCCTTCACTCTTCTTTGAAAATGTGGAATCAAGCCATTTTTTGGAAATAAACATTTGCTTCAAAGAAACCAAATTATCAAGAATGCTTTGCAATGTCAAGAAAATTGTTGCAAACCTTGTGACGGAAGACCTGACAATTTCTTTGCCATAAGTGTGCTCTCTCATCAAGCTAAGGACCCATGGGTGATTGTATATGTATTTTGTCACCCGTCTTGCATCCTCCACAATTGGAGTGACCCACTCAAGTTCTCCCATGTCCTCCAAAAGAAGGTCAAGGACATGTGCTGCACACGGGGTCCAAGAGAGAGTGGGGTGCCTCTACTGTAGGAGTTTTCCTGCCAATTGTAAAAGCAATTACTAATTAGTTTCCAACTTCTCAAAAATATCAAACTATTAAAAATTCTTCTTGTGAAATTCACAATGCACATGCAACATAAAATTACAGTTTACCTGTTGATACATATGCAGCAGCATTGTCTGTGATGATTTGCACCACATTTTCAATGCCAATCTCTAAGACCATGTTCTCCAACATCAATGCCAATGTCTGAGCATTTTTTACCTTGCTGGAGGCATCGATTGATTTCAGGAACACCACATTATTATTACAGCAGGCCAAAAAATTAATTATGGTCTTGCTCTTCCCATCTGTCCACCTGTCAGAAAGAATGGTGCAACCAAATTTTGTCCATTCTTGTTTCTGTTCCTCAACAAATGCTTTGGCCCTCTCAACAGCAGTTCCAATAAGCCTACAAAAACAAAGTTTAGTTATGTCTTAGGTTCTTAGTAATTTTAAATTGATTTAGACTTTAGTTATCAACATTCTAATTTCTAGATAAATTAATTAAAATTTAGAACTAAGTAAAAAGTTAAAAATTAAAAGGAAATCGAGTGTAATAAAATTATTCGCTTACCTGCCACCCAACACAAAACGACAAGGGGATTTGTACCCCTTACCTACAACTGTCAACCCTGTGGCCAAAGCCTCCCAATAGGGACTGTCAACAACACTAATAGGAAGGTTGTTGAAAACCCAGAAATCTACTAGTGCATTGTCCAGTTGGTCATGCACCTCCTTATTCCATCTAGTGGCCTCTAATGAAGGTTGTGCACTAGGTGTGTGCCTCGGCACAAAATAGCTCCCTATCCCAGAAGCACCTGCTGATCCTGATGGTGCGGAAGTGCTAGGAGGTGTAGGAGTGGGAGTGGGAGCGGAACTCGTGAAAGAAAAACCACCCTGTTTGTGGATACACGGCCCACAATAAGAGCCGACCATGCTCTCAATGGCTGCCTCCTCCTCCTGAATATCAACGAAACTGCCTTGGGTCTCTGCTATGGCTGCCCTGACATGCAATTTATTCCGCTCTCTTTGCAATTTTTTTTGTTCTCTAGCTGCGAGCAAGGCATTTGTAAACCTTTTTATTTCTTCTGTTGTACTCTCACAAGGATTCGTATCATGTTTTGAGATCCCTGTGATGTGATATTTGAACCAGTAAATGCCCCCGGATATTACTTTTTCACATCGAATGCAAATCACTTTGGTTGGTTCATCAGGTGCTTCATAAGCATATTTCCATGCCTGATCTCTCGCATTCTTGGCCTGGTGCCAATGTAGCCTGAAGGGCATGGAGTCAATGGCCATTTGTGTGCCATTTAAAACTGCTGTGGGCTGCCTTATGCATACAAATTAAAAAAAAACTATAAATAAATTATAACAAGATCAAAGTTAACAATTAAACAAAGAATTCAAGCAACATTCCAATAACAGCGCCAATAAATTGAAATCCAAATAACATTCAAACAAACTAGCTGCTAGGGTTTCAAATTTTTCAAAAAAGTGCAAATTTCTAACATAAATTCGATCTAGAATGGAAAAAAATGCAAATGAATGCATTTAATCTTGCTTACATTCATCAAATGCATTCCTAACTAATTAGCAATGTATTTTTATCCATTTACATGCAAGAAAAACCAATACAATCTCTTGTAAAAATAAAAAACAAAGATTCAAATCACTTACCTAGTAACGAAGAAATCGAATCAAAAGGCCTCCAAATGCACTCGATTCCGCCTCTTGCTTGCCAAGAACTCCTCCTCTATCCTCTCCTCTCCAAAACGCCCTAAGCAATTTAAAAACCGAATGAAAAAAATATGTTTTTTCGTCACTTTATGTGACTGCGGGCGCGGGCAATTTTTTTCCAAGAAATCGCGAATTTTAGGTGACCATAACCATGGAAAGCATTCAAATAGTTGTCGATATGCCTCAAATGGTTGGAACTTTGGTCAGAAATGTGATAAAAGGAGTCAGGGAGATTGTAGGTGGATCATAGGAGCAGGTTTGGCTAGAAGTGATTGGGTTGGACATTGTGGTGATTGTGGATACCGCATTATTAGCTGATCTAGTCGTAGGTAGTCCTAGGTTCAACATGGATGTGAGTATTCTAGAGCAAGAACATCATGCACCAATAGGATAGAGCAGTTTGTTGGGCTGAGCAAGTGCATACCTGGCACGACGAGTACTTCCACTTGTAGCAAGGGGACCTTCCATTCATTCCCCTATGAGAGGACCTCCATTCGGAGGCAGTGTTGTTGGACAATGATGTCCACAAAGACATAGAGGCACCTTTTCTAGGAGAGATGGGAGAATAGAGTAGAGTAGCACCACAAGGGGAAGTAGAGACTATGGTGTAGACAAAGGTCAAAATGCCAACAGATGATAGGTACGAAGGTAGTGGAAAGAGGCAGGTTGCTTGTGGAGAGAGTGTTTGTAATGCGATGGGAGGAGAAGACTAGGGTTGAGGCTCAGGTAGTAGTAGAGAAATCTTGGGAGGAGATAGCTAGCCGACTAGCCACTTAGCAAACTGCTTGGGAAGCGGAGCGCGCAACTTTGATAGCTCATCTAGAGGTAGCCATGTAGGGTAAGAGTGTGGTGGAACAATAAGTGGCAGAGACAATGAAGGAAAAGGAGGTAATAAAGGTAGTCTATGATAAGGAGGCTGAATTAGAGGAAGTCACATTGATGCTAAAGGAGGTAGTTAAGGAGAATTCAAAGATACGAGTAGATCTGGATGTTCGCACTTAGCAGGTGTACCAGTTGCGGAGGAAACTGAACACTCCTACATTCCAACCAGCAGCTCTAGGGATGCTTTTTGCCAAATCTTCTTAGCTCATTTTTTTATACATGTATTCAACATTGTCCCTATTTTGTATTTGTTGTCAGGAGACAACTTTCTTTCTGGGGGGATGATGTTGTCGGGAATAATTGTAACCTTTGGGAATAGTTTGTAACTTTTGAGTATCGTATTAGTTAAGTGAGTAAGTTTTCTGATACCGAAGGTAGTTGGGATGCAATGGTTAAGTCACACTCCTTCGGGTACTATATGTATGTTAGCCGACTGGATGGTCCTGGCGGTGTTTCTGTAGCCAACAGAATGATTGTCGTCGGTGTTTTGTATTTTGTAGCCGACGGGTAAATAGTTTGTAGCAGACATAATGTTTGTGGCCGACGGACTCCTTTGGGAAGGTTTGGTGGATAGTATTTATATCCCGTCTGCGATCATTGTAAAGCATCTTCTACTAATTCATCTTATGAAGCATAATATATGTTTGGCATATGCGAATATAATTCTGTTGTTCGTGTTCCATTGTTTGGATGCGTTGATTTCTTTACTAGTGCGGTAAACAATGTACACTGCCTAAGCGGCATTAGATATCAATCGGAAGTGCATTATCTTATATTGTACTGTCATGAATATTAATGGAATCAGCTGTTCAGTTCTATGAAACTCAGTGTTATATTCTTTGCTTTTCTAGTATGAATTAAACTTATTTACCTGTGATGGTAAACAACATCTGATTATTTGATTAACTTATTTTCTTTTATTGTCTTTGTGACAATTCTGAGTTCATGGATTTTTGTGCCCTTGCTGAAGTATAAGGGTTTGAGTCTGGAAATTGCATTTGCAATTATCTTGCAAATTGCTGCTGAGGTATAGTAATTTGCCTATGCTTCTCTACTGTATTACATTGTGATTGGGAAGCTTATTATTGTTGAAGGAGATTGTCTAGCTTTAAATAGTTTTGTGGCTACAATTACGTTACACAACCCTGCGATTTGTGATGTGAAATGGTTGAGCATTTGGAAAGGCTATGGAAGTCACCTGTAGCAGCATTTGAGCTTCCCTTCATACCTGCGATCATCTTCTGGGGGTTTGTGTTCATCATAAAAGGCATTTGTTCAGATTTGCTGGCCCTGGATGCTAGTTAAAGGACCTGATGGAACTCTAAAATTTGGTAAATTTTACAGTCCCAAATATCATGCCAAAGGGAGACTTTTCAGATCTTACCACTACTTATGTTCAAACAATATACTGATTGAGAGAATGTTGGAGACTTGTGATTAAATATTGCTATTAATGAGCCAGATCACAAATATCAGCATCAATGTCAAAAGGAGGACTAGAAAAGATGCAATTCTTGTATTGCAACTATGCATAATAAAAGGAGAATTCAAACACACCTACCAGCATGGTATGGCAACAACATTTGCAGATCAACGCTGTTGTATTTAAATAAATCAAGTTTTTGTTAAATTATTAGCAATAGGTATTGAGATTGATTCGAGAAAAGGACTGTAGCAGGAAGCATATTTTGGTTTTACTAATCAGCACCCAAATTTCAAAGCCAACAGCAATCCATTTAATCAGATATGAAGAAATGTTTTCATTCAGTAAGGAAATAATACAATACAATAAGACTATATATGTATGTATACGTTGGCAATTAATAGAACGATACATCATGGCTTGAATAGTGACCAAATGTTGAGCACATTTCTTTTATCTGAGATACACAGGCAACAAAAGATGGTGGCAGTGGATTTGATTCTATACGAAGTACTAATTGAAATATCATTGAATTCCTACTATCGTGGATTGTAGATCACATGCTATTGATTAAACAGCAAGAAAATTTGATACATTGAGCCCAACGAAGGACAAAACACAAAGATTATTTGAACAGACTAGATTCATGAAAAAACAGAACATGGAAAGAATGACGTAATTCAATAAAAACATCACAATTCTATTATTTTAATAGGGAGTTTAGAATCTAAAATAACCAGAGATGATTTTCTATGGTAAAGGGTTTGGAATTGTTGGCTTAAAAAATATATATTCGTCTTTCAGATTGGGAATGAATGAGACATTCCCACGGGCAGCATATGAATCAATCCAGAGGCAAGAAAAAAATATTGGACGGTTGTATCAAGATGAAAAGACAGATTATTCACGGTAGTCAAGAGTCTTAGCCGCACATTGAAGTAACACTGTGAACAATGAGAATCATACGCAACATTCTTCCAAATGGAGTATGGTTGCTGTTAAGAAAAGATTGGTCTCACGATGTTCGTTCGACATTGATAACTGAAAGAAACTTGTGCACCTCATACAACAGGGCTTTCATGGAGGAACCCGTGGATTTGGTTTCTAGTTATATGTTTGATAGACAGGAATCCAAGAGTTAATAGGAAGAAGATTAAAGCCGACAACTCCAATAAGTTTATAATGAGCAAACAAAATCAATCCTCGAGCATGAAAGAATAGCGACATCCATGTTGAGGACTCCCAACGCACATGATGATGGGACGACAATCAAAACCAATATATTCATATTTGTACACGGGAATAAGCACATCTTTGGCAGCATGTGCCGTCAAAAACCCAACAACGAAGAGGTGTATCGAAGGAACTAATCCTCTTGGAGATGCTTGAAGCGAATGTGGCAGAGTTCATGTAGCCAGAAAACGAGTGCACCCAGCATACAATATTTTCAAGCTGACCATATAAGGATGATTGCGGATGTCACCCGACAAGATTGGAAGTTCTCCAAACACGGTGGAAGCCTTGACTTCATTTGTTCAATTCACCTGTTGGCACAAATAGGATGTGCAGATAACTATAGGTAAGGATGAGATGTCTATATTCAAATCTACAGCGCGTACTTTGAAGGACTCTACGATGGATTCAAACCAGTTTCCCTTATTCGATAATGGCTGGATATGAATGCATGCTCGATGACCGTGTAGAAGTCAGGAGCCAACGAATTACTTAAGTGATTGCCGATAAATGAATTGATAATGATTTTTTCGCCCAAAGATATAAATTAAGAAAGTGGAGAGGTGCGGTTAAAGATAAAATGTGTAATTATTTTTAAAAGATATACGACTCTTCATTTGAAAAGACACATTTTCCAAATAGGAGAGAGACATATAGAGAAATAAAAATGAAAGAGAAAAAGGGAATTAGAAGACACATTCGATATAAAACATTGGACATACATATATTTATTTCTTTGGCGGAATAAGGAGAAGAATACGACTCTGTAATATATTCTAATATTATATTTCAATAATTTAAAAAAGCATGTTGCTTTTTTGATTATTTAAATGACATGGGAATTAAATTGCATTTGATTGGTCTTTTATAATCATTTTTTAATTCTGTAAGTAATTTATGTTAGATAAGTGGACGAGGTCATCTATCGCATTTTAAACTCGATCATCGCAGATATTGTGAAATATTTAATTGTTATCGAATCTGTGTCCAGTTTGTCTCCTCGACCTTACGAGTTAAAATGCAATTTGGACTAGTTTAGAATTGCATATATATATTTGATCTGTCTTGTCTTGATTATTAAACTATATATGGTTCATGTGCATAGAACATCATAAAGTTGTATGTTATAATTTTCATTGTAGTTGACTTTGTTGACCGAATAAGCTAAAGCACTAGTCTTTTTATCATTTAAGTATTGGATTTATATTTGAAGTTAGAAAATTTATAACTTCCTTCCTACAAACCTCAAATCCATTATTAAAAAACTTATACAAAACATTCATTTCAGACTATCACTTAACTCCGTATTAGTTGAGTTCAAAGACCTTGCCAACCGGAAAGCTCACCAAAGCTTAATTTTTCTATAGAAAAGCCTTAAGCAGTTAGCATTTGTGGTGAAGGTCTACGTGCCTAGGTGTAGTGAAGCCTGAAGTGCAAGGGAATCAAGGTGATTCTCGTTCATTGGTCAAAATTGATTGTGGAATCCTATCAGAGAAGTGATAGGCTCTTGGATTTCTAATATGTGGTTTTGGGAACCAACGAGACTTGCAATTGTGAATTAAGGGCCTGCATTATCACTCATTGGCTGCGGTCACCTTAGAAGACCTGCAAATCTTCCATCTAGATCCACACCTAAGATTCTAGTAGCCATGTTGACTGTGGAAGTTAATCTTGAAGGCTACCACCTACCTGGTGTGAATTTATTGATGGAATTATTGTCATTGATGTCAAAGGTGCAAAGAAGAATTGTCATTGATGGTTGTACAGATATTGAGGATACTATGAGGATGATACAATATTTACTTCGTTGTGCATTTGTAACATGAAAAGAAACATCCAATATATGAAAAGATGCATGGAAAGAAATAGAGGAGATTAATATTGCTTATAGTGTGTGAACAAGAAATATATAGTGAAGTGATTATAACATTAGTAATAAAGAACATTGAGATAATAAAGAGACATATATTAATCTAAATATATACAAACACATAAATATAGTGTGGCTGTTAAAGAATGAAGAAAGACATACAGCAGCTGTGATTGCAACACCTACAAGTCCAGAAGTTAAACACATACATGTTGGAGAAGATATCAAATATTTTAGTATCCACTGTAAGTCACAGGAGTTGTGCAATGATACATTATGCACAAAAAACATTGAAGATTACTGCAGCGATACTACATCACCATAATGGCAGATAAAATAAAGAGTATTTAGTAAAAATGGCAAAGAGACATTAGCAAAAAGAAAAGCACAAATTGCGTGACGAAAATATGTGAAAATGATATTTTCTAGGAATACATAAGAAATTGACAAGTTGAAGATAATAGTTGCATCAATTTTTAAAATTGATACTACAATAATAAAATATCTGAATGCAGTGATAAAGCTAAATGAATGGTATCCAAAATTTCTAGTTTGGAAGTGTGGTAAATTAACTTTTGAAATTTCATAGATCCCCACAGTAAAATAAAAAAGAGGTTCGATATCAGATATATAGCAAACATGATGAACAATGATACTAAAGAAAACTGCAATATGGGGACAATGGAAAGGAAATTTGAATTGCATTCTTCTATTAAATATGAAATTAAACTAGCACACATAGTGATCATGATATGTACACAAAAGAACCAAGCCATCAAGCAAAATGGAAGTCCACAAGTGGAGTTTGATAATAAACATGATTTTCCATGCTATTAAGTATGAAATGAGAGGTGTGAAGAACGATGCAAACATAAGAAGAGATAAATTCAATGAGAAATCGATATATGAGCCTGGACAAAATAATTTCATCACCGTGTGAATTGAGCTATGAGGGAACATGAAACATGATTATCAAAGACAAAGAATACCTTGAAAGCATCTAACGTGTAACAACTAGATTTCCTGAGTCTTAATTAACAATGAACATACTCAAAGAAATACGACTATTACTTCAATTTCATATTTCATAGGAAGACAGTTATATCAATCATTTTCATGTGAATGAGATTTATCGTTAAAATTAGTTAGACAAAATTTTCTTAACTAGAACTTAAAACACCATCAAGGAATTTACTATAGAATTTTAAATCCACATACCAGGGAATTTGAATCGATAAATCATTGTAAGAAGACTTTTGCAATCACCCAGAATAGTTCATAAATACCACTATAACAAAATCATATTACGGCTACCATCCAATACCGCTATATCAAAATCAAATAACGATTACTATTAAAAACTACTATATAAAATTAGGGCATCGCAAACCACTGTATCAATTAGGGCATCTATTACCATTGCATCATTTAGGGCTTCTGATACTATTGTATCACTTAAGGCTTCCGATACTACCGATTCAATTAGTGCTTCTGATACCACTGATTCAATTAGGGCTTCTGATACCACTGTATCATTCCTTTTCTTCCAATTACTTAACTGTGGCAATAACTCAAGATTAGAAAATATGCTCATATTCGATATTCATATATATGAAAAACAATCCATAAATCTCTCTCTCGCATATAGGTGTAAAATATCTGTAATGATGAAATAATTCAATTAATCTTAACTTCTTTTATATACATCATAAAAGTGATAATGCCTGTTTCTGACAAACAATTGAATGTATGGCTTATCTTTGTCTGTTGTACATCCAACAACTTGGGGAGAGGTAGACATTGTCAGGGGCTTAACCACCCAACTTCAAACTATAACGTATCCCCTCACAATCTCTATCGAGAAAGGCCCTCCCTACTCAAAATTGGATTTGGAACATCTATCATCTACCGAGCAATCCTGGTATCTACACCACTCAACTTGATAGCAAGAGATTACAATGTCATGATTATGCATGACCTATTAAGTGTTTCATTACTTAGTTATTCATATCCGATTTCATTTTTGGTTCTTGCAGGTTATCTCCACCTATTCACCATTTCAATGGCTTCTTTGCCGGTGAATTCCTCAGTGTTCGTAAGATTATGAGCATTCTGATATTACTTACACCTCTTCACCAATTCTATGACATCTTGCCAATGAATTCCTCAGTGTTATAAGTATTATGATTATGTTTGGAAAATTTATAATAGCATGCCATTGATGTTGATTCACAATTAATTAGGTTTTCTATAGCTACCTTTTGAATTCATATATGATGTAAATGACAAGGATACTCGATGATCTTCAATGATCTCTGTGTAATGCAGGGGACCAATAGCAAAATATTATAATTTGATCTCAGTCTATCAATGTATAGACAACTATGGATGGATATTCAATTTAGTTTAGAAATATGTTTGAAAAACATATTTTGTTCTATTCAGTCCTATCATTATGTACCAATTGCAATCAGACATTATACTTAGTGAAAAAAATCGAACTATAAATTACAAATGCTTTTACTGTATTTCATTCAACCTTGGAATGAATAGAGATCAATGTTTCATACTTATAGGTTTAATGTGAAAAAATATGTTTTTTGATGACTGCATTCAGATTAACAATACATCTATAAATGAGTCCACCAAAATCATATAATTACTGACCACAAAATCACTGCAAGATTAGAAATAGATATTCCAGATTCGCAAGTATATATCAATGAGGGGAAACGTGAGAATTCTGACCTCAAAGCAAGATATTAGCCTCTTCTCAAACACACAGATGCTCAAAAAGAAAATATCGGTTCCTATCAATGATATAGTCTTCATGCACTTCCCAAATATACATAGCATGAAATAATGTAACTCTGATTATTATTCCCTACACAATAGATTTTCCGTGCACTAAGTATATAGTCTAGCATTCGCCTCTTAATAGAGCTTTCTTGTCACCACGAGAAGACAACCACGAAAAAAATTGTGTATTATGCTGCCATTTAAAATCTAAATTCATGAATGAAACCAAACAATGCTCAAACAAAAATCTCTTCTTTGAGAAAATGATTTACGGTAGGAAACATAGCGAGTTTTTGGTTTTTTCTTTTTAAAATATGGTAGAGACATTGCAGACGTATATATGCAAAGGCTTCAAAAAGCTGAGTTCCTAATGCAGGGTTACTGTTTGAAACATGGTTGCCTTCTTGGCTTCCGCCAGTTGAAAGATTATTAACCATTCAATTCCAAGCATTAAATTGATTTGAAAAAGAGAAGGAAAAATAATAAAAAAGGTTGGAAGAGAAGTTGGAAAAATTACAAGACAACTCGAATTGCCAAATATTAAATCGATTTATCATGCCAAGTGCTAATCACTTAAAAACAAGAATATTAAATTGGAAGGAATAGAGTTGGAATATTATAGTTTGAATATTATTATAATCTTATATGTACATGTAAACATCACTTTATTAAATTTTTAAGTTATAATGGTGTCAAATCATTTTTATATTAATATGCTCGTATATAAATATTTATTAAAATAATATGATGAAAGATCAAAAATCCTTTGAGGTACGTTTTATATTTCAACTACATTGTTTTAATTAAATTATTTTATGTTTTACATTATTTATTTAATAGCTCATGCGGCTCCCACAAATGTATCCTGTTTCAAGTCTCTAGGTCCTGAACCCATTTGACTAGTGATGGTGATGCTCCTGCCTAATTCTTTTCTGACAATTCTTCCACCCCTTCGACGTGTCTCCTACAAGGAAATTCCCCGCAGTTAAATTATGTTATCATAATAAATTATTTAATCATAAATAATCATAATACTTAACCATCTTCTCAATTCCATGAATTTGTGATAAATGATCAACTAGCTTGTTATCTTCACTTGAAATTATAGCGACTAACCTTTTTACCATTTCACGGGATTATAACCAAATTATCTGTCAATTGACTTCTTGTGAACCTCAACGGCTATATTTTAAATTAGGTAAAAAAATTGGGATGTAACATACCATTCCCCTTGTGGTTCATCGTCCTCAATGAACTTGAAATTGAAATGAACATTATAAAGGAGCATTTTAAAATTGGAATGTAACGTACCATTCCCCTTTGTGTTTCATCGTCCTCGATGATCTCTGCAATTTAGACACTTAAAAAATAGTCAAAATACAAGATATATATAGCATTGTGATATCATCAAAATCATAATCAAAACTCAGGATCCATTTTTACTTCAAGGTTTCCAGAAAGATACTTGCATGATATCATAAAATTAAACATGTACTCACCTGAGTTCACTTATATTCAAAATACAAGATATATATAGCATTGTGATATCATCAAAATCATAATCAAAACTTAGGATCCATTTTTACTTCAAGGTTTCCAGAAAGATACTTGCATGATATCATAAAATTAAGCATGTACTCACCTAAGTTCACTTTAATATACTTGTGATCATCTTAGCATCAATTGAGTTGATTCTATTTCATATTCCTATCATACTCATGTAGACACTCACCATATCATTAGTTCGATTTCATATTAATATCTTCATTTAAGATAATTTTTAGGGTTCAATAACTGAGAGTAAGATAAGTATTTAAAATTGGAATTCTTCAACTAGAAAGTTTTTGATCTTGATCATAATTTAAATCACTCATACATACCATTTGGCATAAGACACTTACACTTATTAATGAGTAGATCATCCTTGCCAACTTACAGTTAATATATCCATGTTTTCCATTTATGTAACCTCGGCCTTCTTGCCCATCTTAATCACAATAACATTTCATTAGGTTAATCATCTCATGATAGAATATACACCTCATATCCAAAACAATATACAACAATTCAATATGTAAAGTCAACATCGGATGTGTATAGCAGTGTGTCAAGGGTAAAAACATGATATACTGTGCAAGATCATACATCTATCAAGATCATAAGCATCTGAAACAATTCATAAGATTCTCATGAGTAGCTCATCATTCATTTGTAAATATTTGGAAGTTTATCTTTTCCATTCGTATGATCTAGGCTTTCATGCCCATCTCTCAATGTAATGTTTCAAGGAAAAACTCAAGTCAAACAAAAGTTTACATTTGTAAACAAGCATTAGTAGTTTCAATTATGCAAGTGTGTTTACTCCATACTAGAGCACAAAATGATCTTGTCATTTAATCAACATCAGAAAGGATCATGGTTCACGATTTTGTTTTTCCTTTAGTTCAAGTTCAAAAATAGGTAACAATTTATTGCTACCATTTCATAAGAGCAGGAATTTGATTGCATAAGGTAAATGTTGGGAACATTCAACTGAAAAGAATTATTTAACCATCATCATGGATTTTTATATCATTTTATCATGATTATAGAAGTTGTTTTTGGATTGCGCAAGCCTCAGCCTCAGACCATACTCATCGCCACACATTCTAACATATTAGAATGGCTTCCTTGGGATGTTCATCAGTCCGGCCATTCGACCTACCTGGTGGTTTGAGTGCCCCATTATTTATATAACTGACATCTATGGACAAACAAGTGATCTCATGATTGGCACATATGCCTATAAATATAAATTAACTTGGCCAAGGATTTTCCAATGGGTTCAATGACCCGATCACCACCACTCGACTTACCAATCATTTCATTTCTTGATTTTGTTTCATCTTTATGATATTACAGTTTATACATTTGTCCATTTTATATCATCTCAGCCCTTCCCGACTATTTTGAATGATTTCCTTGTGTGATTTTCCAGTTTTGATTGCAATATCCAATTATGCAATTAAATCTTTTTCAACATTTACATTTTCAGTTTCTCAAAAATAGTTTTGGACCCAAAGGTTTCAGCATTGAACGCATCGCTCTGATACCATATGTAACAACTAGATTTCTCAGGTCTTAATTAACAATTAACATACTCAAAGAAATACAACTATTACTTCAATTTCATAGGAAGATAGTTATATTAGTCATTTTCATGTGAATGAGATTTACAATTAAAATCAATTAGACAAAATTTTCTTAACTAGAATTTAAAACACCATCAAGGAATTTACTATAGAATTTTAAATCCACATACCTGGGAATTTGAATCGATAAATCATTGTAAGAAGGCTTCTACAATTATCCAAATTAGTTCACAAATACCATTATAACAAAATCATATAAAGATTAGCATCCAATATCGCTATATCAAAATTAAATGACGATTAGTATTAAAAACCACTATATAAAATTAGGGCATCACAAACCACTGTATCAATTAGGGCATCGATTTCCATTGCATCAATTAGGGCCTCTGATACCATTGTATCACTTAGGGCTTTCGATACCACTAATTCAATTAGAGCTTCTAATACCACTGATTCAATTAGGGCTTCCAATACCACTGTATCATTCATTTTCTTTCGATTACTTAACTGTGGCAATAACTCAAGATTAGAAAATATGCTCATATTTGATATTCATATAAATGAAAAAAATCCATAAATCTATCTCTTGCACATAGGTGTAAAATATCTGTAACGATGAAATAACTCAATTCATTTTACCTTCTTGCATATACATCGTAAAAGTGATAATACTTGTTTCCAACAAATAATTGAATGTATGGCTTATCTTTGTCTGTTGTACATCCGACTTGGGGAGAGGTGGACATTGTCAGGGGCTTAACCACCCAACCTTGAACCATAACTTATCTGCACACAATCTCTATCGAGAAAGACCCTCCCTACTTGGAATTGGACTTGGAATATCTGTTGTCTACCAAGCAATCCTGTTATCTACACCACTTGACTTGATAGCAGAAGATTACAATATCATGATCATGCATGAGCTATTAAGTGTTTCATTACTTAGTTATTCATATCTGATTTCATTCTTGGTTCTTGCAGGTTATCTCCACCTATTCACCATTTCAATGGCTTCTTTGTCAGTGAATTCCTCGGTGTTCATAAGATTATGATCATTCTGATATTACTTACACTTCTTCACCAATTCTATGGCATCTTGCTAGTGAATTCCTTGGTGTTATAAGTATTCTGATTATGTTTAGAAAAATTATGATAGCATGGCATTGATGTTGATTCACGATTAATCAGGTTATCTACAGCTACCTTTTGAATTCATATATGATGTAAATCACAAGGATAACCGATGATGATCTTCAGTGATCTCTGTGTAATGTAGGGGCCCAACAGCAAAATATTATAATTTGATCTTAGTCTATCAATGTATAGACAACTATGGATGGATGGTCAATTTAGTTTGGAAAGAAGTTTGAAAATCATATTTTGTTCTATTCACAGTCCTATCATTATGTACCGACTGCAATCAGACATTATACTTAGTGAAAAAAAATCCAACTATGAATTACAAATGCTTTTACTATATTTCATTCAACCTTGGAATGAATAGAGATCAACATTTCATACTTACAGGTTTAACGTGAAAGAAGATGTTTTCTGATGACTACATTCAGATTAACAATACATCTATAAATGAGTCCACCAAAATCATATAATTACTGACCACAAAATCACTGCAAGATTAGAAATAGATATTCCAGATTTGCAAGTATATACCAATGAGGGGAAACGTGAGAATTCTGACCTCAAAGCAAGATATTAGCCTCTTCTCAAACATACAGATACTCGAAAAGAAAATGTAATGTTCCGGCTAATCTCTAACTGAACAAGTGGCAGAGGCCATACGGGTGTGGGTAAGTTGCCAAGAGAGGATGTATGGACTGGAGTGGAGAGCCATACAAAATTGTTGCAAGGAGGCCATACGAACTAAGGTGAAAGTAGGCCATACAGTGGGAGATACCCAAGCCGTACAATAGACTGAGAAGGCCGTACGCTATAAGATGTACAGTGAGAAAGGGATCACTATTATGGCTGTACAGTAGGAAGAATTGGAGGCTGTACGGATGGGTAGGAATGTCGTGTGGTAGCTATGGTAGGAGTATGGTGGGGAGAGGGAGGAAGATGTACGGTGGGGCTAGGAGTCTCTATGGTAGGCCGTACTGGGTGTAAATGAGTGACAGGGCAATGTACGACAATGAGCAAGAAGTAGTACGAAAATGACAGGAAGCCAAAATAGAATTCACCCTTGTTCATACACAAAACACAATAGATGCTAATGAAACCACACAATGAATGTGAATAATAATTGCTAGAAGATAATGCTCTGATTTGCCAAATCCGAACAAAGTATTACTTGCACCAATAGAATAAGGTGAGGGTTGAATCTCACCAAAACTGCACGAGCCAAATAGGGAAGATCTTTCACTTCCGAAATGGTGAACACTCCCAAACTCCAATAGGAATTCACAGTACAGAGAAATATAATCCAAAGCATGCCTATAGACTACCTACAAGCTGTTCTTAAATACTCGTTGGGAAACTTTCTGAGGGTGTACTAAGATAGCCGATGGCGACACAAATTACGAAAACAAAATAAAAACGGGTTTGAGATAAATTAAATCAATCGACCCATTACAAAGTTTAATTTATTACTTATTTTATAATGGGAACATTACACTCCTCTCATCCCAAAATTTGCTTGTTCTCAAGCAAATGCAAACCCAGTTCTAAACCTTCCGTAATCCGCTCCTTTAGTTCCGAGTCAGGCACTAAGCAGATCTTCCCATTGAGGTAAATGATGTTGTCAATAACTTTGTATCTTTCATTGCATACATAACTGTCCATCAACTCACATGCAAAAGTGTTCTTGGAATACTCGGCCAATAGATGGGACTGCCAATTATCCAAGGAATGCGGTGAGCTATTGACTATCTTATTTTTACTTGCAGCGTCTAGGGCCAAATCCTATTTAAAAATTGCCTCCATCTCTTCTTGATTGTGACTTCCCTCGATCCTTTATTTGACATTCCTCTTAGCAATACCTTCTTGCCATCCGTCTCAAATGAAAAGGCCATCTATCTCAAATGAAAAGTCTATCCTTTTGAAACTTTGAGTGTACTGGTCAAGAGTTTCCAATCACTGGATGCCCAAAATGATAATAGTATCAACCAAATCTACAACAAAGAAATCACCTGCCAGGGTAGAGTTTCCCATGGAAATCTGTAGCCATGGGATCACATGAGTGCAAGGTAAAAAGGTTCCTCCTGCAACCTTAACCTCAATTCCTCCATGCTCAACTGCGCACAGGCCTTTACTAGTGACCAAAGATGAATTGATGAAATTGAGTGTGGTGCCACTATCAATCATGATTGGGACTCGTTTTCTATGAAGTGTGCCATGAACTCTAAAGATACCACCTCCAGTAGATGTAGTGAGGGTAGCAATGGAACCCCCTTTTTGTATCAAGGCATTTATTCTCTCTTGCTGGGTAATTTCTTCGTCAGTTGCTGTGGTATTTGTTCAAAGTCGTCATCAGGCATCACCTTAATGTAGTAAATCTTTCCCTCCTAAGGCAATGATGACGAGGACCCCATGGTTCTTTACACGTGAAACAAAGCTTTTTCCTCTGGAGTTCTTGCCGAGAATCTTCATCAAACTGAGGTTTTTTCTGAATTGACTCCTTGTCTTTGTCTTCTTTTGGAAATGGTGTTGGTGTAACTGAGTGAGTTTTGGAGGAAGATGCGGCCATGTCATGCACCTTCTTAATAGCTTCATTGAGTGTACCCGAGTTGAACCCTTTTATCCAGCCTCTCAACCCATCCATGAATGACACAATTCGACGTCTTTCAGAGATGTCTGTGACTAATATAGACAACCTTTGAAACTTAGTGACATAGTTGTCTACCGTGCCCGTTTGGTTTAGCTAAGCTAGATCTTTGAAGTTTAGCTCAGGATCCTTCCCATCAAAATGATCAACGAGTCTCTCAGTAAACTCAACATAAGAGGTCACTTGGTCGTGATTGAGAGTGACTAGTCCATGATGCCACCACTCATGCACCACTCCTTCCGGATGAAGTGATGTGAACTCGATTGCTTCCTCTTCGAGCATTGGATTGAGTTGGAAATAGGTATCTACCTTTAGGACCCAGGATTGTGCGGTAATGACTCTAGATCCATCAAATGGCGATAAGTTTACCTTTCCAATCTCTCTCCTAAGATCATCACTAAAATAACTGCGATTTCCTCCATCACAATATCTCATTCTTAGATCAACATAGTCTGTGTAAGATATATCACCTTCCATATTTGCATTCAGCCAATCTTCCCAAAGTTTTTCTTACATTTTCTCAAAAGTGGGCTCTCTTCCTTTGTGTGGCGCCTTCATCCTTGGAAGGAAGATGGGTATTGAGGGTCGAGAGCGAGAAGGTTGAAAGTTTGTCCTTTCGGAAATAGAATCATCGCTATGCACATTTTGTTCTCTTGTTGTCTTTCCCTCGGCCAATTTTTGTAGAGTTTCTTGCATAAGCCTTTGGGTTTTGTTGATTTGCATTTGATTTCTGTTCAGCTTTTTTAAAAGATTCATGAGTTCTGTCACAGGATCCTGATGATCTACCATTCTATCAATAGGGTTATTTCGTCTTCTTCTCCGAGTATAAACTTGCATTCACTTCCACAGGTAGGCAAGATCAAAAGCTTTGATACCACTGTAATGTTTTGGCTGATCTCTAACTGAACAAGTTGCAGAGGCTGTATGGGTGTGGATAAGTTGCCAAGAGAGGGTGTATGGATTGGAGTGGAGAGCCGTATGAAATTGCTGCAAGGAGGTCATCCGAACTAAGGTGAAAGCAAGTCATATGGTGGGAAATACCCAGGTTGTATGGTAGACTGAGAAGGCCGTACAGTATAAGATGTATGGTGAGAAAGGGATCACTGTTATGGCCATACGGTAGCAAGAATTGGAGGCCGTACGGATGGGTAAGAATGTCGTACAGTAGCTGTGGTAGGATTATGGTGGGGAGAGTGAGGAAGATGTACGGTGGGGCTAGGAGTCTGTATGGCAGGCCATACACGGTGTGGGTGAGTGAGAAGGAAATGTATGACAATGAGCAAGTAGTACAGAAATGACAGGAAGCCAAAACAAAATTCACCCTTGTTCATACACAAAACACAATAGATGCTGATGAAACCACACAATGAATGTGAATAATAATTGCCAGAAGACAATGCTCCGATTTTCCAAATCTGAACAAAGTATTACATGCACCAACGAAATAGGGTGAGGGTTGAATCCCACCAAAACCACAAGAGCCAAATAGGGAAGATCTTTCACTTCCGAAATGGCGAACACTCCTGAACTCCAACGAGAATTCACAGTACAAAGAAATACGATCCAAAGTATGCCTACAAACTACTTACAAGTCGTGCATAAATACCCGTCAGGAAACTTTCTAAGGGTGTACAAAGATGGCCGACGGCAAGACAAATTACGAAAACAAAATAAAAATGGGTTCGAGATAAATTAAATCAATTGGCCTGTTACAAAGTTTAATTTATTATTTATTTTATAATGAGAACATTACAAAAAATACAGGTTCCTATCAATGATATAGTCTTCATGCACTTCCAAATATACATAGCATGAAATAATGTAACTCTAATTATTATTCCCTACGCAATAGATTTTCCGTGCACTAGGTATAAAGTCTAGCATTTGCCTCTTAACAAAGCTTCCTTGTCGCCACGAGAAGACAACCATGAAATAAATTGTGTATTATGCTGCCATTTAAAATCTAAATTCATGAATGAAACCGAACAATGGTCAAACAAAAATCTCTTCTTTGAAAAAATGATTTACTGTAGGAAACATGAGAGTTTTTTGTTTTTTCTTTTTAAAATGTGGTAGAGACATTGCAAACGTGTATATGCAAAGGCTTCAAAAAGCCGAGTTCATAAGGCGGGGTTACCGTTTGAAACAGGGTTGCCTTCTTGGCTTCCACCAGTTGAAAGATTATTAACCATTCGAATTCCAAGCATTAAATCGATTTGAAAAAGAGAAGGAAAAAGAATAAAAAGAGTTGGAAGAGAAGTTGGAAAAATTATAAGACAATTTGAATTGCCAAATGTTAAATCGATTTATCATGTCAAGTGTTAATCAGTTAAAAAAAAGAATAGTAAATTGGAAAGAATAGAGTTTGAAGATTATAATTTGAATATTATAAATCTAATGTTATTATATTTTGAATATTATTATAATCTTATATGTACATGTAAACATCAATTTATTAAATTATAAAGTTATAATGGTGTCAAATCATATATATATATATATATATATATATATATATATATATTTTGATTGGTAAATGCCAAGGCCATAATAAATTTTATTAATATAATAACAGATTACTTTAGTTTCTGCTCCGTTCAAACGGGCACTGGTAGGAAAGAACGGAGAAGAAAACCTCCAGTCTTGCTCAAGACATAACGTCCTTTATTATTACATCATAAAAGGGGCATACCCCAGTCAGATTACACTTGATAAATACAGACAAATACGGGGCATATCCCTATCAGATTACAATTGCTTTCAAAACAAATATAGTCGATATGTCACCATCCTTCTTGGACTTAAAAAAACTCCTTGCCAATGAGATGACAAAGTGCTTGTACCAATTTTGATTTCTGCTTGCTAATCTTAACATAAAAGATGGTTAGAGATCCTAAAACACATATCACATGAAGCCCAACCATAATCTAATAAAGGATCATGAATCCTGACTAGATTAAAATAAGATCAATAATTACCTACACACCAGCAATAGATCTATGATAATATAACTCAAAGGAATGATATAAGGCTAACAAAAATCCTCACAAGATAGAGAGCTACGAAGTCTAGATTCAACTAATGCTTGCATCCATTAATCCTAAGACCGAGCGATAAACATATCTGGATTAAACATGACAAGATTACAATATCCAAAAAGCGGTAAGACAATTCTATCTCTTACCAGCCCTAGAACCTAGCATATTAGTGTGCCAATATCCATAGATTAGTAAAACATCCGCAGTACAATATATCTAGAATTTTAAAGCACTAAAAGGAGCTCTAAAACCAGCAGAACTATCTTCAAATCCACACAAAAAAGCCTAGGGAGATTGATCTAAACTGATACCTCCACAGGAAGATCTTCGAGAGGAGTTTGCATGCTCAAAAGAGCCAACTCAACTCTAAATCCCTGTTCAAGGACCAATAGGTCTATCATAGTTTTAACCGCTCCTGAGCAGCATGATAAAAACCATCAACCCTAAATAGCTTGCAGCCCAAAACCAAGGAAAAGCCCAAAACAGGGCATCTGAAAAGGAGAACCAACCCAACTCATAAAAGTATATGAAGGGCTAATCCAACTATACCAACCCAAACCGAGTCGTTCCTCTGGATACAGTCATAAAGTTACTACCGAATCCTTCAAGATTTGTACCTAATTAAGCTTAGATTATGCTACAGAAAACAGAGTAGCATTCTATAATAGTGAAGTTTAGGGTTAGAACATTTAGGGCTTAACTTTACAGATAGAAATGAGCTTCTAGAAAATGAACTCATGAATTGAATGTATACAACAAACAAAGAGAAAACACCCAGCATGTTATATTTTAATCTAAACATCAAAGCATTACACGTAGAGCCTCAAGCACCTCATCCTTACATAACTGGACAAAATTAAAATCTCTAATGTCAATAAATATGATAACCAACCATTATCTAGGAAATAATAGGGCTGAAATCTGCAACTAAAAATAGTATACATCTCAATACCTGTCAAATTTCAAATAATAAACATAACAAAGAGGAGTCGAATTGAGAAAGACAATCCTGCAAACATTCATGACCAGGACAAATCCAGCGTGTTATAAAAGCTAATTCCATCATATATTTATATTAGTATCTGTACAATACGTTTTGACAAAATCTAGATTACATCCCAATAAGATTAGAAGCTATTCGACTCTTAGCTAGAGAAAATGAGAGAGAGTACTCGCTATATGTAAAAGCCCTGATGGGTATAAAAGTCCATAGATACAAAATTGCCTAGTGGCTAATCTAATATTAACCCTAATAATCATAGAGGCTCCCCCAAAACACCCACCATGGTAGCTAATTTACTTCCAGTACACCGTTATAACTTCTGGGATGTCATTCGGCTGTTCCACGACATGGTTTGGTGGAAATTCGGAATCCATCTTAGCCCTATTAGTCTTTTCAACATTTGGCGTGCAAAATTCAAGGGCCTCTAGGTTATCAAATACCACTCCCAGTTGTACATATGCATTGGATAGCTGGAAGTATTTGATTAGCTAGTCTCTGTTATCTTCTGCAATTATCCCTCTCCATCGTAGCAGAAAATGAATACTCACTTCCATTTTAGGCCATTCTTGATAAAACGCGAGGCTTTCCCGAATTACCAGTGATGGTCATCTGAATGCAGTGTCTAGGTCTGGCGAACCCAGAGGCAATTTCATGTATTTTTCTAGCAATTGAATCCAAAGTTTCTCATCTATGCTATGGACGGCCTATTCCAAACCCTTCCTCCATGATGGGACAAACATATCGCGACATAGCCTAATAATATCTTCTGCCGCAATCTTGGCTCTGGCCATAACTCCAATGAATGATCCAATAACGTCACTATTGGTTCTCCATGTGTACTCGTAGTTGAAGATGCCTTCCCCAATTGCTCTGCTAATCGCCAAGCAAGTCATGTCATCGACTGGGTATAGTATCCTATTCCACCTTTCTAGTTTTACATTTCCACAAAAAGCCATGGTGCAGACTTTTGACGCATGAAACACATAAATGTTTGAATCCATATCTCAGAGAAGGTGAAAATGACAGTTTACTACCTCCAGTTATAGGCAAAGGAATCACCTAGAAGCCTCTCAGATGACGCTATCTAGTGATGTCATCTTGACAAACTTAGCCACTAAATCTTGCCATGATATGATTAAATCATGGGAAGAACACTGAGTTTGGCCTAAACTGACCAAGGATCTTGAATGCCATCCCAAAACATGATGACTAGAAGTCGTGCTAGTAAGGAGGGGAGTGAAATATTAGAATGGCTAAAAACTTTATAACCGCCCAGGTCTACCCATATGAATAATGAGGAGAAATATGCCGATAGAAGGGGGGATCACACTATTGAACCCAACTAGGAGATAAAGTAAATGTAAATAAATAACTTAATAACTTGTGGATAAAATTGAGATAAAATGAGGCTGATATAAAAACAACTCTAAACATATTGACAATCTATATATATTGGGGTGATGAAGATTCAAGAAAGAAAAGATAAGGAGAAGGGATAAAAAAAAAGGCAGAAGGAGCCAAAAGCTAAGTTGAAAGACTAAGGCTCTCTCGAAGATGAAGTGTCACTTTTAAAGAGTAATGTATTGGCACCATCTGCCCCTTTATTTGCTAAAAGATCCACTTCTTGGTTCCCCTCCCTAAAAATATGACAAATTGTGTACTCTTCCAACTTATCCATAAAATTGAGAACTTCTTCTAATTGAGAATTGAGAACCCAATTAGGAGTAGAGCATTTTCTGATAGCAATTAATATAATTTGAGTCTTCTTCTATGATGATTGTTAGTTATATATAGAGTCGCCATTTTCCAAAGGTTTCTCCTCCAAATGTTTGCCTATTTCAGTTACCGAAGTCCTTTACTTGTTGCCCATGTATTCACCTTCTCCTGAAGTGAATGGTTGAAGTAACTAGTGTCCCCAGTCACGGTCTCTTCCCTTGAACCACTTTGAACCACTTTGAACCTTGGTTCGAAGTAGTTCAAAGTAGTTCAATCAAAGGTTTATACTAACGATCTTTTTGACAGGTAATGTACATCTTCCCAATGGAGCTTTCTCTTAAATCACTTTGAACCACTTCAAACCTTGGTTCGAAATAGTTCAGAGTGGTTCAACAGCAGAGGTATTTGGCCATTTCAAATCCTGAAGTATGAAGCGCTGTCATCCCACGAGACAGTTAATGATCTTGTCAGAAGATAATGATAAAAAGGGCATTTCTATTTACAAGAAGGGAAGTCATCATTATTGAGAAAGTGGGAAATCTTCAGCCGATAAAGTGATTGGATGTCGCATTAAGTTAATCATTATCAATACATCCGGGAAAAAAATCATTAAATAAAAATCCATGCAACAAGGCTTTCGAACATGAGAAGGTTAACGAGAGGTGACGTGTCATAAATGCCTAATAATCATCCTGTACTTCTGCACGCAAGCACTTTCTTTTAAGAAAAACTCGTTTAGTTTCCTTTTTAATTATCATGCAAAAGAATTGAAAGTGTGGAGAAGGAGTTGTTAAGGGAGATACAGAAAATTGTTGATTTCTCAACGGAATACAAGTGAGAATTTAGCAATCCTTGTTTTGTTTTGCAAAGCTCTATATTTTACAAAGCTTTATCTGTTCGAAGCCTTGCTGTTTGGTTGAGAATGAGGTCAGTTTTGCATTTCTTTGGTAACGTTTCAAGCCTAGAATGCAGAAAACCAGTCATCTGTGATACCAATTTGCATGGCATGAAGTTGGAAAATTTATAGGCAAATTTTCTTGAATATGCTAATGAAGTGAATGGATGCATGGAAGTCTTAACTAGTGGGTTGATTGAGGCTGTCACTTTCCCCTCAGCCTTTATGAGCCCTAAACTCTTACAAATATGTGTCGATCACTATGATGTTAAAAGGAAAAGTATTATAAGTAAAAATGGTAATGTGATACTCACCATCTCGAGAGACACAATTGCCTTTGTGTTGCATTTGCTAGAGAACGCCTTCGCTGTGTTCTCCCCTGTTCAAGCTCAGGCTGAGTACCAAGAAACCCCAAATCAATTCCGCAATACCATGGCTAGGAAATGGACTGAAACCATGTATGGTGGGGGTTCCAGGCTACCCGAGGTCATTACTAAAGATCATCTAAAGCCCCATATTCATGACCTAGTGGTGTTATTGCATAGGGTAAAAGGTTCAGCTAATGTACTCCTTTTTGAAGAATGGATGTATAGGTATGTAGAAATCATTTTGAAAGGTGAGTAGTGGATGGATTGGGCAAAGATTATTGCCAGCTCAATGAGGTCTCAACTTAGACGTGCTGAGGAATTTTGAGAGGATTTTTATATGGCCTCATATTTAACTTACTGTATTGCCTGTACTTGTGATTTTACCCCTCGTCATGGAATTTGGAGTGCAAAAATGACAGTTTTCCAGTATTGTCCCCTGCTACAGAAGGATAAGGTTTTGGAGGATTTCAGAAAGATTCATGACTTGCTAATGGAAAAGGTTTATATGTCTTTGAAGGAAGTGCCCATGCCTAGACTATCCCCTGAAGCCCAAAGGTTGATTCAAAAATTTGGAAGCTACTTTATTTAGTTCTCCAGGTTTACGTATTTGAGAATTGGAAGCTGCCTCGTTATGCCTTAGATTGTTTTGTTTTGGCCGAAATATGCAAACAACCCTTCTCTGTTGTAAAGGATAATCTACCACAAGAAGATTGGGAAACAACCTTCCCTATTAAGTTGGGCTCATTGATTTGCAATAACATGGATAACACTTCCATTATCAGAAGTAATTTACTTGGGTTCAACCTTGGCTTCTACCATAGCAGGAGGGACTTTGAGAGTAAAGGGTATGCAGCCCAAATCCTTAGCCTTGAAATCAATCCATCAACCACTCCACGATTAGAAGACCTTTGGCGTGATTGCAGAGATAAAGGAGAAGTTTTGAGGAAGTACCATTCAAGAATAACCTTACAACAAATTGACTCCTTCAAGTTGAAGTTCAAAACAGAGGGAATAGTCGATGATGGCTCAGATATAGTTGAACCTGGTTGGGAGGAATCTAGTGAACTGAAGTACCTAGCAGTCAACTGGAGTAAGGATGAAGAGGATGATATCAATCTAAGGGCTAGGTTCATACTGACACTCACAGATGACTGGTTACAAAGAAAGAACACAAAATTCGTTAATGAACCTTCTATAGAGGTGATTTCTTTCCCTGAATCACTTCCATTTGACATCCCACTTTCTGCTGTTGCATGTAAAATATTGGGTCAAGATAAACAGAAGAAGTCGTCTCCTCACTTGCAAACTACGACACCAAAAACAAGGTCTCAATCCAAGTCAGAAGCCTTGAAGCAGCGTAAAATTCAGAGAGTATGTGTACTCAGGGGCAAGATTTGGGTGATGGCCTCAATTTTTCTGACAGTGTAGAAGGTAATGTTCAATTCATTGAAGTTCCCAGGGTAGATCAGCCTAGGTTTCTTACTCCTACCAAAGATACCTAGGTGGTGTTTGTGAGCCCCACTGTGCCTTCTTGGCTAACAAATACAATCAGCAAGAAGAGAAATTTGCAACCAGTGTCTACAGCAGTGAAAGACATCATCACCCAATATGCAGCTAGAGGTTCGAAGGCAAAGAAGTTAAAAACAGATGCCTGCCTCACTAAGGACCCAACAACAGGAAAAATCACTGCTGAAATAGCTACCTACAAGCAGAAGGAGTCCAAGGATATTGATGATGAAGGGTTTAAGGTAACCTCGGTTGAACTGGGAACTATCAATAGAAGCACCGACAACCATTTCTTCAAATTCTCTGCTGATCATGTGCTCAGGCAATCTAAAAAAGATAGTAAAGAGAAGAAAGAACTGAAGGGTATTGTAACAACAATGGTTGCATACATTGATTCCTTAATGAACTTTGGAGCTTTGCCAATTGTTCAGGTTCTACAACCATTTGATCCAAATTCAGCAAGGAGTCAGCAATTGATGAAGCAAATGCAAAAGGGAAAGTTATTAGCTGATGTTGTGAGGAACTGGGTAGATATCATAATAAAGGAAGGTAGTAAATTCATCTCTGAGTTTACTAGTGTTTACACTAAGGGAGAGACATTGCTTGGAGAAATTCAGACCCTGGTTCCAGTTTGGGAAACAGAAATAGGTCGTTGTCAAGCAATCATTTTCAGGTAACAGAGGTTGAACGGTTTGGGGTCCTCAAGTTCTTAAACGAGAATCCAATGAAAAATGTGGATCCTTGAATGTTGTTTATTCTAAAGAACAATATGGGCTGGATAGAAGCAATCTACAAGGAGACCATCAAAGAAGTGCAAGGTATCGAAAGTAAGATCACAGAGATGCACGAGGAGCTCTTAAAGGATATAAAGATCGTAAACCCCACAGGGATCTTGTTGTTTGATGAAGGGAACATGGACGTCAAGAAGCTAATCAAGAGCTTCAACAAAGCTATGGAATGAATTAGGGATAGTGAATCACCAAGTGTCGATGACTTCTCTGCATTGGCAAGTGTTGAATCAATGTTGCGTCTCAATAAGAACTTGATGCCATGTCAAAGTTTGAAAGTAAAGGAATACAAGTGGTAGAAAGATGCATGTAGGGCCTAGTTGCTGAGCCTAAAGAACCCTCACTCCCAAGCGATGCAAGAATTTATGAGCACGTTCCGAAGCTGGAAGCTGGTCCATCAGACTATTGGCGAGGAGGAGAAAATTGGTGAAGATATTGGAAACTGAACCGTCGCTTTAGCTAATTTTGGCGCTTCTTTTAGATAACTGCCTTTTCATTTTATAACTATTTCTTGTATCATCCGAAACGGCTGGGTTTTGATGGAGGCCTTTTGGATTTGGGAAAACTATAAATGTTGGGGCATTGAACTAGTTTTGGTTTTAGCATAGATGGTTAGAAGATAAGATAGTAGTAGTAAGACTCTGTTAAAGTAGATAGTTTAAAAGCAGTAATTAAGGATAATATATGGATTTTTGGCTTTCAAATGACTGTGTGCATGAGAAGTTTTCACTTACATATATAAAGCGTCTCGGATTTTACTTTGGAACTTGGTGTTTAGAGCGTTCAATCATCGTTACTTTGTGAATGCTGATTTGATAATTTGAGAACTTGCTTGCTGTTCCCTTTTGTAAGTTTATTTTAGTCTTGATGTATGAATGATTTATGTCAAATTGTGGTATATTTCATTCTTAGAAGTGATTTTTCTGTATGAGTAAATTCGAATGAATGTTTATTTGAGAAAATTGTGTTGATATTCACCTCACTGCCTAAGAGTAGTCGAGAGATCCTTATGCACTTTCAGGTAAAAGTTTAAAGATAAATTTGAATTCATTACGAATCTTATAAGGGAGTTGTACCTTTAGAAATTCAAAGAGAGTTAAATAACATGAGACTTTCTCAATTGTTGTGAGCATTTCTTGTACTTTCATAATTTTGGGCATAGAGGAAACTTGGTAAATTAATTGAAAGGACAATCTATTTACCAATAATGACCTTGGGGTATTTTAACCTAAGGCACAAAATAATACCTTGCTTTAAAGCTTCTAGTTCTGCTAGATTATTGGAGGTTGGTTTGATTG
This sequence comes from Cupressus sempervirens, assembly GCA_028749045.1. Taxonomy (NCBI): domain Eukaryota; kingdom Viridiplantae; phylum Streptophyta; class Pinopsida; order Cupressales; family Cupressaceae; genus Cupressus; species Cupressus sempervirens. The sequence goes on from CM053789.1 coordinate 219,219,312, forward strand.
ATAATGCTCTTTTGGCGATCCATTGCCCTAACTCATCTTTAATAATGCAACCAATCCCTACTGTTCCTGGGTTACCCCGAGCTACACCATCAAAATTTAATTTGACCCACCTTACTGGTGGTGGTTCCCATCTGCAGTTTTCCCTCGCTTTTTTATTAGATTTGATATAACTCATCGGGGGATTCAACAGATTGGACCAAAGCTTCTTCATTTGCGCGTCCCAATTAGAAAAGGATCCTTCTACTATTCGCACCTTTCTAAGGTGTGAGTTCATTGTCTCAACAATACTTGCTTCCGTTTTTAACATCAACTCGTCAGGCTCAATTCTAGATTGCGAAATATTTGTCGATTCCTCTCCTTCCAAATCTCCCATGCCACAATGGAGGGGGAGATGTTCTATAGTTTGTGATATACACCTTTGACTGAATGTGTGGGCTAGCCTTTTAGAAGAGCTGTTAGAGTATTAGGGAAGGGGGTCAACCAATCCAGTCTATGCCTAAACCATTCCCAATATTTTTTGGAATATGAACAATTAAATAAAATATGATCGGCATCTTCTTCTCTTTGTTTACATAAAACACATCGGGAAGGACCCTAAATACCGAATTTGTGTAGCCTATCCATAGTCAGAATCCTGTTTTGGGATGCCAATCATAGAAAGAACCTAGCTTTTGGGAGACATGAAGAATCCCAACATAAATTTAGTGGGACTTCCACCTTTTCCCGAATTTGAGATTCTACTAAAGCCTTAAAGCCATTCTTTACACTATATTTGCCATCATTTTGAACTGTAATGACCAAGATATTAGTGAACCCCACTGTATTGTGAAAGAGACCAGGTAATGACCACAAAGATCCATTACCATTCCAACAGTTGACAAGAAGCGAGCAAGTGGAGGGCTTACTCTTGCCCAATAGCTGGCAAAACTATCATTTGGCCTTAGGGGCCTGTCTCGCTTCCCACCTAATGCGAGGGGAATCATGAATGATTGCTCTAAGAATTTTGATAACAATCCATTTTCCAGCCTGTCTAGCCTCCCCAACAAGCTCTCGATCATGTTTAAGCTTTGCTACTTGTGCCTTTGTGAGATCTTCATCAAGAAAAATCTTAGAGAGGAGAGAGAACAACTTTCTCTTTTCTCTAAGTGCACGAAGCTTGTCAGAAAAAGAGAGAAACTAGATGAAGAGGGTATCCCTTAGACCAAGCCAGTACTTGTCTAGTGTGATGTCAGAGATACCTAGCTGATCAATGAGGAAAGAGCGTCCATCAGAGAGAGGGTTGGAAGTGGGAGGGAGACTATGGACATGCAAGTTGAGCTCACGAGCACGTCTACACACTCATCATCTATCTTACCCTGAACAATCTTATCTAAATTCAATATAGGTGTAGTAGTAGTTGTGTTACTACAAAGAGAGGCCCACAATTTCACCTTCTGTTCAGTTTTAGAAATCAAAGAAGAGTGCTTTGTGACCATTTTCGTTTGCTGTTCTTTGATTGTATCTAGTTGCTCGATGATGGATTCCAAGTTGGTTTTTAAACCTACAATCTCAGAGGTGAAGGTATTAGAGAAGCGTTTGATATGAGAGGTGTTCATTCTTGTGCCCTGCTTGAGTTTTGCAATTGCCTCCATCAGCGACAGAACCTATTCTCTGAGCTGAGTATTGTCTGTTTCAAGCTTAGCAATGCAGTCACAAAGCCTCTGGTAGGTCAGAGGTTGGGTTTGTGACAAACATGTATCACCTGTAGTTGTTTTGAACAGCAGAATAAAAACACAAATTTGAGCTCAAAGATTTTTTAGTTGTCTTAAGAAGCAACAACCCAAACCCCTACGGGTATGATCCAGAAAGCAAGGACATGCCCATAAACAATCATGAGCCCTAGATCTAGTCATGGAAAGGATTGTAGTCCAGTAATAAGCCACAACAAACAAAGGTATAGAGGTCGCACGCAAAGAAAAGTCACAATAGTCCAGTATAAGGTCACAAAAGACAAAGATAAATAGGTTGTGCACATACAAAAACCCATGGGAGTCCAAAGACTAGTCCACAACCTTCACGCAAGAAGAGAAGAGCTCATATCTAGCAAAGATAGGGATCACGACAAGCCCAAATGGCGAATGGAGGCCACACACAGAAAAATCATAGGAAACCAAAAACAAACCACGACAGACAAGGATCATGACTAATCCAAACACAAACAACAATCGCACCTCGTTAAAGACTAGGGAAGCCATGGAATTGCACGGAGAAGGAAGGAGGGAAGTCAAGTGTGCATGCAAAAGTAATTGCAGAAGAACGTGAAAAGTTTAATGTGTTCATTGTGGGATATAAGGTTATTATTTTACGAGATAAATTAATTATTATATATATATATAAATAAATTTGTTATGCAATTAAGGAATAGACATGGAACTTGTCTCTTCATAACCTTATTTCCAATATAAATACAAGAGAGATTGCAACATTTGAAATACAAGTACAAAAATCATAGGTAGTATTATTTTATTTGCAGTGATCCTTTGATTTTAACAATCACTAGTTGGAAACTTCATGTATGCTATCATTTATACTCACACTAACATTTCTCATGGAGTACGAGTTGTAATATATGAGTAATCTTGGTAAGGCTCATTAGGATGCCATTAAATGGATCTTGTGGTATTTGAAATGCACTTTCAATAACTATTTATATTTTCAAGGAAGAGAGCTTCAACTATAGGGTTATGTTGATTCTAATTTGGGTGGCGAGATGGACAAAAGAGGATAGGCAAAGAGAGAAATCATACTCAAGAAAAGTGTGTTGCCAAAATTTTGGATAGGTTTGGAATATTGAAATGATTTCTGGGGAAGATTGTGTGAGAGTTTTTTCATCAACGTTTCGGATCATACTGTATGATCCATCATCAGGATGCCACTGAGTCACTGAGAGCAAAAAATGGAGTGCAGATCTAGGAGAGGGGATAAAAAGAGGATGGAGAGGAGGGAAGGGGCACGGAGACCGAGGAGGCACGGATGACGGAGGGGGAGAGAAGTCAAAAGAAGAAAATGAAGGAAGAAAGGATGAGAAATGAAAATGAGGTTTGGAATGACGGATGCTAAGGCAATTGCCACTCCTCTAGCTGATCACTTTCGTTTATCATCTCATATGTGTCCCAATACACAAGAAGAACAAGACTTAATGAAACGTATTATATATAAATTGAAAGTTGGAAGCCTCATCTATGCAATGATTTGTTTTTGCTCTGACATTTCTCATGCAGTAGGAGTTGTCATATATGAGTAATCCCGATAAGGGTTAATAGGATGCCGTTAAATGGACCTTGTGGTGTTGGAAAGATACTTACAACTACTCTTTATGCTTTCGAGGAAGAGAGCTTCAGCTATAGGGTTATGTTGATTCTGATTTGGGTTGTGTGCTGGACAAAAGAGGATAGGCAATGCTAGGAATTAGTCTCAAGAAAAGTATATTGCCAAAATTTTGGACAGGTTTATCATGATGAATGCTAAGGGAGTTGTCACTCTTCTAGCTGATCACTTTCATTTATCTTCTGATATTTGTCCTAAGAGACAAGAAGAATGAGACTTAATAAAATGTATTCCATATCTTTTAGCCTCATGTATGCCATGATTTGTATTGAATTTAACATTTCTCATGCAGTCGAAGTTGTCAACAAGTAATACTAGTAAGGATCATTGAGATTTCCTTAGATGGATCTTGTGGTATTTGAAAGGTACTTCCAATTACCCTCTATGTTTTCGAGGAAGAGAGCTTCAACTATAGGGTTATGTTGATTTTGATTTGGGTGGTGACCTAGACAAAAATGAATAGGCAAAGAGAGAAATCGGTCTCAAGAAAAGTATATTGCCAAAAATTTTGGTGGGTTTGGGATGACGGATGCTAAGGTAGTTGCCACTCCTTTAGCTGATCGCTTTGGTTTATAATTTGATATTTGTCCCAAGACACAAGAAGAACAAGACTTAACGAAATGTATTCCATATTCATTAGTGGTTGGAAGCTTCATTTATGTCATGATTTGTACTTACCCTAACATTTCTCATGCAGTAGAAGTTATCATATATGAGTAATCTTGGTAGGGCTCATTGAAATGCCATTAAATGAACCTTGTGACATTTGAAAGGTATTTCCAATTACTCTTTATGTTTTTGAGGAAGAGAGCTTCAACTACATGGTTCTGTTGATATCAATTTGGGTGGTGACATAGACAAAAGAGGATTACAATTTAATATTTGTAGGGGCAGCAATTAGTTTTATCTCTAGATTGCAACAATCAATTGCTCTTCCTTGAGTGGAGGCCAATTATGAGTATATATAGTTGCATAATATCTCTTGAGTTATTATTATATTAATTTCTCTAATATTTACATAATAATAATTTTTATATACATCTATATTTCTGTATAGATATACATCTCATATATACTAAATATATATACATATCTTCACTAGTTTTGCTTCATAGGTTTATCCGATTGAAGCTACCAAGCATCAACACTCCCTCTTAGCTAGGGAGGATAAATACAAGATTACCTCAATGTAAAATCAAGAAAGACAAGTTTAAGGGTTATGTTGATTCTGATTTGGGTGGTGACCTGGACAAAAGAGGATCATGATTAGCATATGATTTAATATTTGTTGGGGCAACAATCAGTTGGATCTCTAGATTGCAACAATCAGTTGCTCTTTCTTCAGCGGATGTTGAATACATGGTTGTATCTGAAGGGGCCACATAAATGATAGGGTTACAACAATTGTTGCATTAGTTGCAATGCAAAGAAAATGATATTTTTCTTTTTTTTGTGATAGTAGTATGTAATGTCCCATTCTCTATGCTAGGCCTTACAGGTGCTTTGTTGGTCTATCTTTCCATCTGGATAAGCTAACAACATTGATCTCGAGGATGCTAGCCAATCACAAGAGTTAATTTGGTTTCTTTGGGGAAATATTTTAAGTTGTGGAGCTTTTTTATAGTTAAGTCACTTTATTTTATAAAGTGGATTTATAAAGTTACTCTATGACTTAAAGTCATTTTATAACAAAAGTAACTTAAGTGACTAAAAGACAAAAATGGCTTTTATCTTACATTGCCTAGTTGTTTGTACTTCTCCTCATATCAATGTTATAAAAGCAACGAGCTTCCTTGGGATTGACACCATGAAATGTATCAATATTTTGAAGATAATCTTGGTTTCTTAAATGTGATTGATTTTCTTAAGGATGAAACCTCTTATGGAAAATCAAGAGGCTGGACGTAGCCCCAGTATCTCACCTTACTTACTCAGACTGGAATTAGAGGTAGCACATCAGAGGCAACATGAAATCTTCTTGAGATTACGACAGATAGAAGAGCACAATCAACTGAGAGGAAGGTTCTTGTGCCCAAGTCACTGGTGTATGGATATTAGTAGAGCAGTTAGAAGTTCAAAGCTAACAACTTGGGAGGACAGTCAATCTAAAACCCGCATGATAGAGGTAACTTCCACATCTTAACTGAGGCATTGCATGAGTATTAGTTGAGTAGAGTAGTGGTCTCCTTCTAGGGTCAGGATTATATGATAGAGTTATTGTGTGGAGATTGGTAGTCACATTTTCGTAGCTCTTTCTCAGAGGCCATAAGTTCCACGTACTCCAGCATGGGGACATCTACAGGACATAGTTTATATTGGTAGTGTGCTTGAGTGGTGCTATTGTGCAGCATTTGGAACCAAGTAGAGGTCATTTTGAGGCAGCTTAGGTAGTGGACTTAATTCAGTAGCAGCCAATATACCTAACTTCCAATGATGATGTCCTCATGTTGGTGAAATCGGGGTTGTACACAAATCATAAGTTTATTTATATCAAGGTATGCTTTTGCATTGATGTCTTCCTAAGTGAGTTAGGAGTTCATTCCATTGTTTCCTATATTTCAGATTAATATCTTCTATCATTTGTTGCAATCAATACTACATATGTCAATGCAAAACTAACATTCTTGAGTCTCCAATAATACAAAGTTTTTTGGAGTCGTTAAGTCAATTTGTTTGGGTAGCCGTCCCATACATTTTTTATAATAACCATAAAAGGATACTACAGTGGTATCAAAATTCTCAGCATCCAGGTTGTACATAAATTGGTTGAGAAAATTCCACGAGTCAAAGTTTAATTTATTTTATTAGATCAAGAGGGTATCATACATAGTAACACTATTTTCATGGTTAATAATCACACATCTCACAGCCACTGTAAGCATATTGAATTGTGTCATCATTTTATGCGCCATGTGATTGAAGAAGACAAGCTATGGGTTGCAAAGATTGATACAAATGTGAATCCAACTGTTGTATTGACGAAGATAGTGACAAAAGAGTTCAGATTCTTTAGGACTTTTCTTGGCCTTTGTTGAGTTTCAGAGGATCATTGCCTATTCAATATGTGTGTTCCAAAGGCAATAGTCTCTTGCATTTATATAGAAACTGAGTCAAGAAGGGCACATCCCTTCATGGGGAATTTCTATTCATTAATATGTGATTAATATAAATGGAAATTACAATTATGTGTATATATTCTAGTTATACTGCCTTGGGGAATGGGGGCATGGAGGAACAACGTGACAAGTTTTCGTGTGTAATGAGCACCCTAGAAATGCCCAAGAACTAAACCAACTGTTGAAAGAGATTCTAACATCTTTGCATAGATTTTGAAACCATATAACATGAACAAGAAGGAATTTAACATGAAGATTGAACCACTGCTGAAATAATATTAGTTCTCAAATACATAGCAATGAATTCCAAAGGCCAAACTCCAAGGGAATGACGTTTAAAATGTTACAAGAGAGGATAGACATCTTTGAATGCCAAGAACGAATCTATAACTCACACCTCCAAGCTCTTATCAAATGCAATTCACAATCATCCCATGCTAAACAATAAAGCTCCCACCGCTATTTATACTTTCCCTACACCCTTTTAGAAGGAAATAAAATATTAATTAATTGCATTCATTAGAAGCATCCTCCTTCCAATAATTAATGCATTCTCTAGAAACTCCTCCCTTACAATACAATAATTAATTGTGCTTCTAGAAAATTAAATTACTAGAGGCTTCCCCCTTTCCAATAATTAATGCACTGTCTAGAAGCATCTCCTTGCAATACAATAATTAATTAAATATAAAGTCACCTTTTAATTTTAATTTATTTAATTACTTTATAGGAAATTAATTTAACTACCAAAGTGGGGACACTACAGCCCGCCCTCCTTGAAATTGCTTGTCCTCAAGCAATCCAACAACACAATGAACTTCAACCTCCACTCGGATCCCAATTGAAGTAATATGTGATATCCCTGTGGACATTAAACCAATTGCTGACTAGCATCATTAGGACCAACCACATGTCTTGCAGCCTAGCACCCAAAACTTGTATTGATGATGTAGAAGTCAAAATGTCACCAGAAGGAAACTCTGTAGAAGATCTATGAAAACTCTTCTTCCCTATATCCACCCACATAATATATTTTGGACTAGAGTCTTGATCATCACCAACATGCATTGAAAAAGATGTAGCTACAAGCGAACCATATGCACTCATGCTAATTGTATCAACAATAGGTGTAGCCACATCGAAATATATGGACATAGGAATAGCACTAATTGCTGCAACTGAAAACTGAACCGAGTCTATAGCTGATGAAAACTCATAATCAACATGTGTGCCATCATTAGAACATACACCAACCATTGCATGCATATTGCTAAAATCCTCGTTGGATGGTTCAACTGACACAGAAGTGGCTATTGATATGATAGTATCCTCGCATTCTCCTAATCCCACTATTGTTGCACCACTATCCCCTGACAAATCTTCATATGTGGACCCCTGACTCTGCACATATGACTCAATACCAGATTATGAATCAATAATACTAGAGCGTAAACCCACATCTATTGACTTTATTGAAACACTCACATCACCAACATCATAGTCGAGTGGCTCTATACTTGTCTCGATCCCATCTGAGGAATCAACTACCTCCTGTATTGGAGCAACATACAAATCATCAATATTGATGCCCATCTATCTAGCCATAAGTTGCAACATCATATCCATTCGCCTATTCTACTCCTGTTGCATCATATCCATTTGCCTATTCTTCTCTTGTTGTATCATATCCATTCGCCTATTTTACTCTTGTTACATACGCTACCCTTCCTCTAATGTACCTAGTAACCTGAACATTACATTTTCCTGATCTAGATCGATATACATTTTGTCAAACACTTTTTTCACTATCCGGCTATTCCAAATTCCCTATAAGACCTCCATAGGATGGCAGGACTTATAGCTCTAATACCACAATAATGGGCACCCTGGAAATGCTCAAGAACTGAACCAACTACTGAAAGAGATTCTAATGCCTTTGCATAGATTTTGAAACCATATAACATGAACAAGAAGGAATTTAACATGAAGATTGAACCATTGCTGAAATAATATTTGTTCTCAAATACATAGCAATGAATTCCAAAGGCCAAACCCCAAAGGAATGACGTCTAGAATGTTACAAGAGAGGATAGACGTCCTCTAATGCCAAGACCAAATCTCTAACTCGCACCTCCAAGCTTTTATCAAATGCAATTCACAATTATCTGATGTTAAACAATGAAGCTCCCACCTCTATTTATACTTTCCCTACACCCTTTTAGAAGGAAATAAAATATTAATTAATTGCATTCATTAGAAGCTTCCCCCTTCCAATAATTAATGCATTCTCTAGAAACTCCTCCCTTACAATACAATAATTGATTATGCTTCTAGAAAATTAAATTACTAAAGGCTTCCCCCTTTCCAATAATTAATGCACTATTTAGGAGTTTCTCCTTGCAATACAATAATTAATTAATTAAATTAAATATAAAGTCACCTTTTAATTTTAATTTATTTAATGACTTTATAAGAAATTAATTTAATTGCTAAAGTGGGGACATTACATCGGGATAGGGAGACAGAGGGGCCTAAAATTTGGGGACAACCGAGGGAAGGTAGTGACACATAGTAGGGGCTCTATATACTATATATATAGTACTTAAAATGCTAATTATGAAAAAACATTGCAAATATAAGATATAAAGATGCAAAAGAGTAAATACTTGAACACTGCATTGAATTGGAACGTTGAACATTGAAACATAAATAATGGAATCAACAAATAGACAACATTGGGACATCCTCCCATCCTCGACGGAGGTGGTGAAATTTGGTGGGAACGCTAGTCCCCAAGTCCCCGGTGCATTCCCCTCTTTGAGAGGTGGGGCAAAAAAAGGGGGGATACATCTCCGTGTTACTATGGTATATATATACATATGTGTGCGTGTATAAATATCTATGTATAATATGTCTCGAGTCATTATTATATTAATTTATCTAATATTTACATAATAATAATATTTATGCTTACATGTATATATACATCTCATACATACCAAATATATATACATATCTTCACTAGTTTTGACTCATAGCTTTATCTAATTGAATCCACCAAATATCAATTCTCCCTCTTAGCTAGGGAGGATAAACACAAGATTACCTCAATGTAAAATCAGGAAAGACAAGTTTAAGGATATCTTTGATCAAAATATATTCACTATTTAGATATTGTCTCATGATATTAAGAGTAATGGCCTCAGAATATCGAGTCACGTGATATTCACCAAGTACTCAAAAAATGTCTATAGATAATTTACCCTCAATAATACTTAGTATAGAAACATTCATGGTCTGTTTAAGGAACTTAATCCACCATGCAAGATATAATCTATCATGATCTATCTCAAACATCGTAAGATGTCCATCACAATATAAGGGTATGGTTTGTTTAAGGAAATTAGTCACCATGCAAGTTATCATTTATCATGATTTGCCTAGACATCATAAGATGTCCATCACAATAGGTGGTCATGGTTCGTTTAAGGAACTTAATCCACAATGCAAGTTATAATCTATCATGATCTGCTTAGACATCATAAGATGTCCCTCTCAATAGAAGATTAAGTTATTCAAAGGTTGTCACCTTCCAATAACTTTTACAAGCATAATCATTTTGAAGTTGTCACTTCCTAATTATGTACATGTGAGACAGGTCCATCAAAATCATGCAGTCACACACATGAATTTTTAGACCCCCTCTAAATATCAATCTTTTGAGCTCCTCGTCCAATGTTGCCTCTGACGAAGTGTCACTCCCTCTGAATCTAATATAAATCTTTCTTTTCCTGTATGGACATACGTGAAGAGAAAAGAAAAGATCAAGACAAATAACTTTTATAATTAATAATACGTATAAAAATACAAATAATGAGTAGATAAATGTAATACTCAATAATAATAAATACTTATCTCATATGTATCAAATCATAATGCCTCCATATGTGTCAAATAAAAAATATGCCTACTACTATTTAAAACATATGCAAATTATCTTAGATTTCAAGACAACTCATTCTACTATTCAATATTTAATCTTGCTTATACCATTTGATTCATAATATGAAGTTATTAAATAGCATTCCTTGAAAAATATTGTTCTCATCAATTGCCATATATATAAGAAACTTAAATTATATATTTCATAACAATGTGAAAAGAAGAATTAATAATGTACCATGTATATGTTGAAAAATTTAATACGGTGGTTGTCTTGCCCCTGGAGCCAAACGCCCACCTACCACCTGACAACCAACAGAACAGATAGAAAAAACATGAATACAGTAGGTGAGATTTTTCGAATTTGGAAATGAGAGGGAAAAACGTTTTAGGTCAGAAGACAAAAGGAATGTTTCTACATTCATTCATGGTAGTGTAGAGGTTTGCAGATCTAGCCAATAGTGGCATGTTGTGATGGTTAAGTTGTTGTGTTGTTATCCTTGCCATCAAGGTTCAAATCTCATGGGGATGAGGTCCCCCGTTTGTGGCCTCACTGGTTCATAGCTCTAGGTCAAAGCGTTTACCCCTCTAAAAAATAGTAGAGGTTTGCAGATCAAGTAGATCACAGAGAAGTTGCAGAGCTGAGCAGAGAAAAAAGAAGGAAAGAAGTTTGTGCCTGCAATTGCACGTGCTTTCCTTGTTCACTTTGTAAGTTTGTTGTTGTTTAGATTTGTTCTGTTGAAGCAGTGATTGCTCCAGGCACCTTTGTATGCAACCATTAGAGTTGCAGGTTTAAAGTTTATTGAAGTTTGAAGTATTATCAATTTAGGGTTATTTTAGGTTTTTCTGGTTGAAGCCGAATACTCCCAGATTTTGTAATAGTTTAATGAAAGATTGAATAGAAAGCAAGCAAGCATACTTGAATCTATTGATCTTCGCTTGTATGTTGCATTTGAGAAATTTGTTTGAAAGCTTAAAGCTTTGGCTCTCTGGTTTTAATGGTGAATGCATTCACGTTGGAATTTTCAAAGTTATAAACATTAGTTGGAGTCGAGCTCACTCGGCATCCATTGGTGCCGAGTATTTCATTGTGGCCGAGCATTGCCTTTGTGTGCCGGGCTTACTCGACTTCCTTGTGCTGAGCTAACTTGGCACCTATATTCTTCCTGTCACTCGGCACCTGCTGCCTGTCACTCGGCATCTGTTGGTGCCGAGCAAATTTCCACTCGGCACATTCACGATCCGAGCAAAACTAGCACTCGGCAATTGTGAGTGCCGAGTAAAGTTTTTAGGTTTAGGGTTGAGTTGTGAGTTGAAATTTAATCTATAATTCTCACATGGTAGCAGAGCTTTGAGGCCCCACATCCAAAGCGAGTTAGGGCATTTGTTTTTCTTGGGATATTTATCATGGCAGGAGATGCAGGAAAGATATGGCAGCAGCCACCATCATTTAATGGACAGAATTATGATACATTTGCAAAGAAGATGAAGACCATTATGGTTGCAAATGATTTGTGGGAGTTTGTAGTTAATGGGTTCAATAATGTAACAGACCCAACTCAGTATGCTGCTCTCACAAATGCACAGAAGACTCATTTGAAAGAGTCAAGGAGGAAAGATGCAAAAGCACTAAGTTTGATTGAAGCAACAATGACATAGTCTATATTCCCTAAGATTGCAGCAGCAAATTATGCAAAGGAAGCTTGGGATATCCTTGAGACAAACTTCAAGGGGACTGATAAAGTCCGTACAGTAAAGCTACAGAACATAAGGAGGGAATTTGAGAACCTTCAGATTAAGGAAAATGAATCAGTTGCAGACTTCAGTTCAAGGACCTCCAATGTAATTAATCAACTGAAGTCAAATGGAGAAGACTATCAAGAGCGGAGGATAGTGGAAAAGATATTGAGGAGTTTACCTCATAAATATGACCATTTGGTCATGACCATAGAAGAGGCAAAAGACCTCACTGTTTTGACAATGGATGAGTGTATGGGTTCTCTTCAAACCCATGAGCATAGGATCAATAGATCTACTTCTTCTACTTCCCAAGAGCAAGCATTCAAGGCTCAGTCAAATCCAAGAGGAAGAGGGAGAGGAAGAAATGGCTCAGGCAGAAACTCCAGAGGCAGAGGCTGAGGAAATGGAGGACAAAGAAATACTGCAGCAGAAAGCTCAGGAAGAGCAAATGGAGCAAGTAGCTCACAAAATACTTCAAGAGGAGGTAAGAAAAACTACAACTCAAATAAGAGTAATGTAGAATGCTACTACTATCATAAATATGGGCATTATGCAAATGAATGCTGGAAGAAGCAAAATGATCAGTCAGGACAAGCAAATGTGGCTGATGTGAACATGGGAAGTGGACCCAATGCTGCTGCCTTCATCATGTGTAATGTTGGTGAAGAAGGAAGCCCTGAGGTTTGGTACCTCGACAGTGGATGTAGCAACCACATGAGTGGCAATGAAACCTTGTTTTCATTCATTGACAAGAGTTTCAAATCTGAAATTAAAATGGGTAACAATGAAACCCTACCAGTTGTGGGCAAAGGATCTATTATGGTCCGCACCAAGAAAGGTGAGAAAAGGGAAATACAAAATGTGTATTTCACTCCTGGTATGAAGCACAATTTGATGAGCATTGGTCAGCTCATTCAAAATGGATACAAAGTGCTGATGGAGAATGACATGTCTATCATTCATGAAAAGGATGGGAGCAAGAATTTACTTGCAACAGTTCAAATGACAAAGAACAGAATGTTTCTCTTGAGGATAGAAACATGTTTCTCATCCCAAGTTAGTGCTGCACCTCACACACAATCAGCTCTAAGGAGTGTGATTGAAGACCCTTCACGGTTGTGGCACCTCAGGTGTGGTCATCTTGGCTATGCTCGTTTAAATTTTTTATCAAATAAAAGAATGGTAGATGGTTTGCCATGTGTAGGAAATTCTTGTGACAAGTGTGAGGCTTGTATTTTGGGTAAGCAACATAGGCTTCCCTTTAATTCTGGAAATTCTAGGAGGGCTAGATATCCATTAGAGTTAGTGCATACTGACCTAGTCGGTCCTATGCAAGTTACTTCCATTGGGGGGAGTACTTATTTCATGACATTCATTGATGATTTCAGTCGTAGGACATGGGTGTATTTCTTAAAGAATAAATCTGAAGCATTTGATAAATTTGTAGAATTTAAAGCTTATGCTGAAAGAGAATGTGGACACTATATCAAAGTCCTTAGATCAGATAGAGGAGGGGAGTATACCTCCAATTCTTTTGTAAATTTTTACAGGAAACATGGCATAAAGAAAGAGCTCACAGCTAGCTACACACCACAGCAGAATGGAGTGGCTGAAAGAAAAAACAGGACCATTGTTGAATTGGCAAGGAGCATGATGAAAGAGAAAGGTCTCCCAACTGAACTTTGGGGAGAGGCTGTGGCAACAACAGTTTACCTAATTAATAGGTGTCCTACAAAGGCAGTTCGTGACAAAATTCCAATGGAAGCTTGGTCACGAATAAGATGGACAATTGAACACTTAAGGGTGTTTGGATGTGTAGCATATGCACATGTGCCTAAAGAGCAAAGGCAAAAATTTGATGATAAAGGTGTGAAGTGCATTTTCATAGGGTACAGCCTAGAATCAAAGGCATACAGATTGTATGACCCATTGAACAACAAGATGATGCTTTCAAGAGATGTGGAATTTCTTGAAAATCAGTCTTTGTATGGTTCAATTAATGAGTCACTAAGCACTTCTAGTAAAGTGCCAATTATGAGTGAAGAAGATACTGATGAACAGCAAGAAGGAGCAAATAGAAGAAAAGGAAAGCAGATTCAGACATTGCCGAGCTCCTTTAGGCATGACCGAGTGTCAGTGCCGAGTACCAGTGAAGACCGAGCTAGTTGGCAATGCAGTAGCAATGAAAGATTCTAATCCCACACTCTCCTCCCTATTACCAAGAAAGACCAAGAGTCTTAGGGAGATATACCAAGATGAAAGGTATGAAGATTATGATGAGTGTTAATTTTGCATTATTTTCTAATAGTGATCCAGTATATTTTGAGGAAGCTATTAAGGAGAAGAAATGGTGTAATGCCATGGATGAGGAAATAGATGCCATAAAAAGGAATGAGACATGGGAGCTAACTGAATTGCCTCCAAAGAAGGAAGTGATTGGAGTGAAATGAGTCTATAAGACCAAATGCAATGCTGAAGGCAAGATTGATAGGCATAAGGCAAGGCTGGTAGTCAAGGGCTACAAATAGCAGTATGGAAGAGATTATGATGAGACCTATGCCCCGGTTGCAAGAATGGAAACTATGCGTGTTGTCATAGCAATTGCAACCCAGCACAAGTGGAAGGTATTTCAAGTGGATGTGAAGTCTGCCTTCCTTAATGGTGTATTGAAAGAAGAAGTGTATGTGGAGCAGCCACCTGGTTATGAAGTTACAGGTGAAGAGAACAAAGTATATAGGTTGAAGAGAGCTCTTTATGGGCTCAAGCAAGCTCCACGGGTAGGATTGACTCATATTTGATGAGCAACGGCTTTAGCAAAAGCAATGGTGAGCCCACTCTTTACATCAAGGCAGCAGATGGTAATGTATTGATTGTTGTCTTGTATGTAGATGACTTAATTTTTACTGAAAATGATAAGGCTCTAATTGGTGAGTTCAAAGAGGCCATGAAAAGTGAATTTGAAATGATAGACCTAGGTCTCTTGAAATACTTTCTAGGCATAGAAGTAAAACAAATGCATGATGGCATCTTCATCTCTCAAGCAAAGTATGCAGGGCAGATCTTGGAGAGATTTAAAATGTAGAACAGTAAGGCAGCCCCAACATCAACAGCAGTAGGTCTAAAGTTGAGCAAGGAAGACTCTAGCAAGAGAGTGGATCCAACACTATACAAGAGTATGGTTGGAAGCTTAATGTATTTGACTGCAACTCGGCCAGACCTAATACATGTAGTAAGTCTGATTTCTAGATTTATGGAAACACCAAAAGATTCCCATTGGCAAGCGGGAAAGAGGATCCTAAGGTATGTGAAAGGTACCAAGGGATTTGGTATTTTGTATACTGCAAGTTGGTTGGTTACACAGATAGTGATTGGGCTGGAAGTTTAGATGATAGGAAGAGCACTTCCGGATACATGTTTCATATGGGATCGGGTGCAATTTCATGGGCATCCAAGAACAACCTATTGTTGCTCAATCTACAGAAGAGGCTAAATACATTGCAGCAAATGCAGCAGCATGTCAAGCAATTTGGCTAAGGAGGATCTTGACAGATTTGAATGAAAGGCAAGAGGATGGAACCACAATTTATTGTGACAACATCTCATCAATTGCATTGTCCAAGAATCCAATCTTCCATGGGAGAAGCATGCATATTGAGATCAGATATCACTTCATCAGAGAGTTGGTGGAGAATGGGGATATCAAGATGGATTTTTGCAAGTCAGAGCAGTAGCTAGCAGATATTTTCACCAAGCCATTAGGCATTGGATCTTTTGTACACCTAAGAGAGTGTCTTGGTGTAGTTGATTTGGATCAGCTGTGATCCTTGTTTGTTTGGCTCAGGACAAAGGGAGAGTGTTGAAAAATTTAATACGGTGGTTGTCTTGCCCCTGGAGCCAAACGCCCACCTACCACCTGACGACCAACAGAACAGATAGAAAAACCATGAATACAGTAGGTGAGATTTTTCGAATTTGGAAATGAGAGGGAAAAACGTTTTAGGTTAGAAGACAAAAGGAATGTTTCTACATTCATTCATGGTAGTGTAGAGGTTTGTAGATCAAGCAGATTAGAGAGAAGTTGCAGAGCTGAGCAGAGAAGAAAGAAGGAAAGAAGTTTGTGCCTGCAGTTGCACGTGCTTTCTTTGTTCACTCTGTAAGTTTGTTGTTGTTTAGATTTGTCCTGTTGAAGCAGTGATTGCTCCAGGCACCTTTGTATGCAACCATTAGAGTTGCAGATTTAAAGTTTATTGAAGTTTGAAGTATTATCAATTTAGGGTTATTTTAGGTTTTTCTAGTTGAAGCCAAATGCTCCCAGATTTTGTAATAGTTTAATGAAAGATTGAATAGAAAGCAAGCTAGCATACTTGAATCTATTGATCTTCCCTTGTATGTTGCATTTGAGAAATTTGGTTGAAAGCTTAAAGCTTTGGCTCTCTGGTTTTAATGGTGAATGCATTCACGTTGGAATTTTCTAAGTTATAAACTTTAGTCGGAGCCGAGCTCACTCGGCATCCATTGGTGCCGAGCATTTCATTGTGGCCGAGCATTGCCTTTGTGTGCCAGGCTTACTCGGCTTCCTTGTGCCAAGCTAACTCGGCACCTATATTCTTCCTGTCACTCGGCACCTGCTACCTGTCACTCGGCATTTGTTGGTGCCGAGCAAATTTCCACTCAGCACATTCACGTGCCGAGCAAAACTGGTCCATGCTTATAAAAAAATTTGTCCAAATCTTTGAATACTTGGATCCACGGGATTGTATTTTAATTTTGTCTATGACTTCATGTTTCTCAGACCTTTCTTCACTTCATCTACTTTTCCGGTCCGGATAACTTGCGCTTCAACAAGATATCGCCATCTTTAATTTCAGTCAATACCATTCTTAATTGACTCCCCTTCACTATGTCTTTGCAGGCTTCAACAAAATTTCAAACCAAACATTATCCATGATGTTTTCACCAACTTTTGCAGATGAAGCAGTTTAGTGCTGCCAAGCTCATTGTACACAAACATGATTAGATACAGGTATGTCCACATTCAATGCGAGTCTTTAAGTGTGACTATGTGATTGTAATTGGGCCGCTTGTGCTGACTGCGGCAGGGCTGCAACAGGATCCTTCATGCCAAGTTGGAGAGCGATTGGCAGCATTCAATGCTGTCACCGTGCGCTATTCTCAGATAATGTAAAATAAACAAATGTTCGATGTTTTGAACTTACAATTTGGCGTCCATCCTTGCCCACATCTGATTTGTTTTTGCAATAAATCTGATAGAGATCTCGAAGCTCTGATATGTAAAATCTGCACTTTTGTTAAACCTCACAGGTTAGCATGGTCTAACTCTTACTATCAAAACGATCCTTGAGATTGAGTGGCTCTGATATCATGTTGAGGTTTAGAGGACTGCAGCAAAGGTATTAGCACTGTCTGTTCGGTACGTGTGCTCCAAAGGCAGCAATCTCTTTTATTTATAATGAAAATGTCTCAAAAAGAGACATGTTTATTTATTAATATATGATTATTATAAATGACAATTACAACTACGTGTGAGTTTATATATATATATATATATTGAGTCATTAATATATTATTTTTTCTAATATTACCATAATAATATATATATACATCTTATATATACTAAATATATAGACATATCTTCACTAGTTTTGACTTGTAGATTTACTAGATTAAGGCTACCAAAAATCAACAGTCTTGTCAATGTCTGATAGCAGTGGTAAAGTGGGGAATCTCTGTACATGTATAGGAGTGGTTGGGTTTTAAGTGGAAGATTGTTGAAATGAAACCCAAAGGACCTACTTCTTCCCTCCCAATTGTTGAGATTGTCCAGCTTCTTTCTAGAGACATGTAGTGTTTAATTGGAGATCTATATATATTGTATATTATTACTGTTGTATATTGTGATGTAAGTTAACTAGAAACTAATAAGAGATTTCGTTGTTTCTAAAGTGGATGTAGCCATCTTGGTAACCACTATAAAATTTGTGAATTTTTTTTTTTGTTTTGCTTTATTGTGTATGCTTTAATGTTTCATTATTTGTCATTCTTTTTAAACTTTACGTTCTTAACTTGTCATATTTTGGACGGTTTAAATATCACACACTAAGGCTTGATTCCTAGACTAAAAGTGTTAAATAGGCAAAGCTGACTATTTTTTTCCAAGTTTAATTTCTTCCTTAATGTATGATGTTTAAGACTGACCACCATATTTAGGTAAGTTCCCTCACTCGGAACTGACTATTTCCTTAATCTATACTTAATATCCAATTGATCCATAAGGAACGTTGTCTTATTGTCTAAGAGCCTACATATGGCAGCTTCATCCCTCCACCCCCATACTCTTTCTTGTCCACCACGGCACTCATGTTACATAGTATGGACTTATGAAATTTGGAGAGGACAGGTGAGCAGTTGGAACAATTATGAACGACTGTTTCATTTTCTTATGGTTGACCAACCAACTGTCTTCTATCAAAATTTCAATTATCGGAAAACTCGCAGTGGCAGATCAACTTTGCATTGCCGTCCAAAAATTTAGCATCACCCAGAATTCAATAGAAGTTTGAATAATCGATAGTGTCTGTCTGAATATAGATGCCTATATCGGACAAACGAAAGAACATAAACCATAGTACGTAACGAGGGTGTCATTAACAAGATGAAGATTCGAAGCCGGCAACTTCGCTATAGTTCACACATCAGCATTACTGATTCAAATCTTGGGGTTCACCATGAAACATCTAGAACCGAAAAATCTACGAAAAAAAATTGGTCTCACAACGTGCCGGCCACTCAAAAAGATGGGCTTGATAATCAAAGCCCTGACTTATTATTAATCTGCTAGCTAAACCAATTTTCTAGAATATGTATGCTGACAAGTAATGGTAGATTTTACTGCTTGCCGTCGGCAAACGGTTTCCTAAAAACACTTGATGCCCAAGTTAGTCTCACTCTATGACTTTTTCCTAGTCATTGACGTGAAAGTAACGAAGGCGTATACTTCAAGATCCGACCATTTCTTCATAATTTCCTCGAAATCTATATGAATGAAAGTTTCAATTTTGGCTTCTCAAGCACTTGTATATTAAGCTGCCCACAGGCATGTCGATCATTCAGAAGTGACCAATCGGAACGAGAAGCTTAGAAGAAATGGCTTCATTTGATATGGTGGAAAACGCTGAAATGGTAGAGGATTTTGAAGTCTCTTGCACTCCTGAAAACTCTGAGTTTTGTGTGGGGCTGAAGAGAAGTATTGAGGAGTTGAAGGAGCTTTTGTTGGAGAGAGATGTGTCTACTGTTGGCGTTCATTGCATTGGAGGTGGTGGGAAAACAACTCTCGCGTTGGCTCTGTGTAATGATCCTCAAATTAAAGGTTATCTCCCTTTCACTAGTTGTGGTCTGTTAATAACCAATTGTTTTATTATCTGTGATATTCTGGCCTCATTTTGCAACTCACAAATGCGCCTTTGCGCCAAAATAAGCAATAATAATAGATGATGTTCCACAAGACAGTGAATTTTCCCAACAAGCCTTCGAGTGAATTAAAACTTATCTTAAAACTTGGTCAATGAGTACTAATGAAAAATCATCAACTTAGCAGCCTTCACCATCACAGTTATTCTTCTTGTAGAATAATAATCAATTAAACTAAATATATTAGAGTTAATGAGGAATGCAGCATGAAAATTATCCCAGTTTTTGGTATTTCACATCTAAAATTGTTTAGCCTCAATTTTTATTATTGCTATGCATGCTTATTTACGTAATCTAACATTTTAAAATAGAGGTTAGATGTGATATAATTATAGACATTTCCAATAGAATCAATTATTATTGCTATGCATGCTTATTGACGTAATCTAACATTCTAAAATAGAGATTATATGTGATGTAATTATAGACATTTACAATAGAATCAAGCTCAAGGATCTTCACCTTTTGACATTCCATTAGTCTAAATAAATATATACTAATTTTCTCGCGAGGGCTTCTTATCTTCTTAAAGTTCTTGTGATGGACTATTCAATAGTCAATATCCAATATTATTGTAAGGTTGCATTTTAATTTCTTTTTATTATCTAATGTATTATGTCTAAAATACATTTGTTTCTTATTAGGCTACTTCAAGGACAATGTGATTTTTATCACTATCTCTCAGTCTCCAGATCTCAATGAAATATTAGAAAGTATGTGGGTGAAGATTCTGAAAAGGGATAAACCCAAATTCCAAAACATTGAAGATGGGCATCTACAATTGCAACAACAACTTCTAATACAATCAGAACCAACTTTGATGATATTAGATGATGTTTGGTCAAAAGAAGTTTTAGATAAATTACTCTTTGAAGGAACAAGATACAAGACCCTTATAACATCAAGAGATAGTTCTATTATTCACAAAATGGATTCTACTAAACTGTATCAAATACCATTGTTGGGTGAACGAGATGCTTTATCACTATTCTGCTATTGGGCTTTTGGACGACCATCAATTCCAAATACTATGGATGTAAATCTAGTCAAGAAGGTATGATTTTTTCAAGATTGAAAACATTCATAAGTATAGTTACTATATATATAACCTTTTTTAAAATTTTATTTGAAACAAAAAAAATTATAGAAAAATTCATGTGATTGATATTAGGGCATTTAAACACATGCCTCTTAAATTATATATTTAATTTTATCATGTGCAAAAAATCAAGATAATTGTAATCTCATTTCATGAATTATAGGTATTGGAAGAATGTCATGGTTTACCACTAGCTCTAAAGGTGATTGGGAGCTCCTTAAATGGACAAACCAATGTGGCTTGGGAGAGAGCGAAGAACAAGCTTTCCAATGGAGAAATTATATCAAATTATCATGAAGAAGGGTTACTTAGATGTTTGAAATCTAGTATTGATTCCTTAGATGATGTAGTCAAAGAGTGTTTCTTAGACTTGGCATTATTTCCTAAGGGCAAAAAAATATGTGTCGATGCATTACTACAGATTTGGGTTAATATCAGGAAGATAGAGTGGCAAGATGCTATTGAGATCTTATTTAAACTTGCAAGAAGAAATCTTATAGTTTTAAGCAATGACCAAAGGTAAATTTCATTTTTTTAACATGCAAATCTAGTTTTTAAAAACGTTTTAAAACAATCAACTGACATGTTGCTTGTGATAAATAGAAACAAAAGGACACTCTCTTATGGAAATGCATCGGAGTTGAACTTTTCTCAACATGATGTCATGCAAGATTTATCCTTATATTTGGGATACCATGACAATTTAGAGCATAGGAAGAGGTTACTTATGCTTAGAAGGATTGGGCATGATATTCTAGAGGAATGGAAGCTATATAACAATATAACATTCAATGCTCAAATGGTTTCAATTCACACAGGTGAGTTATTTAAGATATTTTTAAGGCATAAAATATCATTATGACATTTTGTATATTCGTCCTTCAAGCATCTTATTCTTCATTTACAATATTAACTTAAATTGTTTTTAGTAATTTTCTGTCTATTTTGAAATTCATAAGACACAAATAATTTTATAAAAATTACTCGATAAATCATAGAACATAAGTTATTCTATTTTTAAAAATGTACTATTTTATTTTTCATACATTTTCATGTATATATCATTAATTTTATTTTCCTAGTTCACTAATTCAAAATATTCTTAATTTTTTCTCTTTATTCTATGTCTGTGTTATTTTTAATATATAGTTATATATCTCATGTTCAAATATCTTATTTCTTTCACAAGATTTTTTTTAATGTTGAACTATAGCTCTAATATTGACATTTTCCTATATAATATGAGAACTAATAACTAAACTAATTCTTTTTATCAAAACAAAATTTTTCTAATTGTATTTTTTATTTGATATGTTTATGTAGGACCTATGAAGGAATCTGAATGGAATGAAATGATATTCCCCAAAGTGGAGGTTTTGGTATTGGTATTTAGTGCTAGTGAATACTTCCTTCCCCCATTTTTGAAAACCATGAAAAGTTTGAAAATTATCATGATTTTCAATTATGGTTCAAAAAAGGCTACACTAAAAGGCCTAGATGCCTTATCTTCACTCCCTCAACTAAAGGTTGTCCATTTGGAGAGGTTGTCTTCAGTTTCCATTGGAAACATTAAAAGTATGCCAGATAACTTAGAGAATCTATCATTAAGCTTATGTGAAGGGATAGAAAACACATCCAACTTCAATAATACCCATATGAGGTCATTTAACTTGGACCATTCTAGTAACTTGGAGGAGTTACCCTCTAGTATATTTGACATGCCAAATGCTCAACTATGGTCTATCACTAATTGCCATCTTGTAAAAGATATATCACTTAACATTGGCAATCTATCCAATCTAAGAGTGTTAAGGCTATCTGCATTGCCAAGCTTGAAAAAGCTTCCTACATCAATTGGAAAACTTGGAATGTTGGAATATTTAGACATTTCATTATGTGAGAATCTAAGAGAACTTCCAGAGGAGATAGGTAAACTTAGAAATTTGATTGAACTTGATATGAGAGAGTGTTCATGTTTGAAGAGGCTTCCAAAATCTGTATGTCAACTAACTTCCTTGAAACATGTTATGTGTGATGAGAAGATTGGAAAGCACTGGCTACAAGCTAAGAGAATTTCCATTCCTACACTTGAAGTTGAAATTATGGAAGTACATTTTAGTTTGGATTGGCTTGATGACTGAGTTACTTCCAAACCCCTACAACAAGCATACATTCAAATTAAATTTCATTAATATTTATGTAATTTTATAGTTTGAAATTATTTTTGAACTATAAAAAAGAAATAAAGTTTCAGGTGCATGTAGTTCACCCAAAGTAAATCATGGAAATGTAATGTGGAAATTTATTCTGATTCATCTATAAATGTAATTTGCAATATTTTTTACTCAAGTAGTTAACTTTCTATATCTAGTAAATCTAATTTATTATTCATTTGTTTTACATTTATGATTGAGTTCATGAATATGATCCAAGCATGTTATATTCTAGGTGTAAAGGAAAAATGTAGATTATATATATATATATATATATATATATATAGAATTCATTTATAAATGATTATAATCTAATAATTTAAATAATTACTATGGTTATTAAATTTGAACGAAAATGTGTAATTGGTTTCTCTAAAAAATTAAATAGTTTGATCTGTTATAAAGTTTGGTTTGTTATACTCATAGTAATTTATGTTGTGGGATGGTCCATAAAAGTATATAGAGAAATATATGGTTGAAATTGATTTTGGATTCAATAATGTAATCTTCTTCACATTAATTTATTTTCAAATCACACTCAATGACCAAACATCAAGATAATAAAATATATGGAAAAGATAAATCATATTAAAGTTTATAATGAAATAGTTTAGTATTAAAATGAAACATTCTACCTTTATAATATAATTAAAATATCTTATAAAAAATCTCAAAAGAAATAAGAAAAAGTTTCATCCAATCTATGAAAATACTACATTTATATCTTGATGCAAATGCTTATATTATTAGGAAGAAACACAAGCAAGTCGATCTTTATAGAATTTAAATTAATATTAACCTAAAATTAACATTACTATTGAATTTTTTACTGATTTTTATAACCAATAGGACAATATTAAAATTATGAACTAGTTAAATCACTTTTTTTTTTAATAGGTAAAAGGCCAAGAGGCCCAAAATTGGGTATAGATTTAAAAAAACCATCTCAATTATGCACCAAAGATTAGAGATGGACATGTATCCTTGGTGTAGCCCTAACATAAATATCTTAGAGTGATTTATGCTCTCTCTCTCTCTCTCTTTGCATGCTCACACTTCTTTTCACTTCATCGATGGTGATGCAGAGCTCTTCATCCATCACCTCAGACGACTTCTTCCCTAGGACCCCTTCTCTGACTTCGGGGATGTCACCTCCATGTTCCACTCACTTATGCTTGCCTTGTGGGATTCTGCCCTTCTCTCCATTGCCCACTGCACCTCCTCGGTCACCCTTGCCCCACTCACTAGTCTTGCCCCATGAACTAGTGGTATCCTTCCATTGTATGCTTCGGTCTGCTACACCCACTTCTTCCTCCCTTTCCTCTCAATTGAGGCTCAACGACCACCACTTTCTTCACCATAAGAAATGGAAGTTCACTTTGCTGCAGTGTAGATCACTTTGTGCCATGTTCTTCTAGTTTCCAAATCTTATTTGGTGCACCATGTTTCCTCGCCACCCACCCCCCCTTCCACTCTGGACCTTCACTCCCTTGCCTTCCTTGCCTCCACCCTTTATGATATTCTTGGGCAACCCCCTCTCCATCTCATCCTCCCACACTTGTGGTCACCTCTTCTCCTTTTCCTACATTTTTGAGGTAGTTAGAGTTATGAATAGTAGCATAAGTTTAGATGAGGAAGGATTCCATGCCGAATTCTTCAAGTTAGGTATCTCTATCCTAGGTCCCTTTCTTACAGTACCCTTCAATTGAGTGGTTTGTGTCGGCTTTCCCAACTCTTCATCAAAACATATTATCTATCCAAACCGTAAATTTGGGCTAGCTTCTGACCCTAGAAACTACAGGACCATCATGGTTGGGCATACCTTCACCAAACTCTATGTGACTATGCTAAATGGTATCTTGTCTAGAGAGCTCGATCAGCGACATTTTTGGGCTAGAGGTTAGGTTGGGTTTTGTATAGATTTTCAGACTATTGATCACGTTTTGACCTTATGGGCCATCACTAAGGAGGCTCGCCACTACTCAGTGAAAGTTTATTGTTGTTTTGTTGACTTTTACAAAGCCTTCGACTCTGTTCCTTGGGCAACTCTCTTTTAGCATCTTAGGGACATCGGGATCTTAGAGATTCTCCTTACAACTATTATGAGGTTATACGAGTGTGTTGTGAGAAGATTTAGGACTCCACAGGGCTTCTTTGACCCTATCCAGAGCACTATCGAGGTGAAAGAGGGTAGCCCTCTCTCCCCCACTCTCTTTGGCATCTACATTGATGAACTCGAGGCATTTCTCTGTGATTGTTCACTCCTTGGAGATGGTTGTTACTTATATTAGGTGTTGATCTCTATTTTCCTATTTACTAATGATGTGATTCTCCTAGCATCTTCCCTCAATGGTCTTCTACAACTCCTTGATGGCTTGGCCTCTTTCTACGACTCATGTGAGCCAATTGTAAATTTGGTCAAGGTTGGGTTATGGTCTTCAATTGTTTGAGGACATCAAACCATTTTTACTTATAGAGTACCAAGATCAAGGTTGCATCTTCATATACGTGGTGGCTAAGTTTTCTGGACCTCAGTTCAACCTGATACTAGCCATGCAGCCTAGAGTCAGCAAGGAACTTGGCTCCCTCACTATTCTTGAGCGATAGTGCTTTGGACACCACTTCTAGGACATCATGACTAAGATGTCCCTTTTGGACTCCCTAGTCAAACTAACTATCCTTTATGGCTTTAGTGTTTTAGAGCCCTCCCTCTTGGAGTCTGGATGGGCCTTTGTTGAGAGAGTCCAAACTCTTTTCCTTTAGTGCATTATCAGATGTTATCGGTCCACATTGCATAACATCATTCTGGTAGAGTTTGGTGCTCACCCTTTCAGATTGGGGACCATCCTTGATTTAGTTTGGCTTCTTCACTAGCTTTGAAGCTTCGTTGATTCCTTTGACGGTCGTCACAGATATTCCTACTTGGCTTATTGTTCCTCTATGCAAGTTGTGGGTTTAGACTTTGGCCACATGTCTCATTGTTGGTACACCCAAGTCTCTACCCTCTTGGGCTTGATTGGTATTAGTTTGGATCGTCTTCCCCTCCTTTAGTTTTCTCTGGATGCTCCAACCCATCTTCTTTCACCTCAATAGGAGTTGAATGAGCATCTTAGACTTGACATCTACAAACACTATGTTATCATGACCTGGAGGAATCCCTTAGGTGGACTCTGTCTGTGTATGGCCTTCTATATTGCACACTTCCTTGATATCCAGGGCGAGATCATCTTACACCCCTAGTATCTCACTTGTTAGACTCACACTCTTTGCATCTCCTTGGGATCTTTTAGAGTGGGATCTCACTAGCTACGTATTCAAACTAATCACCAAATCGATAGGGAGGACAGGATCTGTCAGCTTTTTCACCTTGGAGAGGTTGAGACCAAGTCTCACTTTATTTTTTGTTCTTCCATTTACTATGAGATTTGAGGGAGATTCTACTATTTGTTCAGAGAGTGTCGGTCTCTTCCCTCATTCTTCAGATATATTGACCAAGATTTTCTTGTACTCTACCTTCAGGAGACCATGTAGCTTCACAAGCACACTATACAACTCTAGCTTTGCTTGACATCAACCACTATGTAACTCATCACCTCTTTCTTCAGTCCTATGGTCCCTGCCCGAGGATTGAAGCGACCCCCTTGCACTATCTCGGTTCACACTAGATCTATGAGACCTCGTAGAGATTACACTCGGAAACATCCCTCTATTAGACCTCAGAGGCAACTATTTAGAGTACCCGATTTCTCTAATGCTCACCTTTCCATTATGGACTACTTCTCTACTGTGAAGAGTTTGTAGTTGTTGTTTTTACTTTTCTTGGTTCTTTTGTTGTTTTTCTTTCACGTTCTTTCTGTAGACACCATTTAGTGCTCCCCCTTGCTGGCATTTGCCCTTTGTATTGTTTCTAGTCCCTTAGACTCTCGTTTGTCTCCTATTGGACATTAATAAATTTATCTTATCTTATCTTATCTTGATAGTTCTTTTTGAATATAACTTGGCCATGACCAAGTTGTTAGAAAGAAAAAAAGTATGCTTCATAATAAAAAAATGAATCTTGTCTCCTGTTAACTTTAATTTTAAAACCAAATGGTATATAAGGAAAAGTTTTGAATGACAAAAAATATGTCTCTTATTAACATTAAACTTCCTTAATATTAACTAAATTTAACATGTTTATTTTGACAATGAAAACCAATTTCGCTTCAAGAAAGCATTTAACTTATATTTATAATATTAGCTTGCCTTATTAGAATCTCTTCTTTACATGCTCCTTTGTTAGCAAGATTATCATCTTCTTTTATACCTTCCCTATAAATATGTTTTATGATTGGTTTTTGAAATTGATCAATTGATAATGGCTAGGACATATTCAAGTGTAGAATTAAGGATCCAGTTTGGGGTCTTTATTTTTCTTAACACATTGTGGATAATTTGAGAGTCTCCTTTGATATTTAATTTGTTAATATGTAGCTCTCTACTTAGATTTAAGCCTTCTATTAGAGTCTCTAATTTGGCTAAGTTATTAGACATTACTCATAAAGGTTTAGCATGTTTAGTTAGGCATGAACTATTACTTGAACAAATAATACATCCTAAGCCTATTGGACCTGGATTACCTCTAGAGGTCCCATCAAAATTTAACTTTGATCATACTGCAAGAGGGGGTTCCCATCTACATTATTTTCTAGTGATATTGTTGGATTTGGTGTATATGATTGGTGGGTTAATTAGTTTAAACCAATTTTTATGCATATCTACATCCCAGTTTGAAAAAAAACCTTCCTCTAATGAGTTTATGAGATTATTGTTAGCTACCTCAGTAATATAGGCTTCTAATAAAAAAAAAGGATGTTAGATCCATTTTTTCATGAAAGAAGATTCTTCTATTCCTTTCTTTACATAATTCACATTGGAGTATGAAAGGGGATATTTTTCATAAATTACTATAGACCTTAAAAACAACCATGTTTCAATCAAAATTTAAATTTTTTAAATAGGTTATTAGGGAATCGATTGGCCAATTTAATTTCTTAGATAACCAATACCAACAATTCTAGGCAAAGGGACAATCATAAAGTTTAGAATTAAGGATCTAGTTTGGGGTCTTTCTTTTTCTTAACACATTTATGAGTCTCCTTTGATATCTAATTTTTTAATACCTATCTCTCTACTTAGACATAAGCCTTCTACTAGTGCCTCTACTTTTGCTAAGTTATAGACATTACTCCTAAAGGTTTAACATGTTTAGTTAGACATGAGAAATTGCTTGACCAAATAATTCTAAGCCTGCTGGACTTGGGTTACCTCTAGAGGCCCCATCAAAATTTAACTTTGATCATCCTACAAAAGGGGGTTCACATTTACATTATTTCCTAGTGATCTTATTCAATTTTTTGTATATTATTGGTGGATTAATTAGTTTAAATTGATTTTTATGCATATTCACATCCTATTTTGAAAAAGAACCTTCCTTCTTTTGTGAGTTTATGAGATTATTGTTAGCTACCTCAATAATACAAGCCTCTAATTTATTAAAAAGGGATGTTAGATCCATTTTTTCATCAAAGAAAATTCTTCTATTCTTTATTTTCATAACTCCCATAGGAGTATGGAAGGGGATATTTTCCATAAATTACTATTAACCTTAGAACAACTATGTTTCAACCAATATTTAAAAAATATTAATAGGTTATTAGGGAATGTGGTTTGCCAATTTAGTTTCTTACATAACCAATACCAACAGTTCTTAGCAAATGGACAATCATAAAGTAAGTGTTCGGAAGTTTCAATTTTTTCTTTTGTAAAGTGGGTATCTAGATGGTCCTTCAAAACCCATCTTGCCGAACTTATTTGTTGTTAGCATTCTCTTTGGAAGAGAAGCTCAAAGAAAGATACCTTCTTTTGGAAGAAATGTTGGATCCCAACATAGATTTAGAGAAATGTCAATCTTATCCCATTATTGAAGATTTATTATCTTTTCATACCCCAGTTTGACTTTATAATTTCCATCTTTTTAAAGCTCCCCAAATTAATTTATCTTTCTTATCTTTATGATTTTCTTGCCTACTTTTTTAAAAATTGATTAAAACTGTACTTTTCTTGTGATAAAAGTGGAGTTTCATCTAGGGTTTTCCATTTCCACCCTCCATACGGATTATCATTAATTCTAATTACATAATCACTCACATTCTTGCCCCATAGAGTTGAAAGATTGTTTTTGATGTTTATGGATATATTTACATTATCTGGAGATGGGAGCCTATCCCATGAATCTTCCCAAAATAAATACTCTTGTCCTAAACTTATATCCCAAGTTGATGTAGGATCATCCTGAGTTGCCTTGCTATCTTGCTCATTTCTATGCATTTTGTCAATGATTGCCGAGTTGCAGTGGTTGTCGAGTGTAGTGATGACTGAGTTTTAGTATTGGTCGAATGTAGTAATTGTTGAGTATAGTGTTGGTCGAGTTCCTATTTTGGTCAAGTTTTGTTAATGTCGAGTTTATTCTTGTTTCGAGTGAACTTATTAGTTTTTTGATTCTCAACTCCTTTGTAGATCAATTTTGTTTGTGATTGGTTCCTAGTGTGAGTTGACTTGTGTATTTAATTTGAGCCATGAATTTATTTTAAGGATTGTGCATTGGGATGTGTGCAAATCCTTATGAGTTCAACCTTCTCTTATGTAAAGATCTAGAATCTTATGCAAGCCATTTTGGCAAGTATAAAGAGAGGTGTATAGGCTTAGGTCAGGTAGGACTTAGAGAGTTCAGGAAGAAATGTGAAGGATCATAGAAGAAAAAGTATAGAGTAAGAGTTTGTAAGGAATTGTGTATCTTGAATTTATAGTTGGTTATCATTATATTGGTGGTAACTTAGAAGACCTTATAACTAGGCATGTTACTAATAATTTGATGAATTAAATAAAGATATTGCGAGTTCTCTCTCTTGTTGGTGGTGTTCTCTATGTTTTTCTTCCATTGTGTTAACTCAACAAGGTGATTGGATAGTTGCATGTTCCTCTAGCCCTAATTTCCAACCCCTCCTTATGTTAGGTGGTATTAGATCTTGAGGTTCATCCTTGTGGAAGATTAGATCATGTAGAATCCTTATTGATTTGATTGTAGGGTGATAAATTTGTGGATTTGACCCCTAACTTTTAGAGTGTTACAATCTCATAGGAACCTATTTGTCAAAATGGTTCAAGGCAAAGGGAATGCTGATAATGCCATAATAGACAGGTTGAGACAAATTGCAACTAGATTAGATGCTATGAAGATGATCTAGATAATAGGAGCAAATCTTGATGATGTTAGTGATGATGAAGCAGTGGCACCAAACCCTAATCTAGAGCTTGAAGAAGATCAAGATGAGGAACGACTATGGAAGGTGTTGTCTAGGGAATATCTATAACCTGTTGTGGAATTTTTTCCTTATGATGGAAAGTTAGACACCAATACTATGTTGTATTAGATCTCTGATATGTAGAAGTTCATTGAAAACTCCTGATAATAGAAAGGGAAAGACTGTAGTAATTGGGTTGAAAGGTCATGTCTCAAAGTGGTGAGAACACTTACAAACTGATAGACAAAGATGAGGAAAAGAAAAGATCAAAACCTTGTTGAAATGGCGAACAAGGTAAAGAAGAATTTTCTTCTTTCTAATTACCAAGTTATTTTGTTGAGGAAGATGTAAAATCCAAGAAAAAAAGACATGATTGTGAAGGAGTACATTATGGAATTCTATAGATTGGACACCAGATCTAGTCATGTATATGATGAGGTTGAAAATTTTGTAAGGTACCTGAATGGTTTTAGATCTAGAATCCAAGATGAGATAAGCTTTTTGAAATTGGATAGTGTGGAGGAGGTATACCAAAATGCCCTCAAAGCTTAGGAGATCTTGACAAAGAGGAATGAAAAAAGATAGAGAGGTAGAGGTGGCAGGCTCTTGAGAGGTAGAGGTAGCTCTAATGAAGAAAGTAGTAGATCTGATAATTCTGTGCAAGATAAGGATAAATATGAATGGAAGAGTGAAGATAAGGAAAGACTAAGAAAGGTAGTAATTCTTACCGAGGAGGTACTAGTTATTATCGATGAAGAGGTAATTCTTACCCTAGAGGTGGTCTTTGTGGTGATTATTTGAAATGCGGTGAAGAATGGTGCATATCATTTGAGTGTAAGTACTCTAGTAAAAGTGAAAATGGTAATATAAATATTGTGATACAAAGTGAGTTTGTGAATCCTATGAGTGTTCCTAAGGTTGGAGAAAATTTGATGGTGAGCAGAATCTTGAATAATAAGTGAACTGATGAAGAACTTGTCCTGATGAGAACTCTTTTCAAAACTAGGTGCAAGATGGCCAGAAAATGTTGCAAAGTGATCATTTATAGTGTTTATTCAAAAGATTTTGCATATGAAGAGATGGTTATAAATTTTTAGTTGTAGAGGTTGAAGAATCATGAATCCTATCATGTTTCATGGCTCAAGGATGAGCATAAGTTGTTGGTGAGTAAACAATGTGTTGTGAAATTCAAGATTGGAAACTAATTTGATGAAGTTATGTGTGATATTATGCCTATGGATTTCTGTCATATTCTATTGGGTGGATCTTTAAAATATAATAGACATGTTGTGCATGATGGTAGATTGAATCAATATACTCTTTGAGTGAATGGAAGAAAGACAACATTGTTACCTTTGATTGAAGTTTTTGATGAAGTAAATTGTACTACTATTAGATTTTATCTGGTTAATTGGAAATAATTTGAGAAGGAGATGAATAAGAACCAAGTTTTCTTTGTTGTGATCCCTAGAGGAGAGAATTATGCTAGTAATGGGCAAGAAATAGAAAATTGTAATGACCAAGTGACAAAAGACAGTAGAGGCTAAGTAATAATAGAAGCTAACAATGTTAGTTGTGTGCAAGAAAAAATTGAAAACTTGATGAATGAGTACAAGGAGATTGTAGTAGAGGATATACTTGAGGTTTACTCCCAGTAAGGAGTATAGGTCATTGTATGGATTTGATTCCTAGAGCTAGTTTTTTAAACAAAGCACCATATAGATTGACACCTATTGAGAATGAAGAACTCAAAAGATATGTACATGAGTTATTGCATAAATGTTTGATTAGAGAAAGCTTGAGTCCATGTCTTGTACTTGCTATATTAGAACCTAAGAAGAATGGATAATGGTGAATGTGTATTGATTATAAAGCTATTAACAAAATAACAATGAAGTATGGTTTCCTATGCCGAGGATGGATGACATAATAGATTGTTTAAGTGGAGAAAAATACTTTACTAAGATTTATTTGAAGAGTGGTTATGATCATATCAAAATCAAAGAGGTGATGAGTGGAAGATTTCTTTAATAAAAAGGATGGTTTGTATAAATTGTTAGTTATATCTTTTGGTTTGAATAATGCACTGAGTACTTTCATGAGGTTGATGAATGAAGTCCTAAAGATATTCTTGGGTGATTGTTTATTTGGATGATATTATAATATTCGGTAAGACTAAGGAAGAACATTTTGAGCTCATTAGACAAGTATTGCAAAGATTGAAGGAGGATGAATTATTGATTAATTTGAATAAGTGCTCATTCACGCAAGAGGTGATTGTGTATTTGGGATTTGTGATTTTAGTTGATGATGTGAAGATAGATCTTGATAAGGTTAAAGAAATTCTTGAATGACCTACACCTGAGAATATGGGTGAAGTAAGAGCATTTCATGGTTTAGCCAATTTTTCTACATAAGGTTTACAAGGAATTTTAGGTCTATTTTTAATGCCATAAATGAGACTATGAGAGGGGATAACAATGATTTTTAGTGGATAGATGGAGCTAAAAAGAGTTTTGAAGATTTGAAACAAAAGGTTGTCAAGTTTTCCATATTGGCTTTACTTGATTTTAATAAGGTATTTCAAGTTGATTGTTATGCAAGGAGTAGTGTAATAGGAGCCATGTTGAGTCAAGAAGGTAAAACTATTGCTTTCTTTAGTGAGAAATTGAATGATTCTAAAAAGAAGTATTTTGTGTATGATCAAGAGTTCTATTCTATTTTTCAGGCCTTGAATAAGTAGAGACAATTATTTGCTTCCTAAGTAGTTTGTGTTGTACGACTAATCATAAGGCTTTACAATGTTTACGAATTCAAAATAAGTTGAATGAGAGACATATGAATTGGGTTGAGTACATGCACAGTTTTACATTTGTGATTAGGCATAAGAGTGGAGTTACTAACCATCTTGTAGATGCATTGAGAATAAGACATTCTTTGTTGACTGACATGAAGGTGTTACAAAGTAAAATCCACCAAGATAACTAAGAGAGGGGTGGAGGGTGAATCAAATATATGATAAAAACAACTTTTATTAACCTTATTAAATCTAAAACATAATGTCAACATAAAAATAAGCCATAAGAAAATAACCATGCACAATAACACTAGATATGTTAACTAGGGAAACCCTTGGTTAGAAGGAAAACCCCAATGGAGATGGTACCCAAAAGATGATGTACTAATATATAAGTTCCTTGTAATAGGATGAACAATGTTAGGAGCTAATGAAATACATTCAATACATATCAATCCCTATTAGGAGACTTTGAATCCCTATGAGGAGATTCCAACCCAATTAGGAGTTGTACCAACCTAGTTAGGAGCTGTAGAAGGCAGAAGGACCCATTGTCCAAACAACTTTAGGGACAGATCACTGAATTCACTATCCAACTAGTCTTGTATTAACCTTTGAAGAATAATAATTGATCTCAACAACTCAAATTCTTGTTCTATCATCATACTATGCCTCTTTTGCACCAAACACTTCTCTAATATTAGTACCAAATCCACAAACTCACATTACAATAATCCCTTAGAACACTTACATTTTATTATCTTCTTCACTTATCACATATACATACACTTTATTCCTATTACAACTAGGGAAATACAATTTCCTTTATACCAAGTGCAAAAAATAATTAATTGAGTCAGCCTTGAGGATTTCATAGGTACAAATTATAATAGAACCTCATTAAGATAAATATATTACAACTTTCCATAATTTTATGACATTGTTGACTCACAGCTTTTACAAAACTTTCATGTGTGCGACTTCAAACTTCCCACACTCACTGACATCATCATCAAGATGTATTCTACTTCTTTCTAACTTCACTCATAAAAATTCTATCCCTATTAGGAGATATAATCTAATAATCACAAATTGCTTCTTAGGAATCCTATCCATAAATTATCTTATGTAAATATCAAGTATCGGTAACTAGTCTTTGAATTTCTATACGTCCTCTTAAAAATATCACTAGGAAACTCTATAGAACACATCCTCAACTATTCATAACCTTATCTACAATCTTCTGTCTACACTTGTGCACTCAAAATGTGTCACACTCTAAACCCTTATATCCAAGTGATTCCATGAGATTGGGATGCTTGAATGTCGGCTTAGAGCTCCCTATCCACATAGTGCAACAGAGTATGTTTCAAGTCTATGAGGGGTCTCAGCTAAGCCTTAGAGATACTCTTCTTGCTAGTAAACTATGCAACGAGAGGTTTCTTTGAGACAAAATGCAAGAATGCAAGTGTTCACAAAAGGATTCCTCAAAATGCAATGCAAATGTGAAGTAAGCTAATATGAAATGCAAAATGCAACTATAGTAACCAATACGAAAGTATTACAAACTAGCCTAGTTATGCTATGTGAGCTAGATTATAAAAAAAAAAAACTAAGCTACATGAAACTACACTAAAAATTCCATGATATGAGAGAATGTAGATGAGAAATATAAATTCTCCACAAGGTTCAAGATCAAATATTCAAATGAGAAACCTGTAGCATAACAATGCTCAAGAGTGTGGATCCTTTGAGAAAGGGATAGCTCATAGATTTAAAGTCATATGGATGGTGGAGATCAAGATCAAGAGATGAAGGATCAAGGGTGGAGTTTGAAAATAGGCTTGATCCATGTGCACACAAAAGTCACCAATAAATAAAGAGTTGACTTCTCATATAAGACAAAAGTCAAATAGCCTTTTTTTTAAATTCGTAAAATAGAAATAAGACATTATATGTGCACATTGAGTGGGTTAGAAGAATAGGGTCTTTTATTTAGTTTAAATGGGACATGTTATTTTAATCAAATAATGAACTTATGATAGCATAATCAAACTATAGGGTATAATCAAATTAATTGATTTTTAGCAATTTGTTCTAGGAAAATGATTAATTAATTTAGCCAAAATGCTGAGAAGGGGGCTAATAGTCTAGACGACTATTTTTAGGTGATTACATTTTCACCTCTTTGAATAATTTTTGATCGATTTGGGAACACATTACATCAAAGAAAGTAGAAGCCAAGTAGGCAACAATAGATTGAGGTATCTGATTCCAAAGAAGGAAATATAGAAAGAGATATCAAATCCTAAATGTACAACTTGATAGTTGTAGTACTGAACACTAGGAAAAAGATGATGTCAAAACTCAAGAAGAATGCTAACACTAAGAAAGGATGACAGATCAAGAGAAAACATAAAAATATCAAACATATGCTCTTAAGAAATAGATAGTTGTAGCAAGCAATGATAGAGTATTTTTGCCCCCATAGATCGAAATCAAAATGAAGTAAAGGGGATGCAAAAATGAGCTAGATATGAGAAAATCGAGATATAGCAATGTCCAAGATGGCCAATTTACGATTAGACCCAAAGAATGACCATAAATCAGTGATAGAATGCCCTAGTTTGACTAGAGTTGACCACTAAGGATGAAGTATGAAAATTAGGTCAAATCAAGTAAAAAGATGGTTTAGAAGTGAAAGATGTGGACTAGAGTAGATCTGAAGTGTAGAAATGGTGATACATGGAGAAATGAAGATGCCCCAGTGGAGATTCAAAGATTATACCTCAAAAGATCAGTTAACTGCTTAGAAGAAGGTATAATTTTAAAATGTGATTTTGACTATCAAGATGAACTCTAATTTTGATTTTGATCCCAAAAATGGATGCAAGACATCGAAATGAGATAAGAGGCTCAAGAGGGTAGACAAATATGATGATAGGATAGAAAAGAGATGAAGTAAAAGATAAAGAAGATGAAAACAAATGATCAAGAAAAAAAATCAAAGAAGGTATGAAAGCACTTAGTTGATATGTCCAAGAACATATGAAGAAAGAGCTCTCCCCATATGCAACAATGGAAGACTAAACTAGACAATGAGCGTACGATGCAAACTAATATGCAAATTGGTTTACTGGAAAGAAACACAAAACCTTTAGTGTAATGCCCCGCCAAGGGATACAAAGAATTAACCTATAATTTCACTAAGTTTGGTAGCATTTTTTTTTTTAAAACATAAAAGTAAATACCACTTTATAACTTATACACAATAACGGAAGCAATAGCAATGTCCATCTAAAAGTAAACATAACATACACAATAGGTTATATTCTTTAAGGATCCCTTAACGTTGAATTACATCTAAGTCAACTAACATTATTGAATCCATCTAATACAACAACCACATGAAATAATAATGATAAGTCCAATGTTTATACATTACATTTCTAAATGCTCAATCATCGACTTTACATGTCATAGGGTATGAAAAGCTTAAAAGAATATACATATGTGGAATAAGGTACATCATCCTATTCTAATCCATGATACATCAACGTAAAGATAATCACATGTCATACATCATGATAGAAGATATAAACATCCATCATAAAAGATCAAACATAATAAACTAAGTGCACAGTTCCTCCCAACCGTTAATAGTATCATTAGACCATCATGGGCCCTAGCCATCTCTCCATGCGTAACATTCCAAATCACCAAAGAGATCATCGGTATTAGCATAGAAGGAATGTCACTCATATCATATACTACATCATATGCAGAAAATAATCTAACATGCAAATAAAAGCATAAGATAACATCATCTAACATATGCTAATCATCAATGAAAGGATACATATCCACCATCATGAAGGACGCATCAACTACGATGTCTCAATGAATCTCAAATGATAAGAGTGGAAAAACACTACCACCCGACTGCATGGTACCTAAGTGGTCCACTCCCACCGTGTTGAGGAGATAATCTAAAGTCCCAAACAGGCTATCCAAAATCACAAGCATAAATCATTATAAGTCCAGGAATCCTAAAAGTATACTAACTCAAAGGTTCCAAACACAAAACTGACATCTAATTCCTAGAGGCACACAAAGACATGTAGGAACCTACTATGCAAGCGGGAAAGTGTCATCGCATATATCATGTAGAAATTACCCTGGCAGTTAGTTAAATTCCACGGGTCCCTACTGATCCTCATGTGGCCACTAGTATCCTCTCATACTGACAAGGCATACTATGGAATGCAAGGTCGCAACCATGTGTTTTCTCTCTACTCCCATCCTAGTCTGTACAAGCACTCGAGGCATGGGCGAGAACAAAAAAATTATCTTTTTAGGTTCATTTAGTTAGTATTAGGTGTGAATGTTTTCACTTATTAACCAACTTACAATGAATTACCCTTGCAGCCTCTTAGGGCCCCGACCCCCATTGCAAGCCACTTCCCGACACTACAAGTAGATAACCTACCCTAAGCTCATGGAATCATAAATCTCAAAATCATAAAAGATAATCCATAATAAGAACATAAAATATGCATAATAAAAGCATCAAATCTCCATGAGCAAGCATCCATAGAAAATCATGACCACAACAGCTCTCTATTGGCAACTGAAGTATCACTGATAATCAAAAGTATCCATTGGTTCTCAATAACCAAAGTATATCTCAAATCATACTGATCGAAGAATCCAAAATGGTTGAGTCAAACATGTCACAACATGAAATTATAAAATAACATTTCAGTCCCATCATGACGAATAGAAAATAAACCAAGCATAACTGATTGATGACTCAAAAATGATTAAGTCAAGTGTCTCATACATAAGGATTTCAGCTATAACAATCAATAATTTCAAACATTACATAGAGCATTCCATCACATAGCCATGGTTGGGTTAATAAAGATCGAAAATAAGACATCATCACGACATCACAATCATAACCCCCAAGCCTCTGGTAGACGTCCTATAACTGGTCAACACTAGTCAATCCAAAACCCAAAATAAATAGCATAGAAAAAACACAATGCAAGCACATGTTTTGGGTTTGCTAAAAATTACATCATCGAATTAAATGTAGAGGTCTCAGTTTACATTTCCAATTTTAGATAATGAATGGAGAATCACTTGTACATTTTTTTTCCAACCCATGTATTGTTTAGATGGATAAATGTTTCTCCCTATAACTCTTAGAATCAATTTTCCATTTATTCTAATGATAAATTGTTTATATAAACATTAGTTGAAAAAGAACCCCATCAAATTTAAATAATAATTGAAAATTTACCAACTCTTTTCATATCCATCTATCCAAGTTAAAATGATTAAATTGAATCTATATTATTCAACTATAACAAATTTGTTATTAAAAGAAATACTCTCTTGATACAAACCATTTATCAATATAATAATTATTTATTATTAATAATATATATATATATATACATATAGATATATAATTATCATTTTATAAAAATGAATTATATAAAAAAAATTGAATTATAATATTATATATATATATATATCTTTCAACCATGCATTAAAAAAAAGCTGAATGTTTCATCCGCCGGTAGTCACATATACGTGCGCTGCTTTATGTATAGCAGAGCCGTGCAGGCCTGCTATCGTAGACCTGCGACAGTACACTGTCACAGGGCCTGCGGCAGCAGTGCCACCGGCCTCTACTCCCAATGCACAGAGGGGTGGGGGTAAGGGTTCGTCCCTCCCTGCCCCTTTTACCATGAGAAAATTTTATATGTATTTAAAAAAAAAAAAATTTTTTTAATAAACGTTTCCCATTGATGCAATTTACGATTCGAAATTTTAATAAAGTTTTATCACTGCGATTTAAAATATCCGATTCAATATATATATGTATATATACGTATATATATATATATGTATATGTATATATATGTATGTATATATATATATGTATGTATATATATATGTATATATATATATATACACATATATATATATACATACATACATATATATATATATATACATACATATATATATATACATATATATATATATACATATATATATATATATATATATGTATATATACGTATATATATATATATATGTATGTATGTATATATATATATATATGTATATACATACATACATACATACATACATACATATACATGTGTGTGTGTGTGTGTGTGTGTGTGTGTGTGTGTGTGTGTGTGTGTGTGTGTGCAGATTCAAAAATATAATCATTTATATTTCACAATGAACATATACACAATTTATTCAAAGGTTTCAATTTTTAGAATTTTCCTATAAACTATTTGATCTCTAAATTTACCCAATAATTTTCTAATGGATTTGGCTACAATTTAAACCCTAGCCCCGTGTTCTCTTTAGACCTATGCATATAAGGTGTTTTCAAATAAATTTTAACTACCCATATTGAGAATGCAAACAACCAAAATAGGAAAATCCTTAGAAGACATATGGAAGACATGAAGAAGACAGAAAGTGCAAGATGCGAAAATAGCATAAGTAAAATCACAAGAGTCTACCCAAATTTTGATGCTAATTTGCTACTCCTCAAAAAACCTACAGAGCAAGCTCCTCCCTTCTCCTAAGTTCTCGAGTCCTCCCATGCTCCAAAACGCTCTCCAAACGCTATGTCTAAGTTTTTAAGAATGCCTGAATATAAAGAGCTCTCAGGAAGCACCTAGAATGTCTCTAGAAACAACTAGAAGGTGTCACCAACTAAGCATGTGTCTTTTCCAACC
The DNA here is from genome assembly GCA_028749045.1 of Cupressus sempervirens. NCBI lineage: Eukaryota > Viridiplantae > Streptophyta > Pinopsida > Cupressales > Cupressaceae > Cupressus > Cupressus sempervirens. Next base: position 219,259,195 of record CM053789.1, read on the forward strand.
TTCTAGATGAGTCATAAGGTTGTAGACACCATATGCTTAATTGGTGCACTAACCCCCGTGTTGTTGACATATGAGAAATGAAAAGGTGCATTAACTCCTAGGCAAGCTTATAACTCTTATTTAATTTTTTTTTTAATAACTTTCATTTTAATTTTTATAACTTTTATTATTATTATTATTTATTTATTACTTTCTTATTATTTAATAATTATTAATTTAATTTCTAATTTTTTTTTATTTAATTCTTTTTCTCAATTAATTCTCATTTAATTAATTATAATCAAAATATCAAAGATCATGATATTATATTAATTTTTTCCAAATAATTAATTTATTAATTAAATCTATTTATTAAGACTTAATTAATAGAAAATTCACCATAGATCTCCAAGATAAAATATAAAAATCTATCATAGAACAATTCACACAAAATCAGTCTAAAGGGTAAAAAATCATGAAATATGTCATCCAACACATTCGGTGGGTAAAATATCCAAATACTTGTCCTACCTCACTAGGACAATTGGTTTAAGGGTTTGGGATTTGGACTTGAGAATTTATCTCCCTTCTCTTATCATTGAGATAATATAATAGGGTACGCTCATCTTGACAATTCAGAAAAGTTGATACCCGATACCTGCAACTTGCATAAAAACCATACATGTGCATACAATATATATATAATACTAAGCTAAATAGGCAATGGTAGGAAGTGGTGCATCATGTAGATCTCGACTAGCAGGTGACTACGACTCCCTTCCTTAACCATATCAGAAACACCATACAATAAGAACAAACACGCACACCATACACATGCAAGTATGGGGTAAGTATCCATAATAAAACACATAAGATAATAAACCATCTAACTAATCATCATCATAACTGAAAGCAATGTAATGATCATCATGCATACATGAAATGTAAAGTCTAAATGATCTCATCATATATCCACTGAATCCATAACATAATGTCTGATAGTCTCAAAACAATACTACTAATCCATCAACATAAAACTAGTCTAACATAGTCTGATAATAATAACAACAATGTCCAAAAAAGATGTGAATGAGGGCATGCACTACATCCACCCCCCCTTGGATTAGGCTTACTCCTGGAAGCCTACAAATAGGTAGGGATATAACTCCCGTAATCTAGCTGCATCCTCCCAAGTAGCTAAAGAATCATCAGTAGGGTCCCATTGGACCCTTACCTGCTCGATGGTTCGACCCCTGAGGGTCAACTCTCGTTGCTCTAGAATATGGACCGGCTCTAAAGCCAACTTCCTGTCCTCTACTTGCAACGCATTCCAATCAAGAACATGTACAACATCAAGAATATACTACCGAAGTACTGAAATATGGAAAACATCATGAATACGAGCTAGGCTGGGCGGTAGAGCAAGGCAGTAAGCAACTGGGCCAATCCTCTCAAGAATCTCGAATGGTCCCACAAAGAGAGATGCTAGCTTAGAACCCTTTCCATATTGGATTGGACTCTTTCGCGGATGCACTCTCAAGAAAACCTTGTCACCCACAGCAAACTGCTTATCTGTCCTATGTGCATCAGCATATTTTTTTTGCCTATCTTGTGCCGTAGTCAAATGCTCATGGATACGCACTACCTGTTGCTCCATATCACGAAGCATCTTAGGAACCAACAGGATGTGATCCTGAAGACTATCCCAACTCAATGGTGTATGACAAGGACGTCCATATAATGCCTGAAATGGTGCCATGCTAATAGAACTGTGATACCTATTGTTGTAAGCAAACTCCACTAGGTAGAGATAGTCCTTCCAATGTGTCTGCCTATCCATCACATACATCTGTAACATATCCTCCAGAACCTAATTCACCCTCTCTGTCTGACCATTTATCTCTAGATGATATGCCGAACTAAAATTTAATTGCCCTCCAAGCTCATGCTGCAACGATGTCTAGAATGCGAATGTGAATACAAGATCCCTGTCACAAATGATCTTTCAGGGAATACCATGTAATCTCACAATGGCACACATGAAGATATTAGCTACAGAAGTTGCTGTGTAGGAAGACCTGATTGGTAAAAAATGCGCCACCTTAGTCAACCAATCAATAGTGACCATGATAGCATCATGATGACGAACAGTCATAGGTAATCCTACAATGAAATCCATGGAGATGATATCCCACTTCCAAGAAGGAATGAGATTTGGCTGCAAAAGTCCAACTGGGTGCTGATGTTCTGCCTTGACTCTCTAACACTCAAGACATCTAGCCACAAAATCAGTAATTCTCGCTTCATCCCAGACCAAAAGAACAAATGTGTCAAATCAGCATGCATCTTCTTGACACCTGGATGTGCTGAATAAGGTGTACGATGGGCCTCTGCTAGAATTAAGGTGTGAAGCTCATCTCGAAAAGGCACATAAATCTTCTCCAAATGTCTCAAAAGACCATCTAATTCTCGAACGTAGCCTGCAAACTTACCTTCCAAAGGTATTCCTGAATCTATCTCTCTGCACACTTCCTGATACCAAGAATGTGTAGGAAGTGCTTAAAGAATCCAACTCCTCAAATCCACACTAAGAGTCATAGATGATACCACATATCTCCTACAACTCGAAGCATCTGCCACCACATTCTTCTTTCCCTAAATGTACTTAACCTCAAAATCATACTCGCATAGAAATTCCATCCATCGCCTCTAGTGAGCATTCAAATTAGGCTGAGTGAAAATGTACTAAAGACTGCGATGATCACTATGTAGCTCAAATTTGTGCCCTAACAAGAAATGTCTCCACCTTGTCAAAGCATTAAATACTGTTGCTAACTCAAGATCATGCGTAGGATAATTTAGCTCATGATCCTTGAGCTTGCGTGATTCATACACAATCACCTGTCCATTCTGCATCAAAACTGCCCCAATCCCTTCAAGAGAAGCATCTGTACACACCATGAAATTACCTTCTGGATCAAGTACGACTAAGATCGGTGCACTAGTCAAAAGCTCCTCGAGCTTTTGAAATGCTTCCTCATATTTCTCCATCCAAATAAACTTCTTTCCTTTCCTCTGAAGAGAAGTGATAGGATGTGCTATCCTAGAGAAGTTTTGGACAAATCTATGATAATAACCAGCTAGGCCCATGAAACTATGGATCTCTGATAGATTAGTCGGTGTAGGCCAATCTATTATCACCTGAATCTTTGCAGGATCCACTGAAATACCATCACCTAAAATGACATGCCCTAAATACTGAATCTCTGATTTGAAGAATTCGCACTTAGCTGCATTGGCATAAAGCTAATTGTCTCTTAAGCACTGCAAAACCAATCGCAGGTGTTCCTCATGCTCCTTCTGAGACTTAGAATATATCAATATGTCATCAAGAAACACCAATACAAACCTGTCCAAATAAGATCAGAACACACCATTCATCAAACTCATGAAAATCGATGGAGCATTGGTCAACCCAAAAGGTATCATTGTGAACTCATGATGCCCATAGTGAGTTCGAAAAGTTGTCTTGTGAATATCGACTTCCTTAATACGAAGCTAGTGGTATCCCGACTTAAGGTCAATCTTGGAGAATACTGTAGCTCCCTTGATCTGATCAAATAAGTTATCAATCTTAGGTAGAGGATACCTATTCTTAATAGTCACCTTATTCAACTATCTATAATCAATACAAAGGTGCAAAGAACCATCTTTCTTCTTCACATAGAGCACTAGAGCTCCCCATGGTGATACACTAGGTCGAATGCTCCCTTTGGCCAAAAGTTCCTCTAATTAAAGACGTAACTCACCCAATTCCTATGTAGTCATACGATAAGGAGCTTTAGAAATAGGCTCCGCTCCAGGAATCAAATCAATACTAAAATCGATATCCCTCTTTGGAGGCATGCCTAGAATCTCACTTGGAAAGACATCTGTGTATTCCTATAAGATCAGGTGATCTAAAGTCTTCCTCATGGGATCTTTTTCATCAAGATCATTTGCCATAATAGAAAATATCTAACATCCCTTACAGAAACTCCGCTTCAATTGCATAGCAGAAATCATCCACAGAGATATAGGCCTTGGTATCCCAACTATCTTCACATCATTCCCTTGGTCATCTTGGCACATAATAATCTTCTTCCTGCAATCTATACTAGCTCTATGAGAGCCAAGCCAGTCCATACCCAAAACCACATCATAGGAACCAAGGGGTATGACTCGAAGATCCACTGCAGTATCAAAGCTTCCTAAGCTAAGCCCACACTTATGAACTACAGAATCTATGGAGACCTTAATGCCCAAGGCTAGTTCCACTTGCCAACCATGATCTTGCTTCACCGCATCCAGCTTACGCTTAGAAACTATACATGGTGAAATAAATGAATATGTAGCTCTTGAATCAAACAATACTGAAAGAGATATACCTCGAATAGCACCTATGGTCTCAACCACTGCTTCCTGATGATCTGCCTAATGGTGGTCTACTGCTGCAAACACTCTATGAGCTCTACCTGCATCTCCAACTATAGGCTCTGAAGCTGTAGGCCTAGTTCCTGAAAATTGAGGTGCTCGCTGTGGACATTGAGCTGCATAATGTCCAATCTGACCATATGAAAAACATTCTATATTTCTGCCAGATCCTTTACCCATAGGTGGTACATTCGATTGCTGACAACTGTTCCTGCTAACAAAAGATTGACTGCTCTGAGCTGGTTGATTGGGCTGATTTTTTTTATTGCGCTAAGAATTGCAGTTGTTCTTGGAGTTAGAACCTTTGCCACCACCTTGAGCTTGAGAATTCGATCCCTTCTACTGCTGCGTTTGCTGAGACTGCTGCTGATACTATTTCCCTTTAGAAAAGGGAGGCTTCTTGTTACCACCTAAATTGTAGTTGCCTTTAGATCTTGATGTTGCTGGCGCTCCTACAAAACCTCCTTGACCAAGGTTAACACTTTACTCAACAAGGATAGCTCGACGTACTACATCCTTGAGGGTTTTCGGCTCAAATACCTTGACACCCCCAATTATACGATTGTTCAAACCGCTAATAAAGTGCTGTGTCAACTAAGCTGAATTTTCACTATATCTTGAAAAAGACGAGCTCATAAAACTTACGCTCATACTTGGTCACTGACATAGTATACTGTCTGAGATTATGAAATTCATCTGCCCTTTGCTGCTTCCATTCCTCTAGTAGGAATCATTCACGAAAACTTTCTAAGAATAATTCCCACGTGACACTGCTCATATCGATCCCCAGCTTCTTCTCCTGAATTGTCCACCAAGTGGCCCCAAAATTCTCCAAATTAGTGATGACAAATTTTGCCTTAACATTGTTGTCAAAATTTTGCATGGCAAAAATCCTATCGAGGGAAATAAGCCACTGCTCGGCCACATAACCAAAACCTTGCCCATTGAAAGGCTTGACCTTGGATCTCGAAAGATCCTTCATCTGAGTAGACACAATGGACCTCTGACGATCCTTCCGAGGGCTCCTAGACTTGGGTCTATGCTCTTGTTCTGTTTGATGTGCTTTGGGCTGATCTTGAACCGGAGGTAGACAATGCAGAATAGTCTGCATCATCTGTCTCAAATCAACGTCTTTGGACTCAGCTTGGTCCTCTCTACGACTCTCTTCCTGCTGCCTACTAGCATGCTCTCCTCTGCTCTCATCATGAGCAGATCCCCCATGGGCAGACTCATGGACACTGATAGCTCTGCCATGACCATGACCTCTAATAGAAGACCTAGTCCCAGATACCATCCTACAATAGTACAAAGTACTATTACAATCAGAAGACACATGTTTGCAAAAGTCTAAGTTCAATTTCAGTTTTGTCTATGTTTAGGTTTAAGTAAAATTTTCAATTTTGAAATGAAGTGTTGAAGTATGAAAAATATACAAATAACAGTTCAGGTTCTGTTTCAGTTCACCTAGTTTCAAGTTTGAAAAGATACATTTAAGAGTTCAAAGTTCTAGTTGTTCTAAAATACCCAGAGCTCCCAATGTAGAAACTTAGGCTTTGATACCAAATGTAATGTTTCGCCAAGAGATCCAAAGAATTAACCTAGAATTTCACTAAGTTTGGTAGCATTTTTTTTAAACATAAAAGTAAATACCACTTTATAACTTATACACAATAACAGAAGCAATAGCAATATCCATCAAAAAGTAAACATAACATACACAATAGGTTATATTCTTTAAGCATCCCTTAATGTTGAATTACATCTAAGTCAACTAACATTATTGAATCCATCTAATACAACAACCAAATGACATAATAATGATAAGTCCAATGTTTATACATTACATTTCTAAATGTTCAATCATCTACTGTACATGTCACATGGTATGAAAAGCTTAAAAGAATATACATATGTGGAATAAGGTACATCATCCTATTCTAATCCATGATACATCAATGTAAAGATAATCACATGTCATACATCATCATAGAAGATATAAACATCCATCATAAAAGATCAAACATAATAAACTAAGTGCACAGTTCCTCCCAACCGTTGACAACATCATTAGACCATCGTGGGCCCTAGCCATCCCTCCTTGCATAACATTCCAAATCACCGAAGAGATCATTGGTATTAGCATAGTAGGAATGTCACTCCTATCATATACTACATCATATGTAGAAAATAATCTAACATTCAAATAAAGGCATAAGATAACATCATCTAACATATGCTAATCATCAATGAAAGGATACATATCCACCATCACGAAGGACGCATCAGCCACAATGTCTCAATGAATCTCAAATGATAAGAGTGGAAAAACACTTCCACCTGACCGCGTGGTACCTAAGTGGTCCACTCCCACCGTGCTGAGGAGATAATCTCAAGTCCCAAATAGGCTATCCAAAATCACAAGCATAAATCACTATAAGTCCAGGAATCTTAAAAGTATACTAACTCAAAGGTTCCAAACACAAAATCGACATCTAATTCCTAGAGGCACACAAAGACATGTAGGAACCTACTATGCAAGTAGGAAAATGTCATCGCATATATCATGTAGAAGTTACCTTGGCAGTTAGCTAAACTCCATGGGTCCCTACTGATCCTCATGCAGCCACTAGTATCCTCTCATACTAACAAGGCATACTATGGAATACAAGGTCACAACCATGCATTCTCTCTACTCCCATCCTAGCCTATACAAGCACTCGAGGCATGGGCGAGAACAAAAAAATTATCTTTTTAGGTTCATTTAGTTAATATTAAGTTTGAATGTTTTCACTTATTAACCAACTTACAATGAGTTACCCTGGTAGCCTCTTAGGGAAGGTGCTACACACACATGTAAATGTTGTCTTTTCTTGATGAGTAAGAGAAATCTTAATTTGGTTGTACTCGGAGAAGCCATCTATTAGGGAGTACATTTCATTACCCATTGTCATGTCCACTATCATGTCAATGTTAGGTAGCAAAAAGTCATCCTTAGGGCATGCCTTGTTTAGATCTCTAAAATTTGTACAAACTTTAATGTATTTTTCATGTTTAGACATAGGTACAATGTTGGAAATAACTTTGATGAAGTTTACACTTAAGAGTTTTTCCAACTATGCTTTGACTAGGAGAGTTACATGTGAATGCATCTTTCTCAGTTTTTATTTGACAGGTTTTATAGTAGGAGATATTAAAAAATTATGCATGATTATATTTGTGTCAAGTCCTTGCATATATGAATAAGTCCATGCAAAACTAATCTTCTTTTTTTGGAGGAACTTGGTAAAATTCTCCTTCTCTTTAGTTGACAATGATTGATCCACATGGATAATTTTAGGAGATTCTATTGTGCCCAAGTTGATAGGCTGTGTAGGTTCAATAAGAACCAAAGATCTATCCTAAAAATAGCTTGGAATAGCACCAAGTATCTCATCCACAGGCACCTCAAGGAGGTTTTCACCATTGGATACATCTTTCTTCTTACTATTTTTTAGGTTTAGATACTACCACAAAGTGGTTTTTACCATCTAACCACTTATTTTTTCTTTTGATTTTGTGACTAAGGTACTTGATATTTGCTTCTATCATGTTAACTACAAGTTTTTTGGTGGAATAAGTTATAGGTTCAATAGCATTAAGATAGCAAGTGATCTCATAGTCATTCTGGAAAGATAGTATTTTAGGTCTTTGATGTTCAACTGACCAATCTATGATATCAGGGTGAATCAAAGAAAGGGATGTGGAGGCTTTAAGATTGTTGATACAAAAGGAGTCATCTCTAGTGACATGAGAAGTCAAGCCTATAGTGAGTGTTGCAAGGGAATCCAAATAAGGAATAGACCTAGAGGGACTTGTGTGGTGCACGAAAATTGTTTGTGAACCAAACACATCTAACCCTACACTAGACTCTTCAACTAAATTTAGTTGGAGGGCATAGGTGTGAATGACATACACCCCTAGTTCATAAGATACATTTGAAGAACATTCCCATTCATACTCAGCAGAATCTATTCTTTATTCTCTAGCAATTAAACAAGCAATTTATTCTCTCAAATCCTTTCTCTATTTCGATATTCATGGTCATATTCATCATATTCATGTTTTTGAGAAGTAGAGGCCTCAACATGGTTGTGAGTAGTTATTGGTTCTTCTCCCAAAAGGAGAGAAGTGAGAGGCATGAAATCCTCATCTTATTGTGCAGTAGCAATAACGGGTGGATCATCATCCTCTGAGTCAATAATTATGGGAGCTCTTTTGTCAAATTGGGGTATTTTGTCTTCAAGACCATAGCCTAGGCCAATAGTATCTTGAGTATTGCAACCTTAAAGATGACTCAAGGGTTTTGCGAGGGATTTTTTGTTTCCAGTTAAGGATTTGTGACACTAATAGCCCATGTTAGTGAGAAATTTATACCCCTTGTCATAGCACTAAGGAGAGATAGGAGTAGTGACCATAACTTCCTCCTCATATTCCTCTTCCCTATAGATCCAATATTTAATTGCTTGTTCTTCTTTTTATACTTCAAAGGGTATTGAAGAATGCATGAATGTGCCAAAAATCATCATAGCAGCAACTGAAGGGTTTGATTTGGCAGAAGGTTTCCCGTAAGACCAAGGGGAAACTGACAAAGTGGAAATAGAATTTGGAGTGTATTCTCCCATGCGTAGGCTCATCATTTTCAATTTTTGTTTGCACTCTATAAAGGATAGTGTTGGCTCATGAGAAGAGTGATTATATGGAACTAGTGTTTCCATAGTAGATAATGTATTTATAGACATGAAGTTGTCATTGGGGACAACTATCTTAGTACCATTAAAAGGGAACTTGATACACTAGTGGTACATAGAAGGCTCTACTTGCATGTTATGAATCCAAGGTTGTTCCAACAACAAATAATATGCACGTGGTATGTCTAGGACTTAGAAGAAGACATCTTTCTCAACTGGAACAACTTGAATTTGGAGCACAATAAGACATTTAGAAGGTCTTTCAACCTCATCATAGGCTTTGATAGTAATCTTTCTCAAACAAGTAATTTACTATTATCTTCTTCTTTCCTTTGTACTTTCCTCTGTCTTTTCAATTGGACCAATCATTTCCAAACCTTGTAGACCAAGTCATGAACCTTGGATCCAAATACCGAACCTCAAATCACTCAAAAAAACCTTCACAATGAAGTTTCCTTTACTTCTACATTGCTCTACTCAATTTTGCATTCCACACTCTTTGTTGCTTTTCGAACATTCAAAATTCACGTTCGTCTATACCATGATAAAGGAAAATTTCTTTCCTTTATATTGAGTCCATAAAGCAATTCCTTGAGTTGGTTGTTAGTCCTTCTTAATTAATTATTATAGGACCCCACTAAGAACACATTACACTTAGCAATAACCTTAATCTTCCAACTTGCAACTTGAATAACTTTTTGTATATGCAGTATTATGATGAGTGAGCTTAGCCATGTCATCCTTAACATGTCTTCTTCATGTCCTCAACCTTGATCCTCAAGATATTAACTCTGCTAAGAAATATAAAAAGTTTACCAGAACATGCCTCTATAAACTCTATCTCAGAACATACATCACCAAAACTTACATAACTTCTTCTAGACTTATCATTTCTACTTCCAACATTAACTACATTTACCAAATTTTCCAAAGTATCTCCCATAACTTTGGGTGGTTATCATGCTTAACTAGCCATCCGTTTAGATACCATAGAAGACATCAAATATGCTATATTGACATCAATGACAAACTCAGTCATGAATGTAACATATCATCATCAAACCAATCTCTCCAATCTTGCCAATCTTCCAAAAATCTCCCCCTTTGGAATTGATGGCAACATAGATGAAAAAGATCTAGTTCCTAGAATACCAACAAAAGACAAATAGTCTTCAAATTCTCTTCATCAATCATACTCCCCCATTGATATACCCCAATCTGCTCTATACCATACTGTTATCACAAATTCATGCCAAACTTCTCCCCTATACTCATGTTGAACATCTTCTTAGCATACTTTCAAACTTCTCCTTAAGCATAATGTTTTTAATGCCAATCTCTCCCCCATTGACATCAATGTCAAAGATTTCTGCAACCAACATCTTTGCATCAAACTCTACAACAACTCATACTTACTCAGCTCGAGTGTCAAAAGACACTTTACAAAAAAAATCAACAAGAGTCCTAAATGACTGTCCATCACAGATACTCCCCCATACAAGAAGCATCAACATCCAGTCTAAACAAACAATGGTGCTCTGTTACCTTGGATTGATGCACTCTTGCATCTTTTACTCTGATGTAGGAAGGGGCATAACCCCAAGCATACCTCGCAAATACTCAAAAGTCTCTTTGGGAAGAGGCTTAGTGAATATATCTGAAATATGCTCTTTAGTACTCACATACTCCAATCTGATTTCTTTTTCTGCAACTTTTTCTCTCAACATATGATACTTAATAGAAATGTGCTTAGTCCTCGAATGCAATACTAGATTCCCAGACATATTTACCATGCTTGGTTGTCATAATGTATAACAATAGGTTCACTAATTTCTATCCTTATATCCTTTAGCAACTACTTTATCCAAATGACTTGATTGCAATTATTTTTTATTGTAACATAGTCTGCTTCTAATATACTTTGAGATGTACAATCCTTCTTCTTTCTTAACCAAGAAACTAATCTTCCTCCAAGAAAGAAAGCTCCTCCACTAGTGCTCTTTCTATCATCCATACTACCTAACCAGTCTGCATCAGTATAAGCACTTATAATAAAATCATTAGATCTGTCATACCATAATCCATACTTAGACATTCCCTTCAGATAACTACTGCATAATGTGTTTTTCTGGGATTAGCCTAGAATCTTGTAATAATTCCATGTACATTTTCTATACCTGGCCTTGTGTGAGTCAGATATTGCAAACCTCTGATTATAGATCTGTACTTCTGCTCAAAAGTAGGTGTCTCATCCTTAGCAGATAACTTGTGTCTAGTTACCATAGGTGTTCCAACAAGTTTACATGTTTTTAAACCAAAGCTTTTTTGTAATTCCTTCAAGTACTTAGTCTGAGAAATAAAGATTCCTTTTTTATTCTGTACAATTTGCAATCCTAGAAAATATTTCATTTCTCCTATCATACTCATTTCAAATTCTTTCTTCATTTCTTCTGCAAAATTCTTACTTTCTTCATCATTACCTCCAAATATAATGTCATTAACAAATATTACCAAAATCATCAAACCATCAACAGTTTCTTTCCAATACAGATTACTATCTACCATACCTTTGCTATATCCTAGCAATGTCAAATGCTTGTCCAACCTCACATACTAGGTTTTGGGTGTTTGCTTCAATCAATATAATGCTTTCCTCAGTCTGCATACTATGTCCTTGTCATCTATCAAAGGACATCCTTCAGGCTGCTCAATGTATACCTCTTCTTCAAGTTCTCCATTCAAGAATGCTGACTTAACATCCATTTGATATACTTTGAATTTCTTCTGTTCTACATAGGCTAAGAATAATCTTACAACTTCTATTCCAGCCATTGGAGCATAAGTCTCATCGTAATCTATTCCTTGTTTCTGTGAGTAACTTTTACATACCAATTTTGCTTTGCTCCTTACAACTTCTCCTTGCTCATTCATATTTTTTCTTGAATACCCATTTAGTTCCTATCACATTCTTGTCTGCTAGTCTGGGGACCAATTCACATGTCTCATTCTTTACTATCTAGTCCAATTTCTCTTTCAGAGCTTATTTTCAGTAATCATCTTTACATGTTTCATCTGCATTCTCTGGCTCAACTTGAAATATCAAGCATAGCTCTTCATTAACTCTGTTTGTCTTCTCTTCTAATGATCTATTTGGATGGGTGATTCTTTATCATGTTCTTTCTTGAAGTAGGAGTTGCTATCTCAACTCTTGGCTTTACTAAAGGTTCTGAGCTTTTTTCCTACCTTCTGTCTCCTTCATTCTATAAATCATTGTTTGTCTCAAGAAATACCTCATCATTCCTTGGCTTAGTAACAACATCATCATCATCTGAATTGTAATCAACTATTCTCTCTTGTATTTTGAACTTCTCATCAATTCTTACATTAATACTTTCCATACTAGTTACCAAAGATGTTTCTTCTAATACATGCTTTTCCTTAATCAATCTAGACTCAACATAGTCTTTCAAGGATCTTTCCATACTTTCTCTAAATTCCTCAACTTTATCAGAAAGTAGACTCTTCCTAGCTTTTCTCAATCTCTTAGGACATTTATTTGAAAAATGACCAAACTCTTTACATGTCCAACAAACAAACATACCTTCCTCTATCTTTATGTTTTATATAGATCTGGATCTATCTTTGCTTGTATGACTATTCCCTTGAATACAACAAAAATATTTTGGATCTAAAAACTCAATACTCTGCTCTTTACAAAAATCTGATAACTCACCAAGAATTTCCATAACTCGTGTGTTAAAATTTCTTCTATTATATGTAGGACTATCTTCTCTAAATATGTTCACCATGGATCTCCCAAAGCTGCTAAAATTTTTATTTAAGGACCTGATTCTCTAATACCAATTGTTAGAAACAATAGTCTTCTAAGATAACTAAGGATGGCAGGGGGTGGTGAATCAGTTATCCAATAATTAAAATACTTATCTTCTTTAAACAAACTTAACCATTCAACCAAAGTAAACAATAAACATACAAAGATGCACATAGACAATCACACCAGATATGTTGACTAGGGAAACCCTTGATCAGAGGGAAAACCGTAATGGGAATGATGCTCACAAGATCATGTACTGATATAAATAGTCCTTGTTAGAGGATAGACCCTATTAGGAGTTTGTTACAACATTTAGTACAATGAGTCCCTATTAGGAGACTTTGAATCCCTGTTGGGAGATTCCAACCCTGTTAGGAGTTGTGGTACAATGTAGGCAAGAAGAGCCCACTACCTAAACATGCAATTTCAACTACAAGAAGAGCTCACTGCTCAAACAAGTAATTTACTCTTATCTTCTTCTTTATTCTGTACTTTCCTTTATCCTGTCAACTGGACCAATCACTATTGAACCTTGTATACCAAGTCATGAACCTTGGATCCAAATACCAAACCTTGAATCAATTAGCAAAACCTGAGCAATGAAGTTACCTTTACTTTTGCACTACTTTTCTCAACATCGCATTTCACACTCTCTACTACTTTTTGAACATTCACAATTCACATTCATCCATACCATGATAAAGGAAAATGTCCTTCCTTTATACTGAGTCCATAAAACAATTCCCTGAGTAGGTTGTTAGTCCTTCTTAATTAATTATTGAATAAGACCTCACTTAGAACATGTTACACTTAGTGATAACCTTAATCTTCAACTTTGCAACTTGAACAACTTTTCGTGCATGCAGTATTATGATGAGCAAGCTTAGCCACGTCATCCTCAACATATCTTCTTTGTGTCCTCAACCTTGACCCTCAAGATATCAAATCTGCTAAGAGATATAACAAGTTTACTAGAACATGCCTCTATAAATTCTATCTCAGAACATACATCACCAAACCTTACATAATTTCTTCTAGACTTATCTTTTCTGCTTCCAATGTTAACTACATATACTAGATACTCCAAATTATCTCTCATAACCTCAGGAGGTTATCATGCTTAACTAGCCATCCGTACCAACTTAATCTTTCCATTGTTCTTCTGCTAGATACCACAGAAGACATCAAACATGATATGTTGACATCAATGACAAACTCAATCATGAATGTAACATATCATCATCAAACTAGTCTCTCTAATCCTTCTAATCTTCCAACACAATCTCCTCTTGCATTAAATAACACTTTTTCAAGTGAACCATCAACTTCTCATTTTTCAATCTTTGCAATACTTGTCTAACATGCTTAAGCTATTCTTCCTTAGTCTCATTGAATATCAAAATATCATCCAAATAGACAATCACAAACTTACCCAAAAATATCTTGAGAACTTCATTCATCAACTTCATGAAAGTACTAAGTGCATTAGTTAAATGAAAATGCATTACCAACCATTCATACAAACCATCTTTTATCTTGAAAGTAGTTTTCCATTCATCACCTCTTTTGATTTTGATCTGATGATATCCACTCTTCAAATCAATCTTGGTAAAGTACCTTTCTCCACTCAAACAATCCATTATGTAAACCATCCTTAGCATAGGGAGCCTATATTTTACTGTGACCTTTTAAATAGCTCTGGAATTGGTACACATTCTCCATTCTCAATTCTTCTTAGTTGCTAATATAGAAGGTATGCCATATGGTCTCAAACCTTCTCTAATTAAACCTTTCTACAACAACTCATGCACTTGCTTGTTAAGTTCTTCATTCTCTATTGGTGTCAACCTATATGATACTTTATTTAGAAAACTAGCTTTAGGAATCAAATCCATGCAATGACTTATACTCCTTATTGGAGATAAATGATCAGGTATATTTTTTGCAATAATGTCCTATTGGAAGCACGAATATTGATGATATTCTTATGGGGGAGTATTGTATGTATGCTACTATGATGATATGTTACATTCATGACTAAGTTTGTCATTGATGTCAACATAAAAGTCCTCTGTGGTATCTAATAGAAGAACAACAAAAATATCAAGTTGGTAAGGATGGCTAGTTGAGTATTCTCACTATCCAATGTTATGGGAGATATTTTTGAGTATCCAGTATATGCAATTAATGTCAGATGAAGAAATGATAAGTCTGGAAGAAGTTACGTAAGTTTTGGTGATGTCTGTCATGAGATAGAGTTTATAGAGGCATGTTCTAGTAAACTTATTATATCTCTTAGTAGATTTATTATTCTGAGAATCAAGGTTGAGGATACGAAGAAGACATGTTGGCAATGACATGGCTAAGTTCACTTGTCATAATATTATGTGTATGAAAAGTTATTTAAGTTACAAGGAGGAAGATTAATGTTATCGCTAAGTGTAATGTGTTCTTAATGTGGTCCTATAATGATTAATTGAGAAGGTCTAATAGCTAGCTCAGGGAATTGTTTGATGGATTTTTTTATAAAGGAAGGACATTTTCTTTTATCACAAAGTGTGAAATTATGAGATGGAATAGTATTGATGAGAAGTGATTATAAGAAATAGAGAGAGTAGAATGCGAGGTTGAGTAAAGTAGAGTGGAAGTGAAGGAAACTTCATTTCTAAGATTTTGCTAAGTGATTTGAGGTTTGATATTTGGATCCAAGGTTCATGACCTAGTCTACAAGGTCTAGTAGTGATTGGTTTGGTTGAAAAATAAAGGAAATATGAACATAATAGTAAATTGCATGTTTGACCAATGAGCTCTTCTTGTAGTTGAAATTGTATGATTGGGTAGTGAGCTCATCTTGCATACATTGTACTACAATTCCTAGCAAGGGTGACATAACTCCTAATAGGGTTAGAATCTCCTAATAGTGGTTTAAAGTCTTCTAACATGGACTCATATGTATTGAATGTTGTAATAGACTCCTAATAGGGTCCATCCTCTAGAAAGTAATATTTATATGAGTACATCATGTTATGGGCATCATTCCCACTAGGGTTTTCCCTTTGATCAAGGGTTTTCTTAGTTAACATATCTGGTGTATTTGTCTACATGCATCTTATTATGTTTGTTATTTAATTTGGTTGAATGGTTAAGTTTTTTTAAAAGAAGATAAATATTTTAATTGTTAGATAACTGATTCGCCCCCCAGTTATCTTGGTGGACTACCATTTCTAACAATTGGTATTAGACCATCAGGTCATTGAAGATAAAGTTTAACAACTTTGGGAGATCTATGGAAAGCATGTTTAGGAAAGATAGTCTAAAGTTTGATGGAACAATTTATGGAAACTAGAAGGAAAATATGAAGACACATCTGTTGTGTATGGGTTTGGGATATTGGATCTTGAGAAAATTAGCGAAGACAATCATCACTAAAAAGGATTTGAAAAATTGTATCTAGGATGAAAGAGATCTTTTTATGTGTGACATGAGAGCTAGAGAAGCACTATTGATTGCACTTCTTGAAATTAAATACAATTAGGTAAAATCACTTGTTTCTTCACATTTGATTTGGAAAGCTTTGGAGACTTGTTTTGAAGGTGATGTACATTCTAAGAAGTTGAGGCTATAAAGTTGGATTTGCACATTTTAAAGATGCTAAAATGATGGAAGATGAATCCATAAGAACATATGTAGGAAGGATATTAAAAATTACTATAGGTATTAAATCTCAAGGAGGAACCAAAGATGCTGATGAGGTTATATGGAAGATATTGAAGACTCTAATAGCACTATTTAAGTCAGTAGTTCAAATGATATAGTTATTGATATCTTGTACCAAACATTTCAGAAATGAGACATTGCTTGAAAAACTTGAAGTAGTTGAGAATGAGCTTAGATAGTCTGATCAAAACTAAAATAACTTTTAGTACCTTGAATATTCAACCTAGTTTATTAAAGAGCACAAGTGCTAGAGGATAGAAAGATTGGAGTAGCCCTTTTGATAATAAGAGAAAAAGGTGGTAAGAATTTTTTAAAATGTTGGACTTGTGATGAATATGGTCATTATGAATTTAAGTGTCTTAAAAGAGAGAAAAAGTATAGAGGAAATTACAAACCTAGAAGAGATAGAGAGTATTTGTATGCAAATGAAGAAAATGATTTCGATGAACAAATAGTAAGTGTTGGTGATGATGAAATAAGATTTGTGGCAATTAAAGAAGAAAGACTAGAGAAAGTGGCTTTGGTGTCACAGGTTGAAAATAAATCTAATTGGATAATTGATAGTGGTTGTTCACATCATATGACTAGTGATATGAACAAGTATGTTGACTTCAAGAGTTAGGATGGAGGCACTGTCAGAGTTGGAGACAATGCAACATGCTAAGTCAAAAGTATTGGATCTATAACTCTTGATGGTAAAATTAATACTGAGGATGTATATTTTGTTGATGGTTTGAAGCACAATCTTTTGAGTGTTCAAAAACTAGTGGACAAAGGTTATCATTTGTAGTTCACAAAAAAGATAGGCATGATCAAAGATAAAGATGGAAAGGTAATTGGAATAGGAACCGGATCTAGAGGTAATGTATTTTAGTTGAATCCTATTGAAATTACATGTTTGGTTGCAAAGGTAGATGACAGTTGGTTATGACATAAGAGATTATGTCATATAAAATTTAATAGTATTGTGAAGACTAGTAGTGTGTTTGTAGTTAGAGATTTGCCTAAGATTGTAAAACCTACTAACATTATTTGCAAGGAGTGTATTTTGGCAAAACATAATAGGACTTCTTTTCCCAGTAAGAAGTTGACTACTACAGTAAAATTGGAGATTGTACACAAAGATATCAACATTCCTACAAAGACTAAAATATTCTATGGTAAAAGGTATTTTATGATTCTAGTTGATGAATTTTCTAGAATGACGTGGGTTGCATTTCTTAAAGAGAAATTTGAGCATTTTATAAGTTCAAGATATTCAAGAATAGAGTTGAGAATGAATCTAGTATGAAGATTAAATGTTTAGGATCAGATAGAGGAAGATAATTTACTTCAAATGAGTGTAACATGTTTTGTGAAGAAAATGGAATCAAAAGACAATTGTCAGCTCCAAGAACCCGTAAACAAAATGACATTGCAGAGAGAAGGAATAGGTTAGTTACAGATGTAACAAGATCTATGTTAGTAGAGAATGATGTATCTAAGATGTTTTGGAAGAAGCTATGAATACAATAGTCTACACTATGAATAGAATGCAAGTCAAAAAAGGCACAAACAAGACCTCTTATGAACTATGGTTTGGTCACTTCCTATAAATGAAGGAGAGTTGAGGTAGGGAAAAATCTTGGAACCTTTTGTAGAGCCAAGAGTTGAGATAAAAACTCCTACTTTGGGAAAGAATATGATAAAGAATCACCAATCTAAGAAGATTATTAGAAGCAGAGATAAAGGTGTGATGATAAGAAGTAGAGTCAATGAAGAACTATGTTTGATGTCTCAAGTTGAACCTAATAATGTAGATGAAGCATGTAAAAATGATTATGGGAAACAAGCTATGAAAGAAGAATTGGATCACATAGTAAAGAATGAGACATGGGAATTGTTCCCCAGACCAATAGACAAGAATGTGATAGGAACTAAATGGGTATTTAGGAACAAGATGAATGAACAAGGTGAAGTTGTAAGGAACAAGGAAAGATTGATATGTAAGGGTTACTCATAGTAAGAAGGAATAGACTATGATGAAACCTATGCTCTAGTGGCTAGAATAGAAGTAGCAAGACTATTCTTAGCTTATGCAACAAAAAGAAAATTCAAAGTGTATCAGATAGATGCCAAGTTAGAATTTCTAAATAGAGAACTTGAAGAAGAAGTGTACATAGAGCAGCCTAAAGATTGTCTTTTGATAGATGATAAGGACATAGAATGCAAACTAAAGAAAGCATTGTATGGCTTGAAGCAAGCACCCAGAACCTCATAAGCAAGGTTGGACAAGCATTTCACAAAATTTGGATATAGCAAAGGTATGGTAGATAGTAATCTATATTAGAAAGAAATTGATGATGGTTTGATGATTTTGGTAATATTTGTTTATGATATCATATTTGGAGGAAATGATGATGAAAGTGAAAAGTTTTTTAAAGAGATGAAAAAGAAATTTGAGATGAGTATGGTAGGAGAAATGAAATATTTTCTAGGATTATAGATTGTAAAAAATAAAGAAGGAATCTCTATTTCTCAAACTAAGTATTTGAAGGATTTACTTAAAAGGTTTGGTTTGGAAACTCATAAAATCCATTGGAACACCTATGGCAACTAGACACAGGTTATCTGCAAAGGATGAGACACCTACTATTGAGTAGAAGAAGTATAGATCTATGATTGGAGGATTGCAATATCTGACTCACACAAGGCAAAATATAGCTATGTAGTTGAAATTGTTCCAAGATTTCAAGCTAATCCTTAAGAAGCACATTATGCAGTAGTCAAAGGATATTTACATATCTAAAAAGAACACTAGAGTTTGAATTGTGGTATGATAGATCTAATTATTTTACTCTAAGTGCTTATACTGATGTTGATTGGGTAGGTAGTATGGATGAGATAAAGAGCACAGTGGTGTAGGCTTATTTCTTGGAAGAAGATTGGTTTCTTGGCTAAGCAAGAAGCATGATTGTACATCACAAAGTACATCAGAAGTAGAATATGTTGCAACAAAAAACAACTGCAATCAAGTTGTTTGGATGAAGTAGGAACTAAAGGTTATAAGGATAAAAATTAGTGAGCTTGTTGTCATACATTGTGACAATACAAGCAGAGTAAATATGTCTAAATCTAGTGTTGCATTTGAGGACTAAGCATATTTCTATTAAGTATCACATGTTGAGAGAGAAAGTTATAAAAAAGGAAATTAGATTGGAGTATGTGAGCACTAAAGAACATATTGCAAATATATTCACTAAGCCTCTTCCTTAAGAGACTTTTGAGTATTTGCGAGGTATGCTAGGGGTTATGCCCCTTCCTACATCAGAGTAGATGATGCAAGAGTGCATCAGTCCACTGTAATAGAGCACCATTATTTGTCTGGATTAAATGATGATGCTTCCTATATGGGGGAGTATCAATGATGAATAGAGTCATCTAGGACTCTTGTTGGATGTTGTTTTGAACAGTGTCTTTGGACACTTGAGCTAGTAAGAATAAGTTGTTGAGTTTGATGGTTGTTGAAACTTTTGACATTGATATCAATGGGGGAGAAGTACCAAATGAAAAATATCACAAGGGAAAACATCATGAGGAACAACATCATGGGGAGAAGTAAAGACAAGTAAGAAGAAGTATAGCATGAAATGATAGTTTGATAGAAAGCACATTGAGGTATATCAATGGGGGAGAATGATTGATGTAAATTATTTGAAAAGAAAGATTAACAGTCCTATGTTAGTATTCTTGGAACTAGATGTTTTTCATCTATGTTGCCATCAATGCCAAAAGGGAATATTTTTGGAAGCATGAATGTTGATGATATTCCTATGGGGGAGTATTGTAGATATGTTACTATGATGATATATTACATTCATGAATAAGTTTTTCATTGATGTCAACATAGCAGTCTTCTATAGTATCTGACAAAAGAATAGTGGAAAGATCAAGTTGGTACAGATGGCTAGTTGAGTATTCTCACTATCCAAGGTTATGGGAGATACTTCTAAGTATCTAGTATATTTAGTCAACATCGGATGAAGAAATGATAACTGTGGAGAAGTTATGTAAGTTTTGGTGATGTTTGTTTTGAGATAGAGTTTATAGAGGAATGCTTTGGTAAACTTTTTATATCTCTTAGTAGAGCTGTTATTCTGATAATTGAGGTTGAGGATAAAAGAAGACATGTTAATGATGATTTGGCTAAGTTCTCTCATCATAATATTGCATATATGGGAAGTTATTTAACTTACAAGGTGGATGATTAATGTTATCGCTAAGTGTAATGTGTTCTTAATGTGGTCCTATAATGATTAATTGAGAAGATCTAATAGTTGACTTAGGGAATTGTTTTATGGACTCAATATAAAAGAAGGGCATTTTCCTTTATGATGAAGTGTGAAATTACAAGATGAAATAATATCAATGAGAAGTGATTATAAGCAATAGAGAGAGTAGAATGTGAAGTTGAGTAGAGAAGAACAGAAGTTAAGGAAACTTCATTGCTAAGGTTTTGCTGAGTGATCCGAGGTTTGAAATTTGGATTCAAGGTTTGTGACCTAGTCTACAAGGTTTGATAGTGATTGGTTTGATTGAAAGAACAAAGGGAAGAGGAACATAATAGTAAATTACATGTTTGAGTTGTGATCTATTCTTGTAGTTGAAATTGCATGCTTACGCAGTGGGCTCATCTTGCATACAATGTACTACAACTCCTAATAGGGTTGGAATATCCTAACAGAGACTCATATGTATTGAATTTTGTAATAGAATTCTAATAGGGTCCATCCTCTAATAAGGAATATTTATATTAGTGCATCATCTTGAGGGCATCATTCTCACTAGAGTTTTCCCTTTGATCAAGGGTTTCCCTAGTTAACATATCTAGTGTAATTGTCTATGTGCATCTTATTATGGTTGTTGTTTACTTTGGTTGAATGGTTAAGTTTGTTTAAAGAAGATAAATATTTTAATTGCTGAATAAATTATTCAACCCCCCCAAGTTATCTTGGTGGACTATGGTTTCTAACATGTCCTTATACTCATTTAACAATCTTGCAATTTCTACTAGTACTTAGTGAATACTACTAGTTTTTGTTGCAACTCGGTTAATACTAACTTTTTTCACTTAGCCACTACTAGTGCAACTCAGTCTCCTATGGATTATGGAAAAAAGACTTGATTCTTCGTTATGTCCTTTTCAAATTGCTTTTAATTAATCATGAAAATTCTCATAGTAGTATAATTAACTTCATCTATATTTTCAATCAAAGGCAATAATATTTGCTTTCTCCAATTTACCCAAAGTGTATATTGATTTAGAATTTCATCATTCATAGCATATCTATCATATTTATAAGGTATGCCAAATAGAATATGACAATAATCCATAGGCATAAAATCACATATAGCTCCATTAAAATAATGTCCAATCTTGAATTTCACAACATATTGTTCACTTACCAATATCTTATGCTCATCTTTGATCCATGAAACATGATAGGGTTTAGGATTCTTCAACCTCTACAACTACAACTATGTAACTAACTCTTCTGATGCTAAATTCATAGAACTTCCACTATCAATGATCACCTTGCAATATTTTCTAGCCATCTTACATCTCATCTTGAAAAGATTTCTCCTAAGGACATGTTATTAATCATTTTCTTTATTACATAAGGTTCTTCTCACCATCATATTTTCTCCAGCTTTAAGTCCACTTGGTGAACCCTCAATGTCTCCTTGAATCAAAACATTTATGTTACCTTGCCCACTTTTAGAGGATCTACATTCAAAGGATCTATGCCCTTCCTTACCATATCTAAAGAAATTACTATGAAAACCACCTCTAGAATAAGAATTACCTCTTCTTCACTAAGAACTAATACATCCTCCATAAGAATTACCACCTTTCCATTTAGTCTTGTTCTTGTCATCACTTTTCCATTCATATTTTCCCTTATCTTGCACAAAACTATCAGATCTGTCACCTTCTCCATAAGATCTATATTTGCCTCTCTAGAATCTACAACCTCTACCTCTTTGTCTTTGTTCATGCTTCATTTCCAAGATCTACTTAAATTTCAAGGCATATTGATATGCTTCTTCCACACTATCCAATTTCACAAAACTTATTTCATCTGTAATCATAGATATCAATCCATTCATGTACCTTAAAATTTTTTCCATATCATCATCCACATGTCTAGATTTGAGGTCCAATCTATAAAATTCTTCAGTGTAGTCCTTCACAGTCATGTCCCTTTGTCTCAAATTTTGCATTTTCCTCAACAAGCTAACTTTGTAATCATCAAGAAGGAATTTTTTCTTTACCTTGTTCACCATTTCCAACCAATCTTGATCTTCTCCTTTCTTCTCTTTTGCCTATCAGTTTGCAAATTCTCCCACCATAGTGAGGCATAACCTTTCAACCTAGTAACTTCAATTTTCACCTTCCTATTATCACGAGTGTTTTCATACTCAAAGAGCTTCTTTATATTAGAGATCCAATCCAAGAAAAAAAATGTTGGCCAATTTTCTATCATAAGGAACAACTTCTTTAGTAGGCTTTAAATGTGCCCTAGACAATATTCTCAACATTCTTGCTTCAACTTGATCTTCTTCAGGTTCTAGATTAGGGTTTAGTGCTACTACTTCATCATTACACACATCATCAAGATGTGTTCCTCTCCTCTAGGCTATCTCCACAATATTTAATCTGGCTACAATTTGTCTCAATGTATCCAATATGGCATTATCAACATTTTTTCTACCTTGAAGAATCTTTACAATTAGGTTCCTGCAAGATCATAACCATTTGTAAGTTATAGGTCAAATCCTCAAATCTTCCACCCTATAACTAAATTTGAGTTAGGTTTTTACATGATCTAATATCTACAATGATGAACCACAAGCTTTGATACCACCTAACACATGATGGACAAAGATAACTAGGGCCACGTGCACACCTAGTTATCCAAGTCACCTGCAAGAGTAAACATAGTGGAAACAAAGCAAAGAACAATAACCAAAGGTGATAGAGGAGAAAAGATACTTTATAGATTCATCAAATTATTAGTATACATTCCTAGCTATAAGGCCTTATGGGTTACAACCAACATTACAATTCAGGCTTCAATTCTTCCATGATAAACTTCATGTTCCAACTTTATTTCTTCTTTTCATGATCATCCCTTCTGTATCTCCCCCTAAGATTTTACCCAAGATCCCTTTAAATACATGCATGACCATAAGTCATCCTATTAAAAATACTAACTAACTAAACCCTTACATTAAATTCCAAAATAAGCCACAAGTTGGCTCTTAAAAAATATGTAGTACAAAATTAAATGCAAAGGTTGGCTCGAACAAGAAGCTACACATAGACAACTTTGCACATGAAGGACCAAACAAAATGCTACAACTCAGTGAGCTTTGCAACCAAAGGAACTTAACAACACCCAAGAACCAAAGGAACTCAAAAAAACTTGACAAATAAGAGAAATTGGAAACACTTAATAACCAAAGGAACTCGGTAGCACTTGAAAACAATCGTGAGCTCAACAAACAAAGAGAATTCAACAATGCAGGACATTGAAACTCGATAGCAACAAACTTGGCCAACATGTAGGATATCAACGCAACTTAGAAACCTAATTGTATACAACACATTTATTGTAGACATAATTTGATAGATTGAAGGTTTATATCAAAATTTTGAAGCTCGTTTTCATTTAATACCAAGTGATTTAATGCATACAAGTGATTCAAAGGTGATTAAAAGGGAATTTTTAGTGAAAGTGTGAGTACATCTTAGCATGCCATCAAAAAAATTTCAGAATTAAGTAAGTAAGGTTTAAAGTGCTAAGAAAAGTTGTCTTTCAAAATTGATGAAGTTAAGTTTCAAAATCCTCTTTTAAAAATGACATAGTCTACTTTTGGGAAAGAGACATTGAAAGAAAATAACGAAAAGATTGTGAGAAAATATAAGAGGAGTAACTAAGAGGGGAGGGTTAAATTAGTTAGTACAAAAAATAAATCCAAGATCCCTTAGATGTCAATACAAATCAGAATCAATAATCTGTTGATACTGACATACTGTTGAAACTCTATTAGAATATGAATCACTTAGTTAACACTAAGAATTGTTGTAACTCAATAAGCACTAAAATATTACTTCTTTATATGTTTAATGTGATTAACCATAAATTAACTTAGTTGCAAAAATAGAAATAAAATATCATGAACACAAGAGACACCAATATTTCATGTAGAAACCTAATTTGAGAAAACTACCTATTGCAACTAGTTATTGTTTTTCACTCTTCTAAAGTGAGCCCTGTTAGGAGCCAACCTTGTTAAAAGTTACAAAATACACTGTTAGGTCTGACCATGTTAAAGGATTTATATCACCATGTTAGGAGTGGCTTTGTTAGAGGTCTTTAGGCACTTCAAATGGAAATGCCACCTTTTCAGAAGATTTACAAAATAGCTATTAAGATAACTTTGTTAATAGTTTTGATTCACTACTACAATTGTTAGAGAGGAATAATGATATGACCTGATTGCTGATGCAAAGTTTTCTTTGCTGATTTTAGAACTTAATTTTGGCTCGAATACTTGATCCTCCTTGATCAGATTAATCTATGTAGCTCTATCAACTTAGGATACTTTGTTATCCTTTAAATTTTTTTTCTTCTTCTCATCTTCCTCTCTTCCATGCTCATACATTCAATCCCACAACTTGAGATTATACTTATATCAATTACCTTGTCAAGTTGTCTAGAATACACTCGCAAATATTCAAAATTCCTCTCTTAAGTTGGGTAGACTTAACAAATAAATTCATCAAACTCAATATATTGTCTTAAGAGAAATCCTTTGTTAATCGACCCTATTCGGTAGACACTAACTCAAAAAAACATTCTTCACACATCCTTTTCTAATTGAATGAGCTTGGGTAACACTCACTCCATCCAAATTTCCTTTGGCTTCTGAGTGAACTTCGTAGACACTATCATCCTACAGAATTCCTTTGGTAACCAAGTGAGCTCGATTAACACTCTTTCCTTGTATACTTTCCTTTGGCACCCGAGTGAACTCGATAGAAACTTTCTCTGGACTTGGTTAATATTGTAACATCGATTAATTCTTGAGTAAGCTTGGCATACACTGATTTTCTAATTATATGCTTGACATTTGTTTAACATCAAAGACAATATACAATTGAATGATTGTATCCAATAATCCCCCTCTTTGGCATTGATGAAAACACACCATATCATGATACATAGAAATTTTAGAGCAATAATATAAGTAATTATAATATCCTTAGTTTCATTTTGATTCTTATCCATGAGAACTCCCTCTATTAGTGTGAACTCCCTTTATCATAAATCTTTGATTATTTTTCTGCATCTTCTCCTTCTAATAGAAAACTCTCCCTCTTTGGTATCTTATCCAGATATTTTTGCACAAATTCCCCCTTTTTGACATATTAAAATATTCAAGAAAATTTCCATGATATATGGCATCAAACTCTCCATCTTTGAAATCTTATTTTAAAGACCAAAATCAATATAGTTTCCATGTACCTAATGTACTAAATCATATGCAATCTTCCTTGATAATATTGCATCAACTTGATTGATCTTCAAAATGCTCTGGTTGATGCATCACTAAACTTCATTTAGTGAGCTTTAGATAGGGGAATGACCCCTAGCTTACCTCTTAGATACAAGATTGCATCTTTAGGTAATGGCTTGGTGAATATGTCTACAATTTTGTCTTTTGTATTCACATATTCTTATATAACTTTCTTGTCTTGCACCAATTCTCTTAGGAAATGGTATTTTATAGCAATGTGTTTTGTCTGGGTATGCATGACTAGATTTTTAGATATGTTGATTGCACTGGTGTTATCATAGAAGATAGAAATTGGATCCTTGATATCTATCTTAATTCCTTCCAATAGTTTCTTGAACCAAATAATATTGGAGCAATTGACTATTGCTACAACATATTCTACTTCAACCATAGACTGAGAGATACAATTATGCTTCTTGCTTGTCCAAGATAGTAGCCTCTTTCCAAGAAAGAATGCTCCTCCACTAGTGCCCTCCTTGTTATCAACACTTCCTATCCGATTTGCATCAACGAATTATTTCAACACAAATTTTCCTCCTTTCTTATACCATAAACCATAATCTTCAGTACCTTTCAAATATCTCATGATTATTTTAATTTCCATCATATGATTTTCCTTGGGATTTGTTGAGAATTTTGCCACCATACCAACTACTAATGCTATATTAGGTCTTGTCTGCACTACATATTGAAGTTTTCCAATCATTAATATGTATGTAGTCTGGTCTACCTCCTTGGAATCATCATATTTGAAAATCTTATATCCTGTAGATATAGGTGTTCCAACTGGGCTAGAATCTCTCATTCCAAATTTCTTTAGTATCTCCTTGATTTATTTTGATTGAGTAATGTGGATACCATCCTTCATCTATTGAATCTACAAGTAAACAAAGAATTTGATCTCTCCAAACATTGTCATTTCAAATTCCTTTCTCACTTCTTCTGAAAAATATTTATGCAAGTCATCATTTACAGTAAATAATCTATCATCCACAATATTTTTGCCAATATAATCTTCTTTTCTAGTCCTTCTTTGATGTATAGGTGACACAGGGAGAGAGGAATAACTAGGGCCAAAGGCACTTCAATCTATCCAAACCACCTTGCAAGAGTTAATACAGCAGAAACACAACACATAGGACAATGACCAAAGGAGGGAGAAGTGAAAACACTATAGATTTTTCAAATGATCAACATAAATGCCCAACTATAAGGCTTTCTAGGTTATGGGCATCTACAAAATACAATTCCTAAATCCATGATTGAACATAAATTCACAATTCTAGGCACATATCATTCTTCTCCAAAAACTCACCTAGTCCTCTCCAAATCTCCATCCTAGACCTCCTTAAATACTTGTGCAGCTATAGGTTGGCCTATCACAAAATTAAAACTTACATTAAATTCATGCAAAACCATAAGTTGGCTCACATCCAATATTAACTACCTATACCAAAATTAAATGCAAGATAGGCCAGGCCAAGCTGGAACTAGGCACATAATACTTGGCAAATGAAGACTTCACAGAACATTGACACTCAACACTCACATGAGCTTGACATGCAAAGAGTCACTTGGAAGTAACTACAAACTTGGTATCCTCAAACACTTAGCAACCACAGAGAACTCAGCAACCAAAGGATCACTCGGCAACCAAAGGAACCACTTGTCAGCAACCAAAACCTTAGCATCAACTAAATGCTTGAAAACCACTGAAAGCTTGATAATGCAGGACATTGCAACTTGGTAGAAAGGAAAACTGAAAATATGTAGGAAAGTAGAGCAACCTAGGATGCTCCTGCATCAATAGGCTTTTATTGTCATTAGTCCTTTAAACTAATATTTATAAAATAATTATGCAATCTTTCATACCATGCTCTTGGGACTTGTTTCATACCATACAAAAATTTATGTAATCTATAGACCATATCCTTTTTGCTAGGATCTATAAAATCTTTAGGTTGCTCTATGTAGACTTCTTCTTCTCAGATTCCATTTAGGAATGTTGATTTCACATCCATCTGATATACTTTGAATCCTTTATGTGCACCATATGCAAGTAATATTCTAACACCTTCTATCTTGCAACAAGAGAAAAAATCTCTCCATAATCAATACCTTCTTCTTGAGCATAACCTTTGCATATTAACATTGCCTTTTTTCTTAAAACTTCTCTATTTTCATTCAACTTATTTCTGAATACCCATCTTGTACCAATTGTATTTTTCTTCTTGGGTCTAGGAACAAGAGACCAAGTTTTGTTCCTTTCTATTGTCTCAATCTTTTCATTCATTAGCTTTAATCAAACTTTCATTATCAAATGCATATTTAATAGTTCTAGGTTCAACTTTAGTTAGAAAATATGTACCTTTTAATTTATTCCTTGTCATTGTACCTTCAGACTTATCTCAAATAATTTTCTTAGGTGCCTATTTCATTTTGACATATCTAGGAAGTATAAGCTCCTTCATTTTGGATATAGGACTTGTTCCACTAGGTTAAACAAGCTCAAATGATCCTATGCTTGGGTTCAACTATCTATGAATCAGATCCTTCTGATGACTTGGTTCAAAATAGTTGTAACTTGGGTCCTCTACATGACTCAAGTCCTTCAAACTGTGACTCACGTTGCACTGGCAGCAACTCGGGTTGAACTAGAGATTTTTATGACCTAGGAGCTAAAGAATGCTGACCTCTATGTTGGAAATATGAGTGGAGTAACTGAGAGGGAAGGGGTGAATCAATTACCACAAAAATAAATACTATATCCCTTAGATGTCAATACAAAAAAAAAATGAACTCTGATAAAACTAAATTCTACTATAACTTGACAAACACATAGGCACTAAATTAACACTAGCAAATGTTGTAACTCAGTAACTACTTAGCATAAAAATATTAAGATATTATCTATGATTAATCTTACTTAACTTAGTTGCACACACATGAAATAAATAGCATGAACATAAGTGACACCAAGATTTAATGTGGAAACTCAATTTGGAAAAACCACCAATTGCAACTAGTTACTAATTTTTACTCTTCTAAAGTGAGCCCAGTTAAGAGCCAACTTAGTTAAAGGTTACAAAACACAATATTAGGTGTGAAAATATTAGAGGATTTAATCATCTTATTAAGAGTGGTCTTGCTAGTGGTCTTTAGACACTTCAATCTTGAAATGTCACCTTGTTAGAGGATTTACAAATGGTTGTTAAACCAGCTTGGTTAAGAGATCTAGATCACTGCTACAATTGTTAGAGAGTAACAATGAGATAACTTAATTTCTGATACAACTAAATTTCTGATTATAAATCTTAGTTTAGGCTTGTACTTGATCTGTCTTGATCAAATATATTTTTGTGGCTCAATGAGGATATTATGCTTATCCTTCCAATTCACTTCCTCTTAACACCCTTCAAATATTATATTATGTTCCACTCATTCAATATATATATATATATATATATATATATATATATATATATATATATATATATATATATATCTTTTACATTGTCAAGTCAACTTGAATACAACTTAGAATACTTAATATTCATCTTCTTACTTGGCTAGAACCAACAAAGAAATCAATTGAACTTAATAAATCAAAATAAGAAAATCATTTGTTAGCCGACCTTGCTCAGTAGACACTAACAAAAAATGATTTTCATTTGTTAACCAAGTGAGCTTGGTTAACATTGGTTTTCATGCCAACTCTCTTTGTCTCCTGAGTGAACTCGGTTGATACTATCATCTATGAATTCTCTTTGGTAACCGAGTGAGCTTGGTTAATAATTGTTACCTTCCAACTTTCCTTCATCTCCTGAGTGAACTCTATAGACAATGTCTTCTAAACTTAGTAAACTTTGGAATGCTCAAAAGACACAGGAAGTTGTCTTCATCGTCCAAGTGAGCTCGACACACAATGACTAGCAATGATATGATGTGTTTGTAACATCAATAACAATACACAATTAACCAATTGTTCTCAACAATATCCCTCTTTGGCATTGATGGCAACACAACATGTCATAATACAAAATTTTGAGGAAGAATCGAATAAGAAAATATCATTAGTTTCATCGTGATTCTTATTCATGAGAACTCCCTCTATCATTGTGAACTCCCTTAACCTTCAGTTTCTTCCTCTATTAGAAAACTTTCTTTCATTGATATCGGATTAATTTATCCCTCTTTGATATCTCTTTCCCTCTTTCACATCTTTAAATTTTTTTTTTGTGATATGACACATAGAATTCTCCCTCTTTTTTGAATTATGACATCAGAACTCTCTCCCTCTTTGAGATCTTATGCCAAAGACAATATTTAGATAATATCAATATATCTTATATATTGATTCATATGCAATGTGCCATTTCCAATAATGCATCAACTGATTGATCTATAACATATTCTAGTTGATGCATCACTAAACTTCATTTAGTGAGCTTCTGATAAGAGAATGACCCATAGCTTACCTCTTAGATGCAAAAATGCATCCTTAGGTAATGACTTGGTGAATATCTCTACAATTGGTTCTTTAGTGTTCACATATTCTAATCAAACTTCCTTGTCTCATACCAATTCTCTCAAAAATTGATATTTGATTGCCATGTGTTTTGTCTTGGTATGCATTATTGAATTATTTGATATGTTGATTGTACTAGTGTTATCATAGAAGATAACCACTAGATATTTGATCTCTATCTTCATTGCTGCCAATAATTGCTTGAACCAAAAAATATTAGAACAATTAATTATTGCTATACCTACCTCTGCTATTGACTAAGAGATAGAATTTTGTTTCTTACTTGTCCAAGACACTGGTCTTTTACCAGGAAAGAATGCCCCACCACTCATGCTCTTCCTATCATCAATGCTTCCTACCCAATCAACATCAATGAAGGCTTTTAACTCTAAGTTTCCTCTTTTCTTGTACCATAATTCATAGTCTTCAATTTCTTTTAGATACCTCATGATTCTCTTGATTTCTATCATGTGATTTTCTTTGGGATTATTGAGAATCTTACCACCATACCAATTGCTAATGCAATATCAAGCTTTGTGTGCACTATACATTGCAATTTACCAATCATTGATCTATATGTGGTTTGATTGACCTCTTTGGAATCATCATTTTTGGAAAGCTCATGTCTAGTAGGCATAGTTATTCCAACTGACTTTGAATTCCATTCCAAACTTCTTTAGTATCTCCTTTATATATTTAGATTGAGTGATGTAGATACCATCTTTCATTTGTTGAATCTACAATCCAAAATTTTTTTTTATCTCACCGAACATAGACATCTCAAATTCTTTACTCACCTCCTTTGAAAAAGATTTGCATAAGTCATCGCTTCTAGTAAATAGAGTGTCATCCACAAAGTTTTCTACTAATGCAATTTTCTTGTCTGGTCCTCCTTTAATATACAAGCTACTATTATTTTTGGTTCTTTGAAAAGCAATATTTATCAAGTAATTATGAAATCTTTCATACCAAGATCTAGGAGCTTTCTTGAGACCATACAATGATTTGTGCAATTTATAGACCATTTCTTTTTTGCTAGGATCCACAAAACCTTTAGGTTGTTCTATGTAGACTTCCTCTTGAAAAATATCATTCAAGAATGTTGATTTTACATCCATTTGATAAACTTTAAAATCCTTATGTGCTAGATATGCTAGTAAAGTTCTAACACCTTCTAATCTAGCAACAACCGCAAAAGTTTCACCATAGTCTATACCTTCTGTTGTGGTATTCACAACACACGCCCCATTTCGAGTTCGGAATGGGGGCCCCCTAACTTTTTTTGAACTCCTGACTCTCATTTCGAGAATCGGGAGAAGAAAATTAGTTTATTAGTTAGATTATTTGAGTAAAAAAAACTAAAAAATTAAAAATTAAAAAAGCCAAAATTAAAAAATTTAAAAAAATCTCGCGTGAGCACACATACCGAGGCACGTGCACTTTGTAAGAGCAAGCAAGGGGAGGGGTTATAAAACCCCCTCCTTCCTACCACTCTTTTCATTTTTTCCACTATCTTGTTTGGCTAAGGGAGGAAGGTGAGGAAAATTCTTCCCCCCCCCGCTTCTCTCTCTCCATTTTTGCGCCAAGCGCGCCGTACGCCGTGGCACTCTTTTGGGCAGGCCGCGCGCGTGTCACGCCGCCCTTTTGTGCGCGCTGCGCTGCGCATGCCTTTAAGGTCGCGTGCGCGCCGCGCCACTGTGGTGCTCTTTTGGGCGCGCTGCATCACCACGGTGCTCTCATGGGGGCGCATGCCTTTAAGGCCACAACCATGCGCGGCGCTACGCAAGCCTCTTGGCTGCGCGCATGTGGCGCTCTGCTACGGTGTCCCTTTTGCGCGGCACATGTGGCCGCGGTCACCGCCCTCACTTTTAAAAAAAATTATTTTTAAAATTTTATTAAAAAAAAAATTTGTCAAAAAAAAATAACAATAATAATAAAAATAAACAATAAAAAATCATAAGTAAAAGAAAATTGATTTTTGAGTATCGTTTTTTTAAATGTGTTTTATGTATCCAGTAATTAATTATTTTTCTTTTTGTGACGTGTAGGTAATACAATGAAATGGCATCCACATCCGGATCAATAACAAAGCCAGTCCTATACAAGTTTCAAGGCGTAACCCTAAAGTCATGATTACACAATAAACACTCTGAGATCAAAGACACAGAACTTGGACACACGGACTTGGGAGAATTTTTGAGGGTTTGTAACAACCCAACTAAAAGATCTTCTTTGAGATCTGCCTTAATACGGTCTAGATTGGTAAATGCAGCATCACATCTTGAGGTTGTTCAGTCAGATGAATTGATCATGAACTTATCCTGACATTTTGTTCCCGAGGAAAGCGAGGTAAAGAGTTCATAAAAGCATAAGGATCATCACCAAGAGGCCATGGACATTATATATTCATCATACTTCATTGAGAAGCCATCTCGAGAAAAGACAATCAACAATGTAGATATGGCTCAAGGATATATGAGGGATGACATTGGATATTCAATCATTCTCCTAAGCAGAGTTATGGGACTGCCGGTAGTAGGTCATCTCGCTCCATTCATGGTTAACTTCATTGAAACCATCAGACACGCAAAGATGCCACTAGATTGGGCTACCACACTTAGTGAGAACTTGTGTAATCAGTTGCGTACAGTAAAGGACAAGAAGAAGTTCTATATGACTTCTTATGTGATCCTAATGCATGGCCTTATATAGTTTATCCTCAGCTAGTTAAGAAAAAGCTCTCGCCGCAAAGAAAAGAGTACCGGATTGTGAATGATACCTTTATCTTCACCATCATTTGATTCATCGAAGGCGACCATGGAAAGAGATTGTCTGACGAGGACAAGGCACAAATCACAACTCTTGGTGCATATTTTATCCAGTTTTGGACATTCACATACATTCAAGTCGGTGGTGCATCTATCCATCCAAAGAAGCTCCCAAACTACCCAAGTGATAAGTTGGTTCTGATGGAAATTTCTCGGCAGATTGAGTCAGCCTATGAGAGGATCAAGAAACAACGAAGGCCTTGTTGGGATTGGCCTTTTTAAATAGGGGCATACCAAGTAAAGAGAAAGCAAGATATCCCAAACTTTGAATGGGAATGGGAGAACTATCCACTTGAGGAATATAACTCTCCTCGGCCGTTCTTTGATAGTGTTGGTAAAGTGGAAAATTTGGCAGGAAAAGAATTCTACCATGAGGACGCTATTGAAGATCATTGGATGAATGCCACAAATGATTATGATGTCCGTATCAGGGACTATTATAGAATGACTTTGTATTTAGCAGAGAAGGCTCTCCATTTGACCATCCCGGATGAGATAAGGATACAAGATTCGCAGGACTTATTAGATCCCTTATTTAATACAGATAAAGTTGCCGAGAGGCCCATTCTGAATGCAGAAATTGATAGAGAGGAAGGGGATGATATTAATCATCGAGCAAGACATGTCATCAGAATGACAAAGAGTTGGATCAAGAAACCCTTTCTGCTTGATCCAATTCTGGATACAGTGATATTCTATATACATGCTTGCCTAAAAAAGGTAAAGGGGAGGAAAGTCACAGTTCCTATCTTTGTGCTCCAGTCTTTGATCATCCAGTGCGATATTACCATCCACCAAAGAAGAAAGAAAAGAGGAAGAGAGCCACTCCTCAGAGGATCCAGACAGAGCATGTTGAAGAACATGCCCCTTTGCAGCAACATGAATCTACTCCCCGGGACCCCCATGACTCTAGGATTTCTCATTTCCAGGTTGATTTTCCATTGCCTCCTATTTTGTCAAGCCAACAAGGGGAGCAAGATATTCTAGAGACATCCATTCCTCCGATGCATCAAGAGCTCGCTTCTCCTATGGTTCCACAGAAGCAAAGGAGGGTCAAGGTTAGAATGAACAAGAGGCAAAGAGTTCATAAAAGATTAGTGCCTAATCCCTCTGTTCCTAAAACTATTCTCAAGGAATCAGATGAGGATGAAACAGAGTCAGATGGGGAGGAAGAACAAGTGTCTCTACAAGGGAGAACCCGACTTGCCAAAGCTACAGAATTGGAAAGAAAGAAGAATATCACAAATATCCCACCACCCACCCAAGCTGAAATAGTAGAGCTCTCTTCGTCGAAAGACGAAGTACAATGATGGGTGAATGAGCAAGGAGAGCTAGGTGATAATATTCTCTCCATTCCAGATTTTGATTTCATGCCAGTGGGTACAAAATTGGTTGGAGATAAGATTAGAGATACTCCTACAGGTGAATCTCAACAACAAGATGGGATGCAGATACCATCTGAGACACAAGGTCCTCATCCAACACCCCCATCTTCACCTCAGTCTATGATGGTAGATAGGGTTTCATTGACACCTCCACCTCCAAGTTCAGAAGAACATGTTTAGAAGGAATCATCATTACAAGGAGAACCAGAACCAAGGGTTACTAGTGAGCCATCAAAAGAGGCACAGGTAATGGAATGTATACAACAACCTTCTCAGGAAGTTGAGGATCAAACTACGGGATCTACAGAAACTAAGACTACTGAAGAAGAACCCTCACAACAAGAAACTCCAAGACAAAATGACAAAGGGAAGGAGGTAGCTGAACACATCCCTTCATCATCTAGAGCTAAGGTTGGAGAAAGACATATCCTGAGATGGTTCTAGAAGGAAATAATGAGAAGTGCTAAGCATCAATTCCTTACTTCAGAGGATGATATCTGTGACATTGTAGAGATTTTGAGCAAGCCTGACTCTCCATTACAGGATGGAACACAATTTGCATTCATTACCACTACTCAAAATCAGGACCTATTTGCACAAGTGGCTCATCCCTAGAAAGGTATAGATGAAGAAGCTGTCAGCCTTCAGGACTATGAGGTAAAGGATATCACATTAGGGAAACCTACATGGGATACTTCTCGACAAATGATGACTATGGGAGTCAAAGAGATTCTTAACCATATGGAACGTGATGAGATTGAAATCAGAGCACTTCGAAGGAAAGTTGAGATCTTGAAAGGATATCTAGCTGAAGTTATTGGTCCTCTTGACTCTGAACACCCCCAGGAGACTTTGACTACCATTCTGAAAGAAGGGGAAGGTGTACAACTCAATCCATTTTAGAGAGCTTGTTAGGATTGGCGAGACAACCTTGAGGATAGGGGTATCACTATAATTATAGGAAGTCTGAAATTATTGCATGCTACACAAGACAACGTTGATAAGATCGTGGCAATTATGAGGCAGGACTTCAGCATTATGGATGAGGTACGAGTTTGGGGCAAGGATTTGAAAATTCTACACGCCATAAAAGGACAAAGATACTACATTTTGATTGATGTATATACTGGTGAAGAACTAGACATGATAGATGATTGGACAGAAAAGATTGCAGAGGGAAATAAAGTGATGGAAACATTGCGTGATGAGATACATAGGCTCAAGGACAAAGCTCGAGAGCGAATTTTGGAAGCAGAAAAGCTATATAGTGATGCATGCTTGGATATTTTTGAAGATGAAGAACGGGAGAAGCTTTTACCAGTTGAGGTAGTTGTGGAAAACTTCAAAAAAACTTTAGAGGAAGCATCCAGTGATAAAGATATCAGACAAGCCTTCAAGACAGAAGAAGCATTGTTAGAGTTGGATACCAAACTCGGGGATTTTGTAGAAACTTAGATTGAGGTGGAAAATTATAGATAGAAGGTCAAAGATAAGTATGAGGCTTTTGGATCTTCCTGATGCCGCTAAAATTACTATGATTATAGAGAAATTCAAGAGCAAATATCCAAATATATCTTTAGGATGAAGATGAACAAAACCCAAATGCCAGAATTTCAATTTTGACACTTAGAAAGTTTTTGAGGTTTTTGACTCAGTCGAGGTCTACAGCTCGGTAGCTTCGCAGGTCCGTAGGTTTGCAGGTTCACAAGTCTGTAGCTTCGCAGCTTTGCAGGTC
Source organism: Cupressus sempervirens (assembly GCA_028749045.1). Classification (NCBI taxonomy): domain Eukaryota; kingdom Viridiplantae; phylum Streptophyta; class Pinopsida; order Cupressales; family Cupressaceae; genus Cupressus; species Cupressus sempervirens. The sequence continues at coordinate 219,296,029 of CM053789.1, forward strand.
CGCAGCTTCATAGGTCCATAGGTCCACAACTCTGCATTTTCATGAGGCTCCGCCGACAGTCAACTGCCAGTTCCAAAAATAACACTTTCCATGCATTGGAAACACATTTTGATGGAAAGATAACTCTGACACACATCAAGTGAAGGGCCAACTTCTATTTTTGGTGTCTCCATGCACTTCTACTTCGACTGATGGCTTCCTCCTATTTTCTCTCTCATGCTTTCATTGTTTTTAACATGTAAATGGCTCATGCATCCAATTAATGAATAAAATATGGGTGGAGTCCCTCCAAGCACTAGTTAGATTACCAGTTTGTATATATTTAGTTTGTTTTAATGTTTTAAAGGCATTTTTTATTGCATTAAGATATCTCTCACTCTCAACACAAATTGAGGAGATGATTTCTTATAAATACCCCATTGTAAAATGTAAAAAAGGGCTGCTGTTATTATGCAATAAAGTTATGCTTTTGGTGCTCGCATTAAGAGTGTAGTTATTCTTGCCTGAATGTGTCATTGTTTTGTGGATTTTATTCATGAGACTGTGATTGAGCCAAAGGTTTATTGCATTGTTTCTAGTTGTGCGATCTTTTAGTTATGGTGTTTGCTATAGATATATGAATTTCGTTGACGTAATGAGCTTGAGAAGAGATCACCTGATTGTGTCTACATAGCCTTTTGTCTCGCATGAGTGCACTTTCTGTGGCCTTGCGATTTGATGAAGAGTGAAACATCATTCGATTTGTTACAGATTCTCATCGATGATTGCATCAGTGGATTCTAGGAAGCACTGCTCCTATTTTCATTGGTTTCCTACCGATTTCTTCGAAGGTTTAACTCGCAGTGTGTTGTGTTCTGTAGCTTATGTCCGTTTAGGAATTTCAATTTCAAGTTATTTGATTTCATGTTATTTTCTTTCAGTTTCATTATTTTCTTTGCAAACCCCCCCATTAGAATAGGACCTCATACTAGCTGCATTGTTAGAGTTGCATTCATTGAAAAAATAGAAAATACAAAAATATTGTTCTTTTGGTGTGATATTTTGAGACAGCGAATAGATTTTACTTGATTCCAAGGTAAAAGAGTTTTGGAACCAGCAAAGGCCTCCTCGTGAGCATTCACATTTATCTTCTACTGAGCGGATTTTGGTACGTCGCAAGACAAACACTGAACCTTGGAGTGGATCCTTAAAAAGATTTGCTTTTCAAGATAGGAATTACACTATGGATTCTTGCCGTTGACCTCGTGCAAAACAAACGCCCAACAGAAGTGGTGCTAGAAGGAGGGCCTGATACAAAGAACATACTATTGGAAACAAGAAAGATTTGATCAAGTTTCAAAATTTTTGCACCCTTGCAATAATCTACCCTATGCAAAAGGTTCAGAAATCACTTCTGAAATTTTCAGAAACTTAGCTCCACAGGTCCGCAGCTCCGCAGATCCGCAAAAATCTATGGTGCGCAAAATTTAGAAGAAGTGAGGAAGTGTACTTTTGTAGAGGTGCATTTTTTCCTATATTGATACAAGCTGGAAGATATTGATCTTAGATCCGCATTCCAGCAAGCGTTAAGATCTTCACCAAGTGCCCAAGAATTTCTAGAGCTTACTCATTTTCGTAAGCCACATAGTGACAGAGGAATACCCTGAATTCAACCACTTCCATTCGACATTTTATCATCTTCTTCTACTCCACCACCCATTCAACCACTAGGTGGACCTCCACATATTCCAACACTCGCATCACCTTTAAACCCGCCTTTAGGTCCACAAAATCCTCCGATGGCCTTTTTCGCAAACGCAGTTGATTCACCACTTAGCTTGAGAGGTGCCCTCTATGACCTCCCGAAGAATCCTGAGAAATTCTATCCAAGGTTTATTTACGGAGAAACAAGAACCGCTGAAGATCACATCAAGATTTTTAAGGAAATTTGCAACCGGAAGCAAATTGCTAATGAAGATGTGGTTCTTCGTTTATTTCCCTACTCTCTGGGGGAGATTTCCTTCAATTGGTACGTGAACCTACCACCGGGATGTATTGGAGATTGGGACACTTTGGAAAAATCATTTTTGGAACAATTCAAAACTTTCATCAATCCAGCAATGATACATCAACAATTCATATCAATAAAAAGGGACCCAGCTGAAATAGTTTCACACTTCAATCATTGTTTTTATATGGCCTACTGCAAGTTGGAAACACCGTACACAATTTCGGTTGAAGCTGCCATCCAAGTTTATTTCAATGCCATGGATCCTCTTACTGCGATTTTTCTGAGAAGACTTCCTGCAAAAAATATTGACACATTGGACAAAGTCTTTGCAGAAGCAATCACGTTCACAAAGAAAGCTAATCCTAATGGAGGAGGAATGATGCTTCCTACGCAAACAGTTCCTACCATGCCAACGATTCCTGTGGGAGCACTCACTATATCTAGTCAGTTCATACCTATGAACCCAGTTCCATTGCAACAAGTACCCACTCCACAAACTCAAGCGATAACATACCTAGGGTATGAGCCCCCGAAAACAGCCTTCTTTGAACAAAAAGCAATGGTTCCTGTGGAAACAGATAACAATCTCCTTTCAGAAGTTGGTCAGAGAAAAAGACCATGTCACAGATGAACAATGAGTTGACTCATCTTAGATTGTCACAAGGACAAAGTAACAACTTCCACAGAAACAATGCTAGCCCCTAGAACAACAATTTTGGTCAGAATTACAATAGGAACTTCAACAATAATAGTAACAAAAATGTAGGAAACAACGATGAAGGGAACAACTTCAATCCTCCTGATCACAAAAATGGCTTCCAAAGACAAAATCGACAATGGAACACTCGACCAAATAATGGAAGTATTCTTGCTGATAATAACAACATTCAATATGCTGATATTAATCAGTATGATGATGGCCCAAATATGCCTAGCAATGATGGTGTGTACTACAATGGTAGTCAGGATGTGAATCAAAACCTACCAATGAATGATAATCCGCCTCCTGTTCAATTCAATGCAATGCTATTAGAATCTTATGATCCTACATAGAATGTACAAGTGGAACAATAAGCAAATGAAGAATTTTCATTCCCTTTTATTCAAGAACCCGATCTTCAACATGATGAGATGTTTGCCTTTCAAAATGATAATCAAAACACATATAATCTCAGAAACAAGAGGGATCCCTTGACCGATGGAATTCCTCCTGGTTTGCAACCAACTCCACCTGATCCTAGAGCAAGCAACAGTCCACCACCAGTAAGGCCAGCCTAAGGAGGACCACAGTATCGGAATTAGGTGAACATACCAACAATACTGAAGAACCTTGCTTGGTCTACTAAAAAATATAATGTAGTTGAAGACCTGAAGAAAACAAAGGCCAATATGTCCATTTTCGACATGTTGCAAAATTCTCCACAACAAAGAGAAGCACTCATGAAGATATTGGATAATAAAAAGGTTTCCCATAATACGAATAATGTCCCTCAAAAGATAGTGCCGCAACAAGTAAATGCCGCAGAAGCTATGCCCACTATGTTTAAGGACAAAATCGAGGTACCCCCATTTTTGCTAAGCATAAGGATATATGGAAAGAATCTTCACAATTGTCTCATTGATTTAGGAGCTTCATGTAATGTGATGCCATTATCAATAGCTCAAAGGCTAGGAGTTGATCCTCAACCCTCTAACCGAGTGGTAATACAGTTGGATAAAACAGAGGTAAAAGTCATTGGAGTATTAAAAGATGTGTGGATACAGCTAACAGTTGATCCTCGAATCCAGGATATTGTTGACATACATGTGGTGGACATCCCAAAAACATACGGATTACTCCTGAGTAGGGAGTGGACAAAATGTCTTAGAGGATGGTTCTCCACAGATTTCACTCAATTATGGTTGCCCTGGAAAGGTTTGAACAATCAAATCAAGATAGATGCTGAGCCCAAAATAAAAACGATGATCATGGATTACAATTCCCTGAATGAGGTAGCATTTTTACAATCTGACTTGGGGTCATATAAAGTGATGGCATTGGGCCTAGTTCCAAACAAGACATCTCAAGAGAAAAATGAAGAACCTAAGGTGTTGGTCCCCAAAATTGAGATCGTGACACAATTCATAGAAAGTATGGTGACTAATCTACAGTGTTTAGGAGAGGAAGCTGACCCTAGTGTCCTCTTCCTTCCGGGATTTTTTCGGTTGCACAAAGTTAGTCATTCAGAGTTCGAATGTTCAGCATACCAAGAAGTAGTAGCAAAAGTTTTGACACAAATAATGGGAAACAAAAGTACGAAGACCTCTAGCGAAGAAGTTATCCAAAGTCAAAATTCAGTGAATTCATCCAACTTTATTGAGCAAACTAAAGAGGAAAGTGAAGATTTAAATGTATCATACAGTGATACCTCTTCAGATGGTGGAGGTTTGTCTTCTCCTCCTCCTGGGATGATCAAAGTTCAAAGAAGAAGACGATATGTCAAAGGTAAAGGATGGACTTCAGTAGTCATTCATCCTGAACCTAAAGTCTAACAAATCAATGGGCTAATAGGGGAAATTCAGGAGAAGCATGAAAAATACACTCCTCCTTTATCCATGGGATATGAAGGAGATTCATCAAGCCCCACATGAGAAAAGTTACAATGGGTTCCCAAGAAACAATCATTCAAGGCTCAAGTAAAAGAAAAGTTGAGGACGAATAAGCACAAAGTCAGAAAACCCAAGGAAAATACAGTTTGGACACTCCGCTTTGATGGTTCCAAATGCAAATCAGGAGTTGGTGTAGGTATTGAACTAATCAACCCAAAAGGTAGGTCTTTCTATGTCACATATCGATTGCAGTTTAGATGTACTAATAATGGCGTAGAATATGAAACCTTGATTCGAGGACTTCTCTTTGCATTGGAAAAGGGAGTTACTGCTCTTATAATCGAAGGAGATTCTCAACTAGTGATAAGACAAGTAAAATCCATATACTCATGCAACGAAAAAAGATTAATCGCTTACAGGAAAAGTGTATGGGATATAATGGATGACTTTCAAGCTCTAAACATCAAATCCATTCCAAGAAGAAGGAATGTGGTAGTAGACGCCCTTGCAATTTCATCCAACACTTTACAACTAGTAGAAAGAACAAAGTTGAAAAGATTCTCAGTTGAATTAGTTGCCGTTCCTACCATTCTCGAAAATATCACGAACTTTCAGGTCTTTCAAGATGATCAACATATACTTGAGTTTATTATGTGCAGTTGCCATTTCCAAGGACAAGAGATTGATGATACACTTGAAGACAAGCTTGAAGATGATGAGATTGAGGATGACGATGGAATCCTTAATTTGAAAACCAAAAAAATTCCGAAAGGGATGGTTGAACTTGAATGTATCTTCAACCACAACGAATCAACACTCAATAGAAGAGCAACTCAAGAGAAAGGAATTAGAGAATGTGAATTGTACAATTTAAGCACGAATGAAGAACCAAAAATGGTGCAAATAGGAAAAGCATGCAATCAAAAGGAAAGGGATGACATGCTCAAGTTTCTCACCGAGTATAAATATGTGATTGCTTAGAGTTATGAAGAGTTAAAGATTTATGATCCTGATATTATCACACATGACATCCCGTTGAAACCAGATGCTAAACCTTTCTGGAAGAGACAATGACTAGTGAATCCGATAATCAAACCATTGATTATGAAAGAAGTTAAGAAATTACTGGATGCTAAGATCATATTTCCTATCCGTCATTCCACCTGGGTAGCAAATTTGGTCCCTGTACAGAAAAATACTGGAGAAATTCGTCTTTGTGTCGACTTTCATAACTTGAATTTGGCATCTCAGAAGGATAACTACCCTCTACCCTCACTAGATGAAGTGTCACACATCGTTAATGGTTCAAAGATGATGTCATTCTTGGACGGTTACTCAGGATATAACCAGATCATGGTCAACGAAGAAGATAGGCTAGAGACTGCTTTCACAACCAAGTGGGAAACGTTTGCCTACAGAAGGATGCCTTTCGGGTTGATTAATGCAGGAGCTACATTTCAATGAGAAATGAATGAAGCTTTTAAAGGATTGATAAATAGATGTATAGTCATCTACATGGATGACTTGACTATCTTTTCAAAAGATTGAAGTACTCATATTGCTGATCTGAGGCAGGTATTCAATAGATGTCATAGGTACGGCATATCACTCAATCCCAAGAAATGTTCGTTCGGTGTTACTAAAGGGAAGTTCTTGGGACATGTCATTTCTGAGGTTGGAATTTCAATTGATCTCGATCGAGTTGAATCAATTCTAAAGTTAGTACCCCCTCACAGTCGGAAGGAGTTGAAATCTTTTTTTGGAAAGATAAACTTTGTGCGCCAATTCATAAGTGGTTTCGCGGAAATAGTCTGCCCCCTCAATGATTTACTCAAAAAGGGGGCTAAAAGAGAATGGGTACTAGAGATAAAGAAATCCTTCCAAGATATTAAGGTTGCCATTTCCACAGCCCCTATTTTGGTAAGCCCAGATTACGAATTACCTTTCAAGATCTACTCCTTTGCTTTTGAACATTCTTGCGCAGGGATCTTGACGCAAAAAAGAGAGAAGGAAGATGAGCGACCCATTACTTTCATGAGTTTTCCTCTAAAGAACGTTGAGTTAAAATATTCAAATCTTGATAAACAATCCTTTGCATTAATCAAGGCAGTGAAGAAGTTCCGTCACTATATACTTAGAAGTAAGGTGTATGTAATTGTACCTGACCCAGCTATAAAAATGCTTTTGATGCAGAATGAACTTGGCAAAAGAAGAGGAAAGTGGATGGCAATACTTCAAGAATTCGATCTAGAGATTCAACCTATGTGATTAGTCAGAGGTCAAGGATTATCCAAAATGATCACTGACAACCAAGAAGGAAATCAAAAGGAATTCAAATTTGATGATGAAACTGATGAAGAAGATGAAAAGAAGATGGTTGTGTCACAAGTTGATATCAATCAAGGTGTGGTGACAGATGTATGGTACCAGGATATTGTTTATTATCTCCTACAAGATCAATGCCCCAAATGGATGAACAGTTTGTAATGTAGGGGACTTAAGATGAAATGCGAGTCTTACAAGTTACTTGATAACAAGTTGTATAAAAGGAACTACAAGGGAATTTATTTGAAATGCTTAGGATGTGAAGAAGCTAAGGATGTCCTAGAACAGTTTCATGACAAGTATGGTATAGGACACGGTTCAGAAAAAGCCACAACACACATGATTTTAAGGTCGGGTTATTTTTGGCCCTCAATATTCAAGGATACGTTTGAACATGTGCGTTCCTGTCATACATGTCAAACTAGTGCTAACAAAGAAAGGCACCCAACAATGCCACTTCAACCGGTATACAAGGTGCGCCCTTTCACAAAGTGGGGACTAGATTTCATTAGTCCAGTAAACCCACCGTCATCAACTGGACACGCATTCATCCTTACAGCTACCAATTACTGCACACGTTGGACGGAGGCTGAGACTTTCAAGAATTGCACTGCTAAGGTGGTGATAGACTTTTTTGGAAGAGCACATTGTTACCAAATTTGTAATGTCGTTCGCTCTTATATGCGACAATGGATCTGCATTTGCATCCACATTTTTAACACAATGGGCATTTGAAAACAAAGTCATCATCAGATTCTCTTCAAATTATTACCTGTAAGGAAACGGGGCAGCGGAGTCTACGAACAAAAAATTGATCACTGTGATAAAATGACTGCTGAAGGAGAACCCTCAGGATTGGCATACACAATTGAAATACGCCTTGTGGATAGACCGGGTTAGAGTAAAAAAGGCCTTGGGTACTTCTCCCTATCTACTTGTTTATAGGCAAGAACCGGTATTCCTGCTCAATCTTAAGATTCCTATTTTAAAATTCATGAGTGGGTATGTGGATGACATTGACAGAGTACAAAATCTGATTGATGAATCTTCTAGAAATGGAAGAGAAATGAACAACTACATTGGAACACATGGCTAAACATCAAGCTGTTGTCAAGAGATGGTTCGAGAAGAGGGCCACCATAAAATCCTTTAGGATTTCTGACCTAGTCCTACTTTGGAATAAGGCGAAAGAAAAGCCAAAAAGCCATACTAAGTTTCAATGCTTGTGGACAAGCCCATATCAGATTGCAAAAATTCTCAAAGAAAACACATTTAGGCTAAGTTCCTTACAGGGGGAGTTTTTACCTTTGCCCATAAATGGCCAATTTCTGAAACATTATTTTGAAGCCTAAAAAAAACAAAAAAAAAAAAAAAAAAACAACAACAACAAAAGTCAGATTTTATTTCTGCATCTAGAATAGATTTTTCCTTTCTGCAAGTGTGTTTGATTTCAAGTCGTGTGTTTGCTTTCGGTCTTGTGTTTCCTTTCAGTTGTGTGTTTTGTTTTCAAAGTTGAGTCCTAGGGGGTAAGGTGTACTTGAGATTTTTCTCAGGATTCTACTAACCACTCTTTGGTCCCAATTTCAGGAAGGGGTATTTCTTCGTCAAAACATTCAGATGATTGTGCATTGTGCACCAACCGAACATTGGACATTTCTTGTGGAAATAAAGGGTTTTTCAGTCAAGAAATTAGGACTCTAGACCAACAAGTTCTCAATACTTTGCAAAACTTAAAATTTGATCATTTTAGGTGTTGTTGGATTGAAGTCAAAGATGATGAGGGATGATTCAAGCTCCAACTGGTTCAAATGGGAGGGGTCTCCTCGGAGATAGCTAAGACCATTGATTGGCGTGAGAGTTTCTAAAAAGTTCTAAAAGAGGAACGCAAGGGATGTTCATAAGAGATCGAATCCAAGAAATGACACCGATGTTCTGACTACATAGTCTAAGCATAGTTAGGATACAAAAGAAATTATAACAAAAAAAAAAAAAAAAAAAAAAAAAACAAAAACGGTGTTAAGAACGAAGGATTCCAAAGATCTGAAAAGGCTCCAAGATATGTTCTCAAAACAAAATAGTTTATGTTCAAAGTATTGCTCTATCAAAAGTGGCATTTCAAATGACATGGAACAATTCTTCAAAAGGCCTGAAAATCAAAAGAGCGTGACATCCCGCCAAGAGCCCTCGAACTGATTCTCTCATCTGGTCGATCAATTAGTTGATAAAAGTCTTCATGGAGATTTCGAATGAATGAGCTAGGAGGAGTGGAAGATCGTTTTCGAGTTGTCAAAAAATTTCAATGGACTACATGCTAAGGCATCGAAGGGAAGAAATTCATAATGCACACACTAAGCTTCAAAGTTTTGAGTCTTGGTATTTTGACTATGAAGTCATTTGAAATAAGCCTAACATGTTCAAAGCTAGGTTGATGTCCGATATAGTCGGAAGGATGCTTGCTGATAAAGAAATGCTTAACACATTTCTTCCTTTTTTGGGGGCTATTTGTTGTGGTATTCACAACACACGCCCCATTCCGAGTCCAGAATGGGGGCCTCCTAACTTTTTTTTGACTCTTGACTCTCATTTCGACAATCGGGAGAAGAAAATTAGTTTATTAGTTAGATTATTTGAGTCAAAAAAAAAAAAAAATTTAAAAAGCCAAAATTTAAATAAAAAAAAAAAAAAAAATCCCGTGTGAGTGTGCATACTGAGGCACACGCGCTTTGTAAGAGCAAGCAAGGGGAGGGGTTATAAAACCCCCTCCTTCCTACCACTCTTTTCATTTTTTCCACTATCTTGTTTGGCTAAGGGAGGAAGGTGAGGAAAATTCTCCCCCACCCCCCCCCCCCCCCCCCTTCTCTCTCTCCATTTTTGCGCCGCACACTGTGGCACTCTTTTGGGCAGGCCGCATGCGCGTCGCACCGCTGCGCCGCCCTTTTGGGCGCACTGCATGGACGCGCTACGCTACATGTGCCTTTAAGGCCATGCGCGCGCCACACTGCCGCGGTGCGCCCATGCACTGCGCTGCGCACGCCTTTAAGGCCGCGCGTGTGCTGCACCTTCGCGGTGCTCTCATGGGGGCGCGCGCCTTTAAGGCCACAAGCGCGCATGGTGCTGCGCAAGCCTCCTAGCTGCGCGCACGTGGCGCTCTGCCACGACGTCCCTTTTGCGCGGCATGCGCGGCCGTGGCCACCGCCCTCACTTTTTTAAAAAAATTTTTTATTTTTTTATTTTGTCAAAAAAAAAAATAATAATAATAAAAAATAAAAAATAAAAAATCATAAGTAAAATAAAATTGGTTTTTGAGTATCATTTTTAAAAAATGTGTTTTATGTATCCAGTAATTAATTATTTTTCTTTTTGTGACGTGCAGGTAATACAATCAAATGGCGTCCACATCTGGATCATTAGCAAAGCCAGTCGTATACAAGTTTCAAGGCGTAACCTCGAAGTCACGATTACACAATGAACACTCTAAGATCAAAGACACAGAACTTGGACACATGGACTTGGGAGAATTTTTGAGGGTTTGTAACAACCCAACTGAAAGATCTTCTTTGAGATTTGCCTTAATATGGTCTGGATTGGTAAATGCAGCATCACATCCTAAGGTTGTTCAGTCAGCTGAATTGATCATGACCTTATCCTGACATTTTGTTCCCGATGAAAGGGTGGTAAAGAGTGTCACTGGGGAAGTAGTCTTGGATCTATGACCTGATAATATCGAGAGAATCTTTCACTTACCCAGAGCTGATCAGTTTATCAGGCTTTTATATGAAGCAGCTAAGAGGTGGCATAAGGATCATCACCAGGAGGCCATGGACATTATATATTCCTCATACTTCATTGAGAAGCCATCTCGAGGAAAGACAATCAGCAAAGTAGGTATGGCTCGAGGATATATGAGGGATGACATTGGATATTCAATCATTCACCTGAGAAGAGTTATGGGACTGCCGACAGCAGGTCATCTTGCTCCATTCATGGTTAACTTCATTGAAACCATCAGACACACAAAGATGCCACTAGATTGGGCTACCGCACTTAGTGAGAACTTGTGTAATCAGTTGCGCACAGTAAAGGACAAGAAGAAGTTCTATATGACTTCTTATGTGATTTATCTACTTGCAGCGAGGGCCACCGACTATCCCGGGTTGTACAAAAAGGGCAGTATGTAGGATCCTAATGCATGGCCTTATATAGTTTATCCTCAGCTAGTTAAGAAAAAACTCTCGCCGCAAAGCAAAGAGTACCAGATTGTGAATGATGCCTTTATCTTCACCATCATTCAATTCATCGAAGGTGACTATGGAAAGAGATTGTCTGATGAGGCCAAGGCACAAATCACAGCTCTCGGTGCATATTTTATCCAGTTCCGAACATTCACATACATTCGGGTCGGTGGTGCATCTATCCATCCAAAGAAGCTCCCAAGGTACCCAAGTGATAAGTTGGTTCTGATGGAAATTTCTCGACAGATTGAGTCAGCCTATGAGAGGATCAAGAAACAACGAAGGCCTTGTTGGGATTGGCCTTTTGTAATAGGGGCATACCAAGTAAAGAGAAAGCAAGATATCCTAACCTTTGAATGGGAATGGGAGAACTATCTGCTTGAGGAATATAACTCTCCCTGGCCATTCTTTGATAGTGTTGGTAAAGTGGAAAATTTGGAAGGAAAAGAATTCTACCACGAGGATGCTATTGAAGATCATTGGATGAATGCCACAAACGACTATGATGTCCATATCAAGGACTATTGTAGAATGACTTTGTATTTAGTAGAGAAGGCCCTCCATTTGACCATCCCGGATGAGATAAGGATACAAGATTCGTAGGAGTTATTATATCCCTTATTTAATACAGATAAAGTTGGTGAGAAGCCCATTCTGAATGCAGAAATTGATAGAGAGGAAGGGGATGATATTAATCATCGAGCAAGACATGTCATTAGAATGACAAAGAGTTGGATCAAGAAACCCTTTCTTCTTGATCCAATTATGGATACAGTGATATTCTATATACATGCTCGCCCAGAAAAGGTAAAGGGGAGGAAAGTCACAGTTCCTATCTTTGCGCTCCAGTCTCCTATCAGGCCAGAAACGGTCTACCAGCTTGATCGTCCAGTGGGATATTACCATCCACCAGAGAAGAAGAAAGAAAAGAGGAAGAGAGCCTCTCCTCAGAGGATCCAGACAGAGCATGTTGAAGAACAGGCCCCTTTGCAGCAACATGAATCTACTCCCCAGGACCCCCACGACTCTGGGATTTCTCATTTCTAGGTTGATTTTCCATTTCCTCCTATTTTGTCAAGCCAGCAAGGGGAGGGAGAGATTCTAGAGACATCCATTCCTCCAATGCATCAAGAGCTCACTTCTCCTATTGTTCCACAAAAGCAAAAGGAGGGTCAAGGTTAGAATGAACAAGAGGCAGAGAGTTCATAAAATATTAGTGCCTAATCCCTCTGTTCCTGAAACTATTCTCGAGGAATCAGATGAGGATGAAATAGAGTCAGATGGGGAGGAAGAACAAGTGCCTCTACAAGGGAGAACCCGACTTGCCAAAGCTACAGAATTGGAAAGAAAGAAGAATGTCACAAATATCCCACCACCCACCCAAGCTAAAATAGTAGATCTCTCTTTGTCGGAAGACAAAGTACAACGATGGGTGAATGAGCAAGGAGAGCTAGGTGATAATATTCTCTCCATTCCAGATTTTGATTTCATGCCAGTGGGTACAGAATTGGTTGGAGATAAGATTAGAGATACTCCTACAGGTGAATCTCAACAGCAAGAAGGGATGTAGATGCCATCTGAGACACAAGGTCCTCATCCAACGCCCCCATCTTCACCTCAGTCTATGATGGTAGATAGGGTTTCATTGACACCTCCACCTCCGAGTTCAGAAGAACATGTTCAGAAGGAATCATCACTATAAGGAGAACCAGAACCAAGGGTTACTAGTGAGCCATCAAAAGAGGCACAGGTAATGGAATGTATACAACAACCTTCTCAGGAAGTTGAGGATCAAACTATGGGATCTACAAAAATTGAGACTACAAAAGAAGAACCCTCACAATAGGAAACTCCAAGCAAAAATGACAAAGGGAAGGAGGTAGCCGAACACATCCCTTCATCATCTAGAGCTAAGGTTGGAGAAAGACATATCCCAAGATGGTTCCGGAAGGAAATAATGAGAAGTGCTAAGCATCAATTCCTTACTTCAGAGGATGATATCTGTGACATTGCAGAGATTTTGAGCAAGCCTGACTCTCCATTACAGGATGCAACACCATTTGCACTCATTACCACTACTCAGAATCAGGACCTATTTGCATAAGTGGCTCATCCCTCGAAAGGTACAGATGAAGAAGCTGTCAGCCTTCAGGACTATGAGGTAAAGGATATCACATTAAGGAAACCTACATGGGATACTTCTCGACAAATGATGACTATGGGAGTCAAAGAGGTTCTTAACCACATGGAACGTGATGAGATTGAAATCAGAGCACTTCGAAGGCAAGTTGAGATCTTGAAAGGATATCTAGCTGAAGTTATTGGTCCTCTTGACTCTGAATGCCCCGAGGAGACTTTGACTACCATTTTGAAAGAAGGGGAAGGTGTACGACTCAATCCATTTTTGAGAGCTTGTCAGGATTGGCGAGACAACCTTGAGGATAGGGGTATCACTATAATTACAGGAAGTCTGAAATTATTGCATGCTACAGAAGACAACATTGATAAGATCGTGGAAATTTTGAGGTAGGACTTCAGCATTATGGATGAGGTACGAGTTTGGGGCAAGGATTTGCAAATTCTACGGGCCATAAAAGGACAAAGGTATCGTATTTTGATTGATGTATATACTGGCGAAGAACTAGACATGATAGATGATTGGATAGAAAAGATTACAGAGGGAAATAAAGTGATGGGAACATTGCATGATGAGATACACAGGCTCAAGGACCAAGCTCGAGAGCGAATTTTGGAAGCAGAAAAGCTATATAGTGATGCATGTTTGGATATTTTTGAAGATGAAGAACGAGAGAAGCTTTTACCAGTTGAGGTAGTTGTTGAAAACTTCAGAAAAACTTTAGAGGAAGCATCCAGTGATGAAGATATCAAACAAGCCTTCAGGATAGAAGAAGCATTATTAGAGTTGGATACCAAACTCGGGGATTTTTGCAGAAACTCAGATTGAGGTGGAAAATTACAGAAAAAAGGTCAAAGATAAGTATGAGGCTTTGGATATTCCCGATGTCACTAAAATTACTAAGATTATAGAGAAACTCAAGAGCAAATATCCAAATATATCTTTAGGATGAAGATGAACAAAACCCAAATGCCAAAATTTCAATTTTGACACTTAGAAAGTTTTTGAGGTTTTTAACTCAGTCAAGGTTTGCAGCTTCGCAAGTCAGCAGGTCCGCAGCTTCGCATTTTCATGAGGCTCCGCAATTTAGAAGTGCGCCAACAGTCAACTGCCAGTTCCAAAAATAGCACTTTCCATGCATTGGAAACACATTTTGATGGCAAGATAACTCCGACACACATCAAGTGAAGGGCCAGCTTCTATTTTTGGTTTCTCCATGCACTTCTACTTCGACTGATGGCTTCCTCCTATTTTCTCTCTCATGCTTTCATTGTTTTTAACATGTAAAGGGCTCATGCATCCAATTAATGAATAAAAAATGGATGGAGTCCCTCCAAGCACCAATTAGATTACCAGTTTTTATATATTTAGTTTGTTTTAATTTTTTAAAGGCATTTTTTATTGCATTAAGATATCTCTCACTCTCAACACAAATTGAGGAGACAATTTCTTATAAATACCCCATTGTAAAATGTAAAAAAGGGCCACCGTTATTATGCAATAAAGTTATGCTTTTGGTGCTCGCATTTGGAGTGTAGTTATTCTTGCCTAAATGTGTCATTGTTTTGTGGATTTTATTCATTAGACTGTGATTGAGCCAAAGGTTTATTGCATTGTTTCTAGTTGTGCGATCTTTTAGTTCTGGTGTTTGCTACAGATATATGAATTATGTTGACGTAACAAGCTTGAGAAGAGATCACCCGATTGTGTCTACATAGCCTTTTTTCTTGCATGAGCACACTTTCTGTGGCCTTGCAATTTGATGAAGAGTGAAACATCATTCAATTTTTTATAGATTCTCACCGACGAGTGCATCAGTGGATTCTAGGAAGCACTACTCCTATTTTCATTGGTTTCCTACCGATTTCTTCGAAGGTTTAACTCGCAGTGTGTTGTGTTCTGTAGCTTATATCCGTTTAAGAATTTCAATTTCAAGTTATTTGATTTCATGTTATTTGCTTTCAGTTTCGTTATTTGCTTTGCTAACCCCCCTATTAGAATAGGACCCCATACTAGCTGCATTGTTAGAGTTGCATTCATTGAAAAAACAAAAAATACTAAAAACATTGTTCTTTTGGTGTGATATTTTGAGAAAGCGAACAGATTTTACTTGATTCCAAGGTAAAAGAGTTTTGGAACCAGCAAAGGCCTCCTCATGAAAATTCATATTTATCTTCTACTGAGCAGATTTTGGTACGTTGCAAGACAAACACTGAACCTTGGAGTGGATCCTTAAAAATATTTGGTTTTCAAGAGAGGAATTACACTATGGATTCCTACCATTGACCTCGTGCAAAACGAACACCCAACACCTTCTTCTTGAGAATAATCTTTACTTTGTTTTTTGAGACCTTTCCATCTTCATTCAGCTTGCTTCAAAAAACCACTTTGTACCAATCACATTCTTATTCTTGGGTCTAGGAACAAGAGTCTAAGTCTTATTCCTTTCTATCTCTTCATTCATAGCCTACATCTAACTTTCATTATTCAAGGCATCTTTAACATTCCTAGGTTCAAATTCAATAAGCAAACATATACCTTTCAATGTATATCTTGTCATTGTACCATCAGACTTGTCTCCAATGATATGACCAGGTGCATGATGCCTTCAGACATGTCTTGCTAATACAAGTACTTTAGATTTAGAACATATTTCACATAGCTTGGCATGATCTTCTATATCAAGCTTGGGTCCCACTATCTGTGACTCAAGTCCTTCTGATAACTTAAGTTGCACTGGTTGCAACTTAGTAGCTTCTTACTGTGACTCAGGTCCTTTGAACTAAGACTTGAGTTGCACTAGTTGCAACTTAGTAACTTTTGGAGATTTTGGAGACTTGGGAGGTGAAGCTTCCTAACTTCCCATTAGATTAGGCAATGTATCAGGTTCATAATATAAAAACTTTCTGTAGCCCTCAAGTTCTTTGTTGTTGTCTACTTCACTCTTTTCTGCAAACTCATCAATTTTTACATGTGCACTTTCTATGATTTTATGAGTAGATAGATTCATATATTTGTATGCTTTACTTTTGCATAACTATCCTAAGAATATTCCTTCATCACTTTTGACATCAAATTTACCTATCTTAGTTTCCTTCAAAATATAACATTTTCTACCAAATACTTTCAAGTAACTTACATTAGGTTTATAGCCATAGCATAGTTCATAAGGTGTTTGATTTGAGTCTTTCTTCAACTATACTCTATTCAAGGTATGCACTATAGTACTAATTACTTCTTTCTAGTATTTGATTGCAACATTCTTTTCTATCATCAAAGTTTTTGCACAATCCATGATAGACCTATTCCTTCTTTTTGCTATACCATTCTATTGAGGTGTACCAAGGGCTAATACTTGTCTTTTGATTCCTCTTTCAATGCAAAATTCATTGAACTCATTGGAAATAAATTCACCATCTTTATTTGATCTCAAACATTTCAACTTCTTTCCAATTTCTTTTTCTACTCTTTTTAGATACCACTTAAATTTTTGAAAGGCTTCTGATTTTTCTTTCAAATACATTACAGTCATCATTCTAGAGTAAACATCAACAAATAAATAAAATATTTATCTCCACTATAGATCTTTCTTCCAATAGGTCCACAATGGTCTGTATGAACTAGCTCCAAGACTTCTATTGAATGATAGTTCTTGCTTTTGAAACTAGTCTTTTTCATCTTTCCAATTTGACAACTTTTGTGTAGACCCATATCCGGTTTCCTCAAAATAGGAATACCTCTTACTTTTTTATTTTTGCTTATCTTGCCTATATTATCAAAATTCACATGACACAACCTTTTATGCCATAACCAACTTTCTTTTATTTGAGCAATAAAATATGAACTTTAATTGAGATCTAGGTATAATAGGTTACCTTTTGTTTGATTAATAGAACCAACTAGAATTCCTTTTCCATCTAGCAACTTGGCATTCCTATTCATGAATTTTACCTTGAGTCCAATGTTATTCAATTGTGCCACACTCAATAGATTATTCTTTAGTCCTTCCACCCAATAGGCATTGTCACACCTAAGTTCATTGGTTAGCAAAATACAACCTTTTTCATTTATGCAACGAGGTTATTTGTTTCCAAATCTAACACTTCCACCATCATAGAGTTCCATATATTAAAATTTAGATTTGTCACCAGTAATATGATGTGAGAAGCCACTATCAATAATTCATGTATCATTCTTCCTAACATGAGAAACAAGTGTCATCTTATCTTATTCATCTTTTGCAACTATATACACCATTTCATCTCACTGCTATCAGAATATTTAGCCATTAATAAAGATTTCTTACCTTTTTCCTTGTAGTCCTTGTAACTCTTGAATTCCTTCTTGCCCTTGAATTTACTATTTTTCTTTTCATCTTTTCCTTCTTTGTTTGGATACCTAGCAACAATGTGACCAACTTCTTCACATAAAAAATAGATTAGAGAAATTTTTCCTTTATAGTTTTCTCTACCTTTGGGATATTTCTTAGCAAGTAGAGCTTCAATAATTTCAAGATCACTCTCAGAACTCTCTGCCTCTTCTTCATTGTCTAGTTTCTATGCTTTTGATTTTCCACTTTTCCTCTTGAGTGAAAGCTTGGCTTCAAAATGCAGATTCAATGCCTTTGGAACTAGGATCATAGTTATCTAATTCAAAAGCTATCAATCTTCCCACTAGAGCATCCAGATTTATCTTATTGTTTGGATCACATCTCATCTCTTGAATAACAAATACTCTAATTGTATAGATAGGAAAAAGGGTTATGAGTACCTTACTTACAACTATTTCTTCTTCAATATTTCCTCCAAAATCTTTGATTGCACTTATACTTGCTTTGATTCTCTCAACATATTGTGCAATGTTCTCATCCTCTCTCATCTTCATCTGATCAAACTAACCTCTAATACTTTCTACTTTGGCTCATCTTACATTATCATCATCTACATAGATATCCTTTAGTTTGGTCCACATTTCATGAGCAGTAGCACAATCTTTGACCTCATCAAATTAAACATAGTTAAGAAAAGAAGCAATATCAATTATCATGATATTATGACTTTTATTTTTAGCAATTTGTTCAACTATCAATGTTCCAGTAAGAGCTTTGTAAGCATTTTCCAAAATTTTCAAACCTAAATCACAGATGGTTGGTAGATGCAACTTCATAAGTTCCTTCCATGTTGCAAAGTTATTTATGTTCAACTTTGGAATTTCTTTGTTGTAAGACATCTTGATCTTTATCTTAGATCCTTAAAATCTTCTCTACCGACACCAAAAGCTCTGACACCAATTGTTGGAAATATGAGTGGAGTAACTAAGAGGGGAGGGGTGAATCAGTTACCACCAAAATAAATACCATATTCCTTATATGTCAATACAAAACAAAATATAAACTCTGATAGAACTGAATTTTGTTGTAACTCAAAAAACACACAGGTACCCATTTAACACTGGCAAATGTTGTAACTCAGTCAGTACTGCAATAACTGAGTAACTACTTAGCATGAAAATCTTAAGATATTATCTATGATTAATCTTACTTAACTTAGTTACATAAACATGAAAATAAATAGCATGAACACAAGTGACACCAAGATTTAACGTGGAAACCCAATTTGGGATAAATCACCAATTGCAACTAATTACTAATTTTCACTCTTCTAAAGTGATTCCAATTAAGAGCCAACCTAGTTAAAGGTTACAAAACACACTGTTAGGTGTGATGCTATTAGAGGATTTAGTCACCCTATTAGGAGTGGCCTTGCTAGAGGTCTTTAGACACCTCAATCTAGAAATGCCACCTTATTAGAGGATTTACAAATGGTTGTTAAACCAACTCAGTTAAGAGATTTAGATCACTACTACAATGGTTAGAGAGTAACAAATAGACCTAATTTCTAATGAAACCAAATTTTTTATTACAAATATTTGTTCAAACTTGTACTTGGTCCTTCCCGAGCGAATGTATCTTTCAGGCTCAACAAGAATGTTCTGCTTATCTTTCCAATTCACTTCCTCTTAGCATCCTTCAAATCTTCTATTATGTTCCACACGTTCAATCCACAACTTGACCTTACATAATTATCTTATACATTGTCAAGTTAGCTTGAATACAACTTAGAATGCTTAATATTCATCTTTTTAGTTGGCTAGAACCAGCAAACAAATCAATTGAACTTAATAAACAAAAACAAGAAAATTCTTTATTAGTCAACCTTGCTTGGTAGACACTAACAAAAAATAATTTTCATTTGTTAACCAAGTAAGCATGATTAACATTGATTTTCATGCCATCTCTCTTTGTCACATGAGTGAACTCGATTGGAACTATCATATGTGAATTCTCTTTGGTATTTGAGTGAGCTCGGTTAACACTTGTTACTTTCCAACTTTCCTTTGTCTCCCTAGTGAACTCAATAGACATTTTCTTTTGAACTTGGCAAACTCTAGAATTCTCAAAAGACATAGGAAACTATCTTAATTTCTCGAGTGAGTTTGGCTAACATAGACTAGTAGTGATATGTTATGTTGTGTAACATCAACAATTATACACAATTAACCAAGTGTTCTCAACACTATAATTACATTCGCTTGAATGTTAGGCAATGTATCAGGTTCACAATATACAAACCTTTTGTAGTTTTTATGTTTTTTTTGCTTTGCTCTTCACTCTTTTGTGAAAACTCATCAATCTTCACATGTACACATTCTATAACTTTGTGAGTAGATAGATTTAAAAATTTGAATTGTTTGCTCTTAGCGGAATACCCTAGGAATATGCCTTCACCACTTTTCACATGAAATTCTCCTTTCCTTGATTCCTCAAGATATAAAATTTCTGCCAAATACTTTGAAATAACAAACATTAGGTTTATCGCCGTACCATAGTTCATAAGGTGTATTATCTATGTCCTTCTTCAACTGAACTTTATTCAATGTATGAACTACAATATTGATTGCTTCTTTCCAGTATTTGATTACAACATCTTTCTCTATCATCAAGGTTCTTGGAAAATCCATGATTGATATGTTCCTTCTTTCTTCTATGCCATTCTATTGAGGTGTACTAGGTGTAGATACATTTCTTTTGATTTTTCTTTCATTATAGAATTTATTGAATTCATTAGAAATGAGTTCATCTCCTCTATCTAATCTTAAGCATTTAAGTTTCTTTCTTGTCTCTTTTTCAACTCTAGCCAAAGACCCCTTGAACTTTTGAAAAGCTTTGGTTTTATCCTTTAAGTACATAACAATCATCATCCTAGAATAGTCATCAAAAAACACAATGAAATACTTATCTCCATAGTATCTTTCTATGCCAATGGATCCATATAGATATGTATGAAATAGCTCCAAAACTTCTTCTAAATGATAGTACTTTCTTTTGAAACTTGTCTTTCCCATCTTTCCAAATTGAGAATTTTTGCATATGCTCATATCAGGGTTCTTTAAGTTTGGAATGCCTCCAACTCTTTTCTTCTTGTTTATGCTCACTAGGTTATCAAAGTTAGCATGAAATAACCTTTTATGCCACAACCAACTTTCCTCTACTTAAGCTATAAGATATGAATTTTTAGGTAGATCTAAATAGAATATATTACCTCATGTATAATTTCTTGTCCCAACTAAATTTCCTTTACCATCCAGCAACTTGGCCTTCCTATTCAAAAATTCTACTTTGAATCCAATGTTATTCAATTGTGCTAATATAAGTAGATTATGCTTCATTACTTCAACCCAATAAGAATTGTCACATCTGAGTTTACAATTAAATCAATACAACCTTTTCCCTTCAGATAACAAGGTTCATCATTTCCAAATTTGACACTCCCACTATCATAGTGTTCCAAGTGCTCAAATTTAGATTCATCACCAGTCATGTGGCGAGAACAACCACTATCAATGATCCATGTATAATTCTTGCTAACATGTGAAATGAGTGCCATCTTATCATTCTCATCATCTAATTCATCCTTAACAATAATGTAAACCATTTCATCTTCATCACTACTATCTAAATCATTAGCAATATAACATGACTTCTTAGGTTACCTTTATCCTTGTAGTCTATGTAACTTTTGAAATCCTTCTTTCCCTT
This sequence comes from Cupressus sempervirens, assembly GCA_028749045.1. Classification (NCBI taxonomy): domain Eukaryota; kingdom Viridiplantae; phylum Streptophyta; class Pinopsida; order Cupressales; family Cupressaceae; genus Cupressus; species Cupressus sempervirens. The sequence goes on from CM053789.1 coordinate 219,317,400, forward strand.
GTATTTTCCATGCTTCTTTTCTTCTTTGCTTTCTTTTTTTGGACACCTTGCATCAATGTGACCAACTTCTTCACAAGAAAATCAAATCAAAGATATTTTTCCTTTATACTTTCCTTTTTATTTGGGGATTTTTCTTACAAGAAATGCTTTAATGACTTCAAGATCATCATCAAAACCATCTTTATCTTCACTCTCAAGCCTCTTAATTTTAGACTTCATAGCTTTCTTCTTGAGTGATAGTTTAGCTTGAAAAACAAACTCAATCTTACTAGATTTAGGAACATAGTTATCATAGTTATCTAACTCCAAGATTGTCAACCTTCCCATTAGTGCATCCAAAGTTATATCATGTTTGGGATTGCATCTCATCTCTTGAATTGCTAAAACTCTAATTGTATAAATAGGAAGAAGAGTTCTAAGAACCTTTCTTACCACTATCTCATCATTTATCTTTCCTCCCGAGGCTCTCATTGCACACACATTGGCTTAGATACTTTCACTGTATTTTGAAATGTTTTCATTTTCTCTCATCTTCATTTTATCAAATTGACCTCTAAGACTTTGTTCCTTAGCTCACCTCACATTGTCATCTCCACAATAGACATCTTTTAGCTTGATCCACATCTCATAAGAAATACTACAATCTTTCATTTCATCAAATTTATCATAATTGAGTATAGAAGCAATGCCAATCATCATGATATTATGATTTTTCTTTTTCACAATCTCATCTATAGCCAAAGGTCCTTGAGGTGCAATATACTTATTGTCTAGGTACTTTAGGCCTGAGTCTCCAATGGTTACCAAATACAGTCTCATGAGTTTCTACCATGCATTGAAGTTATCTGTGTTCAGCTTGGGAATCTCTCTTCTATAAGACATCCTGATCTTTAGCTTAGGTCCTTGAAACCTTCTCCGTAAGAACCAAAAGCTCTAATACCAATTGGTGGAAATATAGGAGAAGTAACTGAATGGGAAGGGCTGAATTAGTTAATATGAAAAATGAAACCCAGATCCATTAGATGTTGATACAAATCAAAACCAATACTCTACTAAAACTAAAATACTACTAAAACTTTGTTATAATTGGAATCACTCAGTTAACATTAAGAATTGATGTAACTTGTTAAGCACTAAAATATTATTTATTTAGATGTTTAATGTAATTAACCATAAACTAACATATCTGTGGAAATAGAAATCAAATTACATGAACACAAGAGACACCAACACTTAACTTGGAAACCAAATTTGAGAAAACCACCAATTGCAACTAGTTACTAATTTTCACTCTTATGAAGTAAGCCCTGTTAAGAGCTGACAAAAAAAAAATTATGGAGGAGAGAGAAAGTGATGAAAATGGAAGGAAAATAATAAAAAATAGAAAAATAGGAAAAAAGGAGAAAAGAGGAATTTCTATTTTCAAGATGCATAGGTGGCGTAAATAGAAAAATAATAAAAATAGTTGTTATTCCATTAATCGAGGTGTGTAGATGGCATCTTAGAAGTTTGAGGAAAGTTCCTTAAATCATGCATTTAATATTTTTTGTGATCCACAAAAGAAATATAATTTTCTAATTGGGCCACATAGTGGTGCTTAGTTGTATTTAGGTAGAAATTCTAGAAGGTTGTAGATATTGTAGAAGGTTGTGGAGATTCTAGAATGTTGTGGATAAATCATGCCTTGGGTGGTAAGTGCCTATTTAAGAAAGGCCTATTATCATTTGTAATCAAGTTCAAAAAATGGAAGCTCTTCTAATGGAAGTTCGAGAAATAGAAGTTCTTGAATTGTAAGCTCTTCAAATGTAATCTCTTCTAATGAATTTCAAGTATTAATAAAATTTTTATGAAGCATTTTGTCATCTCTTTTCTCTATATTTTTGTGATCTTGGTTGTGAGTTTGTAAGGGTGGTTTTGCCCCGTCATCAGTGGTATCAGAGCATACATTTGTCAGTGGTAGCAGAGCAGTACTAAATTAGGAGCCAACCTTGTTAAAGGTTACAAAACACACTATTAGGTGTGACCTTATTAAAGGATTTAGGTCACCTTGTTAGGAGTGACCTTGTTAGAGGTCTTTAGACACTTCAAATGGAAATACTAGCTTGTTAGAGGTTTACAAAATAGTTGCTAAGCTAACTCTATTAAGAGATTGGATTCACTGCTACAATTGTTAGAGAGTAACAATGATATGACCTGATTGTTGATGCAAACATATCTTTTCTAATTTCAGATCTTAATGTTGGCTCAAACACTTGATTCTCCTTGATTAGATTGATCTTTGAAGCTCTATCAACTTAGGATACTTTGGTATCCTTCAAATTCACTTCGTCTTCTCATCTTCTTCTCTTCCATGCTCATACATTCAATCCACAACTTGAACTTATACTTATATCAATTACCTTATCAAGTCATCTTGAATATGCTCTTAAATAATTTAGAATTCATCCCTTAAGTCAGCTAGACTTAACAAATAAGTTCATCAAACTCAATATACTATCTTAAGAAAATTCTTTGTTAGTTTACCCTATTCAGTAGACACTAACTCAGAAAAAATTTCCTGAGACATCCTTTGCTAACTAAGTGATCTCGATTAACACTCGCTCCATCAAACTTTCCTTTGGCTTCCAAGTGAACTTGATACACATTGCCATCTTGTAAACTTCCTTTGGTAACCAAGTGATCTCAGTTAACACTCATTCCTTATATACTATCCTTCGATGCCTGAGTGAGCTTGGTAGCAACTTTCTCTAAACTTGGTTAACACTATATGATGTAGACACAACCCAAGTATTGAATGGACACAACAAGAAAGGAAAATTTTATTAACTATGAAAATATGTTAGGACACTTTGTATAGAGAAAAAAGACTCAAAAATATGCCCTATGGGCTTACAATAGCATAAATCTTGAGATAATTTCTTCTCCCAGTACCTTCTCTCAAACTCCACTCCAAACTACCTTTTACAATGCCCGAAATGTCCTTAAATAGACCCCAAGGTTTAAGGATTAGGAATACATTCTAGAAAGTGCTAGTTGGCATCCATCGCCAAAATGGAAGGCTCCAAAAGTCACTTTAGAAGTTGGTACAAAGTTAGAAGAATCCAGAAATGGTAGCCGAACTTTTGGGATGCATAACTTTTGAATTGTAGCTCCGATAAACGAACCATTTACATGTCTGGAAAGCTCTCAGAGTGCTCTATAGACCTATGGACAGCTTCACTCATCCCCCATTTTTTGGCCCTGTATGAGGTCATTTAATGCCTTGAACCTAAATTTGAAGCATTCTTAGGAGGTCTCTAGAAATTAAAAAACTACAATAAATTTCAAACCGTTCAGCCTTTTGACCTGATTCTTTTTTTGGAATGTTCTAAATTACAATTTTAATCCTCCCTCCAATTTACACCTTCTAATTCACCCTAATTATGGCTGAATTACATAGTTCTATTTTTTTGGCATTTACACGTATCCCAAGGTGCTTAAATACTCTAGCCTAGAACACTAATAGTGGAATTGTGAGAGTTGGAACCTTTATTTGACCCAAATGAGTATCTAGAAATGAAAACACATGAAACATAAACTATGTCTAGGTACTTTTTTTGGGTGACACATGATTGTCCTTATACCTCTAGATGCTCCTGCATCACTATAACATCCTTTGACTCTGAAGTGAGCTTGGCATACACTGATTTTCTTGTCATATGCTTGACATTTGTGTAACATCAAATAATACATACAATTGAATGATCATATACAACATATATAGGGAATTGAAGATCATGTTATTGAGTTTGTAGTACATATGTATAATTGCACACAAGCTATATTAGTCAAGTTGATTGAATAGTGTTTTGTGCATCATAGTTGACCTAGGTTAAAATGTTGTATAAAAAGACCAAAAATATGACCTAGCCAAGCTACAACTGCATCATCTTCAAAAAATATTGGAGCAATAAGGAAAGCTTAGAAGAAATCTTGTAATTTTGGATCATTTTAAGTTTTTATATTTTTATATGTACAAAATTCATTTCCTATAGTAGGAAAAATTGTATGGGATAGAACAAGACCCATCAGCAAGAAAATCAATATTTTCGTTGAACATTCAGTTAAAAATTTGAGACCATAATAGATAATTACTTTGATGTGTTTAAGGGAAAAATGAAGATATTAGTTTTATGGTGGATAAATTTTTTACATATGTATATGAAGTGTTACCAAGGGTTGCATGGCTAAGACCAATGAAATATGAAGTAAATATGGATGAAATCACTATAGTAGATGTTGCATTACTATCTAAATAAATAAATAAGGATGTTGAGCCCTTTGGAAACTATGAGTCAACTGAGATAAGAATTGTAATGCAAACCAAAGTCCCCAATATGGATAGGAAATATAAAAAGATGATAGAAGATCTTGAGGAAAAACTTGGCAAAGGACATCTTTAGATAACAAAGGGAAAAGGTGAAGATAGAGAATCTAATGAATAATAACAAGAAGATGAAGAATCTAAGTGTAAAGATCTAGTTGTTACCAAGCCCAAGGAAACCAAAAAAAGAAAATTGTAATTGTTGATCCTAAAGTGAGGAAGGATCTAAAAAAGAATGCAAAGAAGGAAGCCACACATCCTATACTTGAGCCTAAGAGGATGATAATAATAAGATCCAAGGTAGCACAACCCATGACTACTAAGACCAATAAAATCCCAAAAAAAAAAGAAATAAACAAAAGCCACCAAGGAGAGTCCACCAAAAAGGCCATGAAGGAAATTAATTGTCACATCTAATGAGGAAGAGGGCAAAGGAGAAGAAACTGAATCTAATGACTTGATAAAGCTTCAAATTGTACCTAGATGACCTCCTATGACAATAGATTAGGTGTATAATAATATTCGAAACACAAATGGTATAAAAAGTTTCAAAAAAATTAAATATGATTCTTTAAATAAGGAAGAGTAGGATAAGATTAAGAAGGCCATGCTTGATATGATTGAAAATCTAAGTATACACATATAGAATTAGGGAAGGGTATTCTAGAGGATTTATATAATAAACTAGATGCAAAATGGAAGTGGGAATTATCCATTGATAGGAAAATAAGGGAGACCATATTTGCCCATAAAATGTCTGACTTAGGGAAGATGCATATGTCTATTACCCAAAGAGATTTTGCCAAGAAAATTGTGCCAAAAGTAAGGGAATATAAAATTTTGAAGAATAAAGAAGATAAGGTTAAAAAAGAGATATTTTGATATGGAAGAAACAATTTTGATTGTTACTTCCATCATCAGAAGAGGAAAAAGAAGACGATAGTAGAGATACTATTGAGCTAGATAATCAAGACTACTATGATGAGCTTGAGAACTTAGAAGAACAAGTGAGGAAGTTAGTAGAGGGTAGGAAACAAGAAGATGTTGTCACTATTGAGGATGTTTCTTATTCATCACCACAAAATCAAAATATATTAACCGAGGAAGATTTGGAAAATGTAGAAACAAACACCTTAGGCACCTCCCTCCCAAGCACCAATCTAGTTTTGTTATAAATTCAAGATTATCCATAGATTGACAGTGCATGAATTGATGATATACAAATTGTATCTTTCATATTTGTTCCAAAAATGAGTGTTGAGTAGTAAGGCAAAGCTATCATTGTGCTACCGAATTCCATTGATGCTATTGATGGTTAAGAAGAAGAGAAAGGTGAAGCAAATTAGCCTGCTAAGATTTCCTTAGAGGGAGCTAACGAGGCAAAACCATCTAAGTTGGTAGATAAGAGAGAAGCCTAAGGATAAAGAGGTTATTCAGGACCTCATTCAAATTTTGAGTACTTTTTACAATGATCCATTAGCTATTACAGTTGTTCAATAGGTCACATCAACTCAATATGAGAGTACCTCCACTAAACAACAAACACCAAAGTGTTAAGGGGAAACAACTAAAAATATCACTACCAACTTACAACACCCCATGATCATAGATAATGAAGTAGAATTTTGAAATACCAGAGACTCTGATTACTCTAGATGAGCTCATCACATTACCTAAGTATGATCCCGACAATATGACATTGGAACAAATGTAGAATTTACAAGCTTTGATGAGTCATAAGACAAAGAAAGAACAACTAAAGAGGAAGTTCAAGAAGATGTAGGTGCTCCATGACGTAAAGATATTTGTGTAGATGAATTTTCCATTCTTGATGTAAATGAGAAGAAACCAATTTTGGAACAATTAGTCTATATAGTTGAAAAAGTCAATAATGAAGATATAGAGACCAATGAGAAAAAGATGAGATGGTCTAAGAAAGCATTTGAGCACAAAGTTTTGGATAAAGTATCAATAGAACTTGCAATAAGATAGGTTGAGCTTTCTAACCTTACAACAAGTTTGGAAGGAATTTTGCAGGCTATTCATTCATTGTATATAAAACTTTGTGATGTTCATTTCTTCACCATGGAGAATCAATGCTCCATTGACAATTTATAGGAAGATTTTAAGACTTGTACTAATTATTTGATCAAGATAACAAGTTAAAAACTCTCATTCATTCAATAAATTGACATTTGGTCAAGGGAGGTTAGTTGAGTTAATGGATAAAGACACCAACATTAGAACAAAATTGATTTTAATACAAACCATGTTCCTACCTCATATGGAGGTAATGCAGAGGGAACGATCAATTGTGATAGATTTAGTTAAGAGAGATCCTTATCTCTCAAATACAAATAGCTTAGTTGATCTAGCTACCTAGCTACAAATCTAGATGGAATCGAGGATTAGAGGTAATTTTATCAAATCAAAAAAATATTTTTTGACAAGTACCAGTTGACCAACCCTGCAAAACCCAAGTCATAAGTGTCAAGAAATGGGGAAATCAGACATGACACAAAAAGTGTTATTACTCATGAGATAGGGGAAATCAAATCTGAATCTGAAATCACAAAGGGGATGTTAGATGAATCAACATCAAAGATTATATATGATAGGTGTATAGAAAAGTGAAGTTCTTTGGAGATCAAATCTTAGTCTAAGGGGAGTTTTATTTTTATATTCTACAATTTTGAATGGATTGATAATACATGACAAAGTGTTTTTGCCAATAATTTCAAAGGGCAAGATTTTTGATCTCTAAGCCTTGTTTCATATTAGTATCCAACACTTAGTCATTTTCTAGGAAGTGTTGGTCAATCTAATGAATTCCAAAATACATGGAATTGTTTATATTTTCACTACATGTCAAGCAAGTCAAAGGATTTCAAGCACCCTAGTGTAGACTAAGTCACAATACATGCCAAGTAAAAGATAAGGAAGCTGAGACATGTGAAATTAGTTTATGTCAAGTGAGTCATCTTCCAAGAATATAGAAGTTGAGGAACAACATGAATATTAGTTATGACCAAGTGTCAGGACATTCAATTGCTAAGTAAACTAGTTTTGGCATATGTGTTTGTAATGGCACAAATACTCATTTAAATCATTTGGATGACTTCTATAAAATATTTATAGACTATAGAGATAACTAAGGAGCTAATAAGGCATTTTTAGAGGATATCAATCCTTGGGAAGGAAGATTAACCGATCATAAAATTAGAAGAACTAAGCAACAAAAGAGTGAATTGTGGATAATTGATTATGATCTAGAACCTTCTACAATTGGCAATTTAAGAAGGGACTAAATCCTCTGTGTGTGTGTGTGTGTGTGTGAAGGAATATTATGAATTCATGAAAGAGATAAGGATAGAGAAAGGAAGGCTAAGTTTGATAAAGTGATTAGATAAAGAAACCTAGCAATGAAGGGAAGAACAAAGAAAATTAGATAAAGAGATCAAATTTAGACAAGGAAGAGACAATATTTGTAATAATCAACTTCATAAGAGTAGGCTAAAGGATTAGGTATTGAGACATTATAACCAGTGTATCAAGCCAAATCTCTTAATAGAGTGGTTCTAACATACCTATTTTAATCTCCTAATAGAGTACTTACTTCATTATAAGTTTAAATCCTTCAATCAAGGTAGACTTAATAGTCTTGTAATGCTTCTAACTAAGAAGACCTCTCATAGGGTAGATCATAAGAAGTCATCAACATTGCAGCTGTAATAGGAAAACTTTATTACTATTGTAGTGGAGATGTGTGGGTGTCATCTCTACCCTAGTTTAGCTTCACCTTGGAGGATTTCTGGGTAGCCAAAATCTTTTTCTTATGTGTTTACATTTTCATGTTGATGGATATGAAGCATAGTTAGATTTATTTCAGTTTACAATTCATGATTATATGGTGTATGATTTAAGATATGAGATGGATTAGGAGTGAATGCAATTAATTTGTTATTTTGTTGAAGAAGTAAATTTTTTATAGATCATGATTCACCCCAGTATCTTGCTTCCCAATAAGACTCCCAACAAAAACATCTACCTTTTGATTCCTTTCTCTCCATAATATGTAATGACATCATGTGAAGTAAATTTATATTTATTGTTTGATCTTAGGCACTCCAAGCTCTTACTAGTCTCCTCTGTTAGGAATAAGGTGTCTCAACCTTGTATAATTCCTATTATTATTATTTTTTTTGTAAAATGTATTTCTTGCAAATAATGTTGATGTGTCGACATCTTGAATTGTGTGTAAGGAGATCATGACTAAAACGGTTATGACGGATTCCTATGACATGTAAGAGCTATGTTAGGAAGATTCAATGACAGGTGAAGACATGTGGCAACTAAGTATTTGAGTACTGTACACTCTACCCAAATAGTGGGGTTCCTATTTTCTCAAAGAATGGTAATACCCTAATACGGTTTACCTTTTGGGAGTAGCCCTAAAGTGAAGCGTGTGTTATAAGTGTTTTTAGGGTTGTGAAGAGATGCGATGCGAAAAAGGTGTATTGTTGGTACTGCGAGTAGCTACTAGAGTCTTTTGTTGTTGATGTTGAAATTGCATTGCAAGTGTATTGTAACCTCGTGTTGAAGATAATACATTGTGCAGGTTTTGAAGGGGTGGGGTTGTTTTACCGAAAGGTTTTTCTCCACCAGAAAATCCTTGTGTTATGTGTTCCTTTCTCTGTCTATTTTCTGTATGCATGGTTGGCTGCAATATTGTTGTTTACATGATATTGAATATGTAAGTGTAGAATATTTTAATAGGATTTGCATCATACTTTCCTTATGAGATTAGTGTAGGAAGCTGTTTCCGCACCTGAGTTTCCTTACATCCTCCACTCTAGCTTTTTATATTATGATCCTATGAAAGGCTTCATATTTATCATTAGGAATTACATATGACATAACTCTAGAAAAGTTATTAATAAATAACATAAAGTATTTATCATCATGATAGAATGAAGTTCTTATAGAATCACACAAATCAGTATGTACCAGATCCAAGATATATTTATATGAATATGACTTATGAATGAAACTAGAACTAGTTAACTTGCCCAACTAATAGTCTTTACACAACACATTATCTTGTTATCCTAAATATGGAGACCCCTTATAACTTTCATCTTATGACTATTCAATTTCATATGAAAAAAATTATTATGCCACAACTAACTTTTATCCCACCTTCTAAACTAGAAAATTCTAATTACAGTGTTAAGGTGGAATAATTTACCTTATGCTCACTAGTAAGAGGAAAATCTCCTTATATACCAAGAATCATGCACATATCGATCTATTAAACTCTAATGAATATGGTTTATTGTTCAACAATCCAACACTCAACAAATTGTGATTTAGAATTGCAACCCAATATACATCATCATAACTTGTTTTGTTATTTAGTACAATAGAACCTTTACCTTTAACCAAGTAGAGAGAATAATTACCAAATATTATCAATCCTCCATAACATTGCTCCATTTTGATGAGCTTACTTCTATCACTGGTCATGTGATGAGAATGTTCCAATAATGCAATCTCCACTTTGATTCATACTTGAAACTAGTGATTTCTCACCAATGACATAGGGATCATTGTTAACCATAGAAAATCACAATATCTTATTTATCTTTGCTATTGGAATCTTCATTAGTAGAATCTTCTTCAAGAAGATAGCATGCCTTCTTGACCTTGTCTTTGTATTTCCTTCTCTTATCTTTCCTCCTATTATGAGGACATTATTAGAAATGTCTAGAATAACTAAGAGGGGGGTGAATTTTTTACTCAAGGTCTATATGTAACATTTGAACAATTAAACATTGAACACTTCATTGTTTTTCTTACCTAGTTGTTTATCAATCTCGACTATAAAACTATTATAAACTTAACTTGCATTGCATAATGAAAATATTATCAAATGAAAAAATTCATAAAAGATTCATCATAGTTTTGAGACTAGAATATAATGTGAAAATCCAATTTGAGAAAAACCACTAACAACATGTCACTCTTTTTCACTCTTTTGAAGTGAGATATGTTAGGAACCAACCCTATTAAAGGTTACAATACACACTGTTAAATGCAACCTAGTTAGAGGATTTAATCACCCTATTAAAAGTGACCTTGTAAGAGGACCTTGATCATTCCATTATAATTTCCCCACCTAGATAAAGGATTTACACAGATTGTTAAGTCTTGATATGACTGTTAGGTCAACCTCTATTAAAAGGATTTCAATACAAACTATTTACAATGATTAGAAATAAAATAGTAGTTTTGATATGTGTGATTACAACTCACTTTTGTAGATTCAAATATCTATTTATTCCTTATGATGGTTCAATGATAAGCCTTCCATTCTCTTCTATGATCTTGATCTGCTTGGACACCCTTAAAGAAACAAGTCCACTCTTCTCATCAACACTTAGGCCTTCTACTCTAATTTACTTATCAATAACAACATCACATCTATAAGCTTTCTCTTTTATCTTTTCATTCAACTCACTTGTGTGTTTTTGATCAACCCTATTCTATACAAACTTGCACTACTTGATCCTCTATATATTTCTACTTGTCTTACTGTGTACTTATCTAAATAGGAAATTCATACTTTACCATTTTCTACTTCCATCGTAGAGCTTAGGGTTTATGATTAGATTCAACTTGATTCAATGTATCTTTCCTCTTCTTGATCATTCTCTAGAATCCATCAATTAGGTCTCAATATCATTCTTGAACTTAGTGACCCAACTCTTCAATCTTATCCACAACATGTTTTACATTTCTCAAAAAATCAACTAATTCGACTTGATCTTATGGTTTATTTATATTTGATCTTTTGCTATCACTCAAAAATCTCAAAATTCTGATACTTGGTCAAAACTCTAATACTAGGTCTCTATAAATCTTTCTTTCTGGCTTGACCTTAGCTAACTTGCTTGGTCGATGCTAATTCTTCGTCAACACTATATTTTCTTGACATTAACTGCAAGTTGGTTGACATTAGCATTACTCAACATTCCTTAGTATTTACATTTTTACTCATCTTGGCTTATCTTTCTTGTCATAAATAATTACTTTTCTTTATCAAATTCTATCTAATCAAATGTTCATTATACCTTCATTTTCATAACTTCAAACTTTCCACTAGGTGCTATAGTTATGCGTAACTTTCTCAAATCCTCTTCATCAATCAAGTAGATATGACATTTAGATTAAGTAGAAACATGTGTCATCCATAGATTTGACATCAATGACAAAACAATAATTGTTCCAATTGTAAGTTTCCAACAGATATCTAGAAGTAATATGACAAATATTTCAACATGAGAAACATGTTAAAAGAAATTTACCCTTATAATTACCATTTCATCTAGGTTGTCTCGTAGTAAGAATTTTTTCCATCTTTTCCTATTTTATTTATTTAAAAAAAGATTCATAATCATCAGAATTATGTATCATGTTAGAAGAGCTAAAAAATCTTTTCCTTTCCATATTGGTGCAAGAGTTAAGGACAACTTGACAACTATATGCACACTAGTATCAAAATTGGTTAATTTTACTATAGTCATCTTTCCTATCATTGCATCAAGATTAATAGAACTAGATGCTAAAGATCTAATTTCCTAAATAGATGAAACCCTAATAACATGTTGAGGTAACAAAATACTTTGTGTTTTTCTTAACAACCCTTATTCTCAAGAGTTCCACTAGCTCTTCTAATAAAAACAATCGCCTCATTGATTCTCTAGCTATACTAATCAATATTCTCTCCTTTATTATTTCTCACTATTGGAAATATTGAAGATACGATAGGTTACTAAGAGGGGAGGGGTGAATTAGTAACTTCAAAATTTTGAACAATTCAACATTTTAACTATTCACCATTCATTCATCTAATCTACTGCATATATGAGAAATCAAACACCCATAACACATGTAAACAATGATTTGGTGACCCAGAAACCTTCCAAATAGAAAGTAAAACTGGGGTGGGGATGATACCCACAGATCTTTGTTACTGCAGTATGAAGTTGACCTGTTAAGGCTTACATTGACCACTTCTGGTGATCTGCCCTATTAGGAGCATAAAGGACTGCTAGTTCCACCTTGTTAGAGGATTTACAAACATACACTAAAGTATGCACTATGTTAGGAGATTTATACAAAGATTGTTAAGTCTACCCTATTAAAGGATTTACAAAACTAATTCACCTGTTAGGATGAAATAGTGGATCTACTTACAAACTTGATTTTCTGATTAGATCTTTAAAGTATATATCACCTCTTGTGACTAATGAATCATAACTGCTCCTTGTAGACCTTGCTGAATATTCTTCTCTTCTGCTGATTCACATTTACAATTCTCAAAATATTACATGTCTCTCTTTTTACTTTGATTTTCATCACATTCATCTTGCAAATGATATAATACATTACATATATACCATTCCAATAATTAGAATTGCAAGGTCGGCTAAAACACAAGTGAACAAAATATTACTAAGTCAGCCAAACAGTAAATAAATCGGGTTCACTAAACTGACTCGGTGACCTTCTAATACTCAGTGTCCACTACATTACTCGACATCATCATGCAATCAGTAGAAGTGAAGGCTCGATCCATACTAATCACCTAACATAGTTTTGAACTCGGTAACCATTGGAGACTTGGTGGATATAGTATCACTCAGTAAAAACTGAATCCTTCGTTTACCTTGCTTTCACTTGGTAAACATTATAATTTCATTACTCAGTAAACACTGTGCTTCAATCACTCGTAGGCACTGTTGGATTGCACATTCACACGGTAGCTATACTCAACTCGGTTAACACTTGAATGCTCGGTGTGAACTGCGAGGCTCGGTGTAAACTGCTTAAGTGATGAATGTACAAGGTAACCACTGAATGCTCTTTATACATTGTAGATTGAGTGATGAACTCAGTAGCTATACTAATACATATAAGTGATGTCACTAATGACAATAATAACTTAATGCCAATAATTTCCCCCTTTGGCATTAGTGACAAAAACACTTATAAGCCAAAACATATGTACACAGCCTGACTGAATAAATTTAGGTTTTTCAAAATTGATCTTTGTAGAACTACTACATATACAAATATACACATGAAAAATTTATTGTGTGCTAACTCCCCTTATCACTTATAGTGACACCTCTCCTTATTTATTATGCTGAATCTCTGAATCTCTCCCCCTTTTTGACAATAATGCCAAATGAGTGCATATATACAATTTATATGGCTACACCAAAGTGAGATAGAAATTTGTGATGTACCTTAAGAATGGTTGCAAAAGTACTATCCCAAGTCTGTTGCAAGATTTGACAGGTGGAGAGAGCAATTTGAACTTCTGTTGATAATTGGATCAAGTGATCAGGCACTGAGAAGTTTTGATCTTGGACCAATGTTTTGCAATGTACAAGATGTTTTTGCATTGTGTCTATGATAGGAAGGATCATGTTCTAGATGTAAATGAGTTGTGACTAGATCCTAGCTTCCTCTCTCAATAATTTTGCCTGAACATCTGCCAAATATTTGATCTTGGTGTGATGGGAGGTTGTGGAAGGGGAGTCCACCTTTATCTTGGAGGCACTTGATTGCATATCAATGTTAATCTTATTTAACTTATCCTTTATTTCCTTGGTAAAGTCAGAAACATCACAAAGTTTAGCAAAAAGTGATGCTGCATTATTAAATTTTTTTTCAAAATTTCTCAAAAATGTTGACAATTCAACTTGCTTTATTGCTATCTTTTGAGCAATATGCTCTAGCACCTTATTATCAAATTTCTTTTCAACTTTCTCAATAAGTTTTTCTTGTCCGGAAGAATCCTCATTGAATTTCTGTATAGCCTCTTCTAATTGAATCAAAATGTGTTGAGTAGAATCTACTTCAACACCTATAGCATCTGTAATTATAATTTTGGCATTCTCAATTATTTTGTATTCCTTATCCCTTTCAGACCTTAACTGCTTCTGCGTAGCTTTCATCTCTATAAGTTGACTAGCTAACCTCATCTCTTCAATGGTAACATTTTTATAGTTAATCTTTGGAATCACTATCTCTGTGTCTAAGTCAATATCTTCTGCAATTTCCTTTCCAGTGATCAAAAGTTTTAATGGATGTTTTTTTTTTTATTCTGTGATGTCTAGTTTGACCTTAGGAATAGACACAATAGTGGAGATGGAAGGGCCAACAGTAAAAATTGGGATAGGACATGAGAATTGAATGCCAATAGAAGTATTAATCAGATCAAAAACTAGAATACTTCCCAAAAATAATGATACACTCAGTATAGCAGTATCTGAACTATTTGGGTTTAAAGTAGATGCAGATAATGTTGACAAAACTGTAGAACTTTCTGAAATCAAAATTGTGGAACTTACTGGTACACTTATTGTTGATGAGAGAGCTGAGGAGGCTGGATCGGTAGCTAAAGAAGTAATAGTTAGCTTGGTAGATGAAGTTCTTGGCACATCTGTTTCAGATACCTGGAGTTGGGAGGTGGCCGGTGAAGATTGAGCAATTGATGTGGCAATTGTGCTCACAATCTCACTTGCAGAAGCTGTCTCCATAGTGGATGTAACAATAATTAGTGGAGAGTGAGGAAGGGATGCAATCACTTCTATTGCAATTTTAATTGGATCTTCTTCTTCCTCATTTGCTCTTCCTCCTTGTCTTCTTTCTCTTCTTCTTCCATAAGTGCATGTAGCTCTCCTAGAGTAACTGTGATGGATGGAGTGTTATCAAAATCATCACCGTCACTGCTATCATCATCCTTGATCTCAACTAGATCTTCACTGGACTTTTGTAGATGATATATGTTCTTCCACATGTTTGCTGCATCATTTACAACATACTCAATGTCTTTGATTAAAATCAAACATGTGTGAAATCTAATCATCATTTTACCTTCATGTTTCTTTATTGCAACCTTTATTTCCACTCCAGTGAGACTCAGTAGAAGATTTCTAAGAGATTACTCCTATATGTCTTTAGCCATTTGAGTGGTTGACTCCCATTTTGGTTGCAATCTCTTCAATAGTTCTTTGGAGATTTGAGAGGCAAGCTGGTCCGGGGAGTATTTCCATTTACCCATCTTATTGAGTACCAGTTCCTCAATCTGCATTTTCTCAGCATCATTTCTTGTTTCAAATTTCAATGCCTTGAAATTTGTGATGCCAGCTCCCTCTTCCAATTGTTTAAGTCTTTCCTCGAATGTGTGTGGAGGCCTGACCAGTATAGGTTCCTGCTTACCTTTTTTGGTTCTTCTAGAGAATACTGCAGTAGGATTTTTCTTAGGTTTGTTATAATTACCTTACCTTTCTTCTTTGGCTATTCCTCTTCAGATTCATGTTCTTCTTTTTCTTCTTCTCCTTCTTCTTATTTATCATCTTCTTCATCGTCACCTTTTCCCTCAGTAAGCATAAGAGGACCTATTGTAGTTTTCAATTTGGCTATCTTCCTCTTGCCTTCTCTTATGGCCTAGGGTAGCTTGATTTCAAGCTCAATTCTGGCCTTTGCCTCATCATATGTTCCAAAAATTGGTTGCTTTGGGTCTACTGGCTCATTCATGAGTGCTTCTATAATATCCCTAGCCTCATCAATATTTACCTCATAAGGAAGAGGTTTTACCCATGCAACTCGAGGTCTAACTGCTTGAATGTATACCTTATCAAAGTCAACCATAAAGCATACATCATCTCTGTAATCTTCAACTAATTTTGGTGGAATTCAGAACCTGTTATTCATTCTTTCCTTAAAATATTCAAAATAATTATCCATGATCTATCAAAATTTTCAACCATTTCTGCTACAAACTCATTTATCTGATACAAAATTGGAGTTTCTTTTCTGCATACAACTGTTCCTTTTGATGGAAAGAATTTTTGAATATAGAAAAATAAAAAGATCAATAGAGAGCTGAATTTACAAGGATTATTCTTTGAAGTCCTTATACTCTCCATATTCTTGTTTAATTGTTTCAACAGTAATTCAAATAGGTCAAATTCAAGGTTCTTCTTTACAATTTTGAAGGCCAAATCCACAGCCTCACAAGGTACACTGTTCAGTGGACTAGAGCTATAGATTTTGTGGGCAATGACATGAATGCCAAATCTTAGTTTGACATCTAATACAGTGTTAACCTTCAAACCTCTACCATCCTACTCGGCTAGGGTTACCTTCTGCAACTCATCCTATCCTAGGGTTTTGGTAACCTTCACTTTGTTGAGCATAGGGAGATCCATGATTTTGTGAATCATCTTCTTTGTAATTAACACTGGCTGCTCTAACCATAGTTGCCCATTATGCACTTGACTCAAAATATACGTAATCCACTTGGTTTGGAAATTTCTTGGCATATACGAGATATGAGCCAAGCCTTTGGTTTCAAGATGCTTGTGTTCGAGTTTCAGAGAGCCATCTACACTCATTTCTCCTAGGGCATTGTCCATCTCTAGGCTTCCAATTTCTTGAACAGAACATCTAAAATGAGTACGAATATCATTGATAAGAAGTTCCTTAGGTGGAATTTGTGATTGAGCTCCATTCGGGTCAAGTGATTCTGCAATTGCTGGAGCTAGCTTGAAATTTGGCACCTTCCACTCCGCACCTTTGACTAGCATTTCTGAACCTCTTTTTGCCTTGGTGCCACTGCTACTCCTAGATGCCATTACTACTTGGTAAAAATTCTGAATAGATTTTCCACTTTTAAAAATTTCTTGAAATCGCTTGGAGTTGCTTGGAATTTTCTTGGGAATCATTGAAATTTCTTAGCTTTGAAATCACGATGAAGAATGAAATCAAATTCTACCCTTTTTGACAAAAATTTTGTCATAAATGTTTGGTACAAAGGTAGATGAGATGACATAGTGTTTGATAGGCTATCATTCATTTTCTCATTAGAAGCTTGCAACTCGGTGGTCAAACAAAAACTTTTAGTTACTCCCAACCTAGTTCGGTAAGGTCTTCAACCCACTTTCCTTGGCAGGTGCAACTTGAAAAAAGATGTGTATGTGGAATACTAATTTGATCATTTTGCTTTCTTGCATTTGGAACTGCTTTGGATATAGCTTGATGATATAGTTCCAGATCCTTTATGAATCTAATTGGAAATGATGGAGTCACCCACTTCTTGAGTGACATTGCCATCACTTGAACTATCCTTCTCAGTAGATTTTGGAATCCATTGATGCCTCATTTGCTTCAAAATGTTTTCAGCTTTAGCTATCTTTTCATCTTCAAATATTCCTATATTCATGCATTTTTTAGCTATATGACCAAGTTCTGTACATGTATAACATCTTATTCTTGTGTCTCTTTTCCTCAAGTGATGGCTTGAGCAGTCTTTGCCAATGTGTCCATATTCTTTACAATAATGACATCTGCACTAGGTATTGTAATCCCATCCAAAGATTTCTTTAACAAGTTGTTTAGTTGGATTGAATGATTTGGATCTACATTGGAATGCTTTGTGACCATACTTCTTGCATTTGTGACAATTGCCTTCAAATTTTGATTTTTCTTTACATTCATTAGCTTTATGACCATGTTGACTACAATTGTAGCATTTACCATTGAATTTACATTTTCCATTGCTCCAACACTTGTTTGATGTGTGACCTAGCTTACCATAGTGATTGCAAGTAGGTCTTTGATTCCTTTGGGCACCTTGTTTGAAGGTTTCACCTTCTTCCTTGTAACCAAGTCCAGCTTTGCCTTTTTGTCTATAAAGATTTTGCTCACTTTGTTGATTTAATTGAGTCATGTCTGCTTGAGATTTCATCATTCTCTCATTGATTTTCTTTTTAGTGATCAAGTCCTTTTCCAAACTTTCATTAATTTGTCTTTCAAATCTCAAGTCATTTTTTAAGCTTTCATTGATTTGTCTTTTAGTGATCAGATCATTCCTTAGGCTTTCATTTTTAGATCTTAGATTCATAATTTCTTCATTTGCATTAGATAGTTGATTTACAAGATCTTCATGCTGAAGGGATTGATTATTTCTTGCCTCTAAATCTTCATTTGCCTTGTCTCTCTATTTCAAGACTTCACATAGCCTGATTGATTGGATTTATTGTTCTCTTTTAAGATTTCTTCCTTCTTCCTGCAGAGAACCATTCTTTGCTAGGAGTTCCTTAATAGCCTCATTAGCTTCATCTGAACTACTTGATGGTAAAAGGTCTTCAATCTTTTCTTCAACATATTGATGATCATTCATTTGTCTTGCAAGTTCCTTCCTTCTCTTCAAGGATTGAGAAAGATGCTCCTTTGCTTCTTTGAGTTGAGTCATGGCCATTTCTAGATCTAGCTTTTCATTTTCAATAGCTTTTTCAAGTCTGAATATCTCCATTGTCCTTGATCTTTGCTCAAGCTATCAAGCTTTGTCCTAATAACCAAAGTGCTCTTATACCAATTGTTGGAAATATTCAAGATATGATAGGTTACTGAGAGGGGAGGGGTGAATCAGTAACTTCAAAATTTTGAACAATTTAGCATTTTAACTATTCACCATTCATTCATCTAATCTACTGCATATATGAGAAATCAAACATCCATAACACATGTACACAGTGATTTGGTGACCTAGAAACCTTCCAAATAGAAAGTAAAACTGGGGTGGGGATGATACCCACAAAACTTCATTACTGCAACATGAAGTTGACCTGTTAAGGCTTACATTGACCACTTCTAGCGATTTTCCCTATTAGGAGCATAAAGGACTGCTAGGTCCACCTTGTTAGAGGATTTACAAACATACACTAAAGTATGCACTCTGTTAGGAGATTTATACAAAGACTATTAAGTCTACCCTGTTAAAGGATTTACAAAATTGATTCACCTACTAGGATGAAATAGTAGATCTACTTACAAACTTGATTTTCTAATTAGATCCTTGAAGTATATATCACCTCTTGTGACTGGTGAATCATTACTGGTCCTTGTAGACCTTGCTAAATATTCTGCTCTTCTGTTGATTCACATTTACAATTCTCAAAATATTACATGTCTCTCTTTTTACTCTGATTCTCATCATATTCATCTTGTAAATGATATAATACATTACATATATATACCATTCCAATAGTTACAATTGCAAGGTCGGCTAAAACACAAGTGAAAAAAATATTACTGAGTTGGCCAAATCGTAAATAACTTAGGTTCATTGAACTGACTCGGTGACCTTCTAATACTTGGTGTCCACTAGATTACTCGACATCATCATGCACTTGATAGAAGTGAAAGCTTGATCCATACTAATCACTTGACATAGTTCTGAACTCGATAACCATTGGAGACTCGGTGGATATAGTATCACTCGGTAAAAATTGAATCCTTCGTTTACCTTGCTTTCACTCGGTAAACATTATACTTTCATTACTTGGTAAACACCGTGCTTCCATCACTCGGTAGGCACTATTGGATTGCACATTCACTCGGTAGCTATACTCAGCTTAGTTAACACTTGAATGCTCGGTGTGAACTGCAAGGTTTGGTGTAAACTTGTTAAGTGATGAATGTACAAGGTAACCACTAAATGCTTGGTATACATTGTAGACTGAGTGATGAGCTCAATAGCTATATTGATACAGATAAGTGTTGTCACTAATGGCAATAATAACTTAATGCCAACATCCACATCCCTAAAATTTTCTTTTAAGCTATCTACCATGGCCTTATATGAATATGAATCACTACGATATATTTTCTTTTATCTTTTTCCACATATAATGAGTAGTGTCAAGATCTTGAACATTAATGAAATCATAATCATAAATAGTACTTTCAATGGCTTCCATAGTAGCAATATTCTCGTGTTGTATCCTCAATTGATCTATAGTGAAGTTTCCTACAAGGGAAACATAGCTTGTAACAACATGATTCTATCATTTCTCTCCCATAGCTTTTAGATAGACCTTTATTCTGCTACTCCATATTGAATAGTTATCCCTTGTGAAATTAGGACCTTTCTTTGCCATCATATTTAGATTCTTTCCTTAAGCCATCAAGTTTACTACCATAAAGGAAGTAGAATTTAGTTCAAATTTTTATCTATAAGGGATCAAATTAATGAGAGGGGGTGTATTAGTAATCAATGGACTAAAAAAAATTAACAACTTAAACCCTAATCATACTATCCACTTAATAATAGAAAATGAAGGCATTAAACAAAAAAAAAGACACCATAAATAATTCAATACTGACACAAAGATTTGATCTCAAAGAAATCCAACTTGGTGAAAACCATAATGGAAAATAGACACCACAAATCCTGCACTCTTCTAAAGTACACCCTTTTAATTCTCACCTAGCCTTATTGTAATGTCCCCTTTTAGGTTCCATTATTATAGATAATTATTTAATCAATCAAAATTTTCATATTGTTTATTTTAGCTATCAATTGATAATATGATTCATGTTTACAATTAAAGGTTATATATGTTATCCAAGTTTCCTAGACACCATCTATGGACTCCATCAAAGTTTACATGTGCAAATACATTTCACAAAGATTTAGAGGACACTAACCCCTACCCAAGCTATTGAGATGAGATCTATTAGATTGGATTTATATGAGCCCCTACTTGGTAACATTGTATCCTTCAATCACAAATAAAATAAGAATAGTATTGAAAAAATCCCTTTGAAAAAATAATATTAGTATTAGAAGGTCAAGTCTATTTTTTGTAGTATGAAAACTAATTCAATCCTAAACTTAGTCTTATTATCATAATATTGTTTTTGCATTCCTCAATATATTCAAAATTTACATTTGCTAGAAATTGGTTTGTAATTATTATATCCTCCATATGTATGTAATTATAAAGATATATATTTAAACATTTTTATAATTAAAAATTAATTATAGTTTTAATATTTACTTAATAATAATAATTTAAATATATGTATATATATTTTCATGTAGTAACTAAATAAATCTCATATTTGTCATGGACATCCTCAAGATAATTTAATATCCAATCCTACCAAAACTTGATGGAAGTACTAAGTAATGGTAAATTTGTATATTGGCTAGTAAAAATATTTGGCTTTAATAAATGTAAAGTATTTATTTTTTCTTTATTTTATTACTATGTACACTCATATTCCTAGTGGGTTAATTCATTATTGGTTGGCCTTTTAAATGTAATTTTCTCCTTATCATTTGGTTATATATACAATAATGGGCCAATTTTCATGTAGGCAACATGTAATGATTCTCAATTATCCTCTTATGTAGATTATTTTACTGTATGCATGTTGGTAAAGTGGCACCATGCATGTTTGGAGTACCAATCTATCAAATAAATGGAGTGTTGTTGTCATATTGAACACCACCAAGAAAGTTATGGTTATTTGTCATGCATGAAGAGGTCACCATGTTTTAGGGTAAAATTTCTCAACCATTAATTTCTTCATTTGAAATTTTAGTCACATTTAGACCCCATCACCTACACTAATTTTGGCTCTATTCATCATGAGAATTATTCCTAAAATGCTAATGCCTTATAGAGGTAAATACAAAGCCCCCTAGATGTTGAACAAAATTGGTGAAATCATTACTTCAAATTACATTTTTTAGTATTAAAAAATTTCATTGCTCATAGATTGTATAGAAAGATGCAATAAGATATTTATGTTGTATTTACATTTAGAAATTTTTTTTTTAACAAATTATAGGTGAAGGGAACTAGTAGAGGATACGAAAACTGTGAACTGAGATGGCTCATCAATCTGATGCTTTCATTAATTTACCAGGTGAGTTAAGAAAAATGAAATAATCTAGATCACAATTCTTTAAACAAAGTAGTGAATAATGTACTGCTGATAGGTGGCTATGAAACTTTCGAAGAATTAGTGGAGTTGATAACGTGGGCTCAACTCGACATACACAAGAATCTAGTATTTTCTCTACTCCACATGTTTCCCAGATCTAATTGAACACCATTATTGAATCTATTCAAATGAAGGGAAAATACATGATGTTAATTTTTTTCTAAAATACTTTACTATTTAGGTTGGGTTTTTGAACGTTGAAGGTTACTTTAGCTCTTTGTTTTCTTTCATGCACAAGGTCATTTAGAAAGGTTTCATAAACTCCACCACACACCATATAATTGTATTTTTGTTCAAAGAATTAAAGGTAAGGAAAACATGGCAAGACTATTTTCATTAATTGGTCTAGATGCCTTCAACCATGTTATGAGACCAATTCTACTGAAGAATTCTTGAAAGTTCAACACATTAGAATATTGATAGCTTCATGTGGGTGGATTATATTGTTAACAATGTAAAATTCCAATTTCATTCTCAGATGGCAAAATTGTAATTAGGTGCAATAATGTTGACTCTAATAAGATTCAAATCATTTTTTAGATGAATTTGTGTTAGTTCTTATAAGACTTTGGATCATTTTTTTTGGGTCTACATCCCAAGACATGATTGAGGGGCTTCCAAGGCTTATTTAATCATTTTTTTGTGTTTATTTAAGACTTGAGTTGGGAGACCCAATGCTTATTTAATCATTTCTTTTGTGCTTATTGCTTGTAAATACATTTTCATTTTTTGTTACTAATTTTTCTTCCTCTTTCTACATTTTTATGATTGAAATCTTTTCTAGTATTCTATTTCATTTTTCATCAACAAAAGTAAGAAAATGTTTTGAAATTATCTCCACATGTGTAGATTATGTGTTGATAGTTTTTGAATCCTATCATCTTTACCTCCTTTGCCAAAGACTATAATGAGACCACATAATTTCCAAATTTCTTCTATTCCATCTTATGTAAATTCTTCATATCCTACAAGAAGAGTGCAATGTTTTTTTTATCCCCCTTTAATAAGAATTTCCTTGTCTTCCATTACCCCCTCCCAAAATGTATTAATCATTAACTATTTCATTTAATTTTGATAGTAATGGCATTTTGACTTCTTTTTTTGTTATTTTGTAGAGGACTAAGGCTTTGGTATAGAAATAATCTCTAATAGAACTCCTCTATTGTTGATTAGATTTAAAAAATACCATAAAATGCTCTAAGATTTGTGATTTTCTAATCTCTTCTCTGAGGAGTTAACTACCAAAGCAACCCTATATTGTTGAAGTCATGTCTAAGTTCATAGTTTACAACATGTTTCTTAGTTCTTTTGTTATCTTGTGGCTAGGATCAGTTGGGTAGTAAACCCTACTCACTAGGCCTATAATAATAAATTCACATCAGCCATTTGTGGTATCAATGAGCAACTCGATAACTAGGATCGTTGGCTGCTATATGTAGTCTAGATAGAGCTAGGTCTAGAGATATTATATATCAATATCCATAGAAGAATCCTTCCCCAACTAGTGAAGATTATAGCTTTTGGTATGTACTTACAACATTGGTTGTTGAGTTTTTTATTGACAAGTGTTGATTGATAGGAGAGTCTGAACCTTTCTACTTGAGCAAAAAGAAGGGAATTATATATTTTGATACCTTATTATTTTATTTTCCAATATTATTTGGTATGATGATGTAAAAAATATTTAAATGTTTATATTTCAATCATACAATATGTTAGACAACCTGACAAATAATTTTAATCATATTACATTTGAAATTTTTGTGGCTTGTCTGATCAAGCACAAGTTGAATATGAAATAGGAAGTTTTTCTACTGAATGTACTCCCATGATTGATAGTCACAAGGCATTTTAGTCACATAATGATATTTTAAAGTCTTTCAAATCAGATTTAAACAATTAGATTCTAGAGATAAATATGAAGAGGAAAAATAAATAGGTTTAGTTCAAATTTTATATTTGATTAGTTTTGAGTTGTTTTTTTAAATTATTCTTTTAAACTAGTTTTTTAGATTATATTTTGTGTTCAAAAAATGCTTTGTAATTAATTTTTTAGTCTATATTTTGTGTTCAATTTTTTAGAATAGTATTTAAGTTTATACTTTATACCTAACTTTTTCACTTATATTTTAATGTCTCAAACTTTTCTTTTATTCAACTTTTCTAATATTTATTGCTCCAACCTTTTTTATTTTTTATATTATAATACATTAGGGGGGACTCTAGTTGCATCAGAATAGCTCTTGTTAGTTCAATTTCATAATTAAATAGATGCATTTCTTTATTTCTTTCTTTTTCTATGAATTTTTTTTTAATATTAATATATAGTTTAATGACTAATATTTAATTAGCTATTTATTTTTAAGATAATTTTATATTGACATACTTGGATCTATCTACTCATAACTTATTATAAATAATCAAGACATTTTATAATCATTTAATTATTTAGTTGATTACTTAATTATTTTAAATAGGCATATCAATTATTGTGATTTAAATATCAAATATAAATTCTACAGGGAAATATTACACCTATTAGGATCTTTAACCTATCAAGAGTAGCCCTATTAGAGGACTTAAAATACTAATTAAAGTACCAGCCTGTTACAATATTTGCAATATAGGGCTTGCTTTGATTACTTAAAAACAAGTTTTAAAAGACCCAAAACCTTTAACACATTATTAGAGAAGTAAAAACATAAATGTTTAGAAAATAAAAGGCCTTAGAGAACAATTAAACAACAATAGAAATATGATGCCAAAGCACAACTATGTAGTAAAAGATAGTAAAAAAAAAGAAAAAGGACAATACCTAGACAACTATGAAGTCTTCAACAGGTTCATACCTTGATTTGCCAAAATGTTTGTATTTTCTACAGAAGCTTTCATTTCATCCAGCTTTTTTTCTTCTACTCCTTTAATCTTCTTGGAATTGGCCCTTGTGCACTTGCTTGGGCCCTGCTCATCATTCACAATAGAGGAGCCATGGCCTTTTCTCTAATTCATCTTTCTTAGCAATGTATTGAAATTATCAACCACAGTCTTCAAAATAATGCAATTTTGATCTGCCAATTTCTTGATAGGTTTTTCCATATTACTTACTCTAGCATCCAAACTCTCCATCCTTTTTTGGATATCTTTGTTTACCTATTCAAGGTTCCTATTTTTGGTTTCAATTGTTGGCACATGCTTCATCAAGTTTTTTACCTCTTCTGCATTGCCAATGACTTCAGAGAGCCTGTCAATATGCTAACCCAACATATGCTCCCCCCTTGCCATCCTACTGAGCTAATCAGAATCCTTTGAAATCTTCTACATTTTCTATTTAAGGGTACCAATATCCTTCATAATTGACCCAAGGTTACCCATGGTTCACTTTAGGAACCCCTTTTCATCCTCTTCCATGTTATGTTCAAAGTAGTCCTCTTGCTCCTCCTATTTGTTTTTATCCAATTCTACCTCCTTGGGAACATTGTCATCACCCTCATCCTAAGAAAATGCCAATTTCCATTTTCTTTCCATCTTTTTGATTAAAAGTTCATCATCAGAGGGAACAAAGACCCTTTCCACATTCTTTCCCCTATATCCCGAGACCTTCCCTACAGTTCCTCTCTTCTGAAAGCCCTTTCTTTGCACCTCCTCATAATCACTATCTTGATCTAATTCACTCTCCTTTCCTTGGAAGAGCTTCTTAGATCCCCTTTCATGTTCTTCTTTAAATCCATCTCATCCACCTCATCCTTGATATCCTTATCAAAATCTTCCTCCGAATCACTGCCCTTCATCTCATAATCAAGTGATTTCTTACTCTACCTGGGCCTATCCACCTTTTTTGACTTCAAAAGGTTCATAATTAAAACCAATAACCCATCATGGTTGGCATGATCCTAACCCTATGCCTAAAATGATTGACTAGCATAAAATGGTGATAATAAATCTTAGTGAAGCACCCATCTAAAGTAAGATACTCAATAATCACAAACACAAAAAATCTCCAAGGGTGCGAAATGGAAGCTAGGCTAAAGTAGGAATTACCTATTTTAACCAATCTGTTGCATTCTTTAGCTGAATCCAAAAACTCATTGATTGCCCTATCTGAGAGGTTCCTGTCCTAGTAGAAATGAATTCCCTCCATATCTAGCCTTGTAGCTTTAACTATGACATCTTCAAACAATTCCATCCTTTGATTTCCCACTAGAACAATCTTGTATTTCCAAGTCTTTATGAAATGTTGGGTAATGGCAGGGTTGCTTCTTTTCAATTTTTCCATAAAACTAGTAAAGCTCCCTTGCTCTAGAATTTCCCAAATTTCCTTCTTCTTCCTCCACTCTTTGCAACTAGATGGTTCAATTATTTTTTTCTTTCCTCTCATCTTCTTATCACCTAGATGAATTATCTCTCTTCTTAGAAAAACCCTCTACAACTGAAAACTGTAGTCGATATTGTGACCAAGGAATATTATGAGAAAAGAGACCCGCAATCTGTGTGGTATTGTGTGAGGCCTCGCCTTGATCCATCGTAGCATAGTGATACCTTATTATTATTTTGATACCCATGACTCGATATGTCAGGACATTTTCTAATGCTTTGAACATATTATATTATTTGATGTTGTGTGATGTTTACTTTTAGATATTTGAGTTTGTCATTTAATGCTTTATGAACATGTATGTTGACAAAATAAGTAAATGCAGGATTAACATATTGATTATTGAATTTTTATGATTAAGGATATAAGTAGGATGAAAGAAACCCTTATATATTTTAAGATGTATGTTTCAATTTATGTGATTTCTGATACGTATATATACATATGTGCATGTGATTTTATGAGACTACTGATGTGTGCAATGAGTGTGTAGGATATTTAGCTGAGAAACTCGACGGAGGAACAAAATTGATCCCTATGTGCTAATTGTGGAAACTTTGTTGTTTGTAACTAAATTAATTGTAAGATGTATGAATGTATCTTTCTGTGATAAGTAAATGTTATGTTTCGTAACTATGTTCTTTAGTGTCGCTTGACACTCATGAATTTGCATATGCATTCCAGCATGCTAGTTAGGGTTAGCTGTGTAACCTTTGGACCTAAGTCAGATTAAATTAGTGTCTTTTTGCTAATTTGGTTCTTAATCGAGTTTAGTCACCCTTAATCTGGATTAGTGCTTAATCTGCATTTTGGAGTTGTTAGATGGTCCTAAATATTCCTAGCATTTGTTTGTTCCCAAATCTATTCCTAAGACCTTTAAAACATGAAATATTTATACCCAAAGGGTATGGGTATGGGTTGGGGGCATTTTCCAACCCCTGAGCCCCTTTTGTTGACTTTTGAGGTCACTCAAAAAGTCTATTTTTGCCTTTGTGCAAAAATTTCAAGTGGTTACCATGAGTTGCATTAGCTCACCTCCACTTAGTGGTTAACCTTAGTATGGGTTGAGTTAGAAAATTCTAGAGTTGTAGATGGGTGGGAGAAGTTATTTCCTTTTTGGTGGTTGAGTTTGAGACTTATTTAGAGGTCCTTCTTGGAGTACTTATAGTTTTTACCCAATCTCTACTTTTAGAGAGGAGTCTTGGAAGAGTGAAGGAAGGAAGAAAAAATCTCTACTCAAATTTGTTCATTTGCCATTACCTCTTTGTGAAGGTAGGAGTTCTTCATCTCCCTTGTTCAGATTTTCATTGCTTATTTCATGCTTATGCTACTTGTTGTTGTTTGGATGCTTGTATGTATGTTGGGTATGTTGGGAAGGATTGAAAACCATGTTCTTGAATGCTTTTCTTTCTTGTTTATGTTTGAATTTTGAAGTTTTCTTGTATGGGTGTTTTGGTATTACTCACCCTTGGATAGGGTAGAAGCGACCAATTTTGGGAAAGGTCCTTTTAGTTGGACTCCAACAGTGTAGAGTCTCTTCTCAGGACGAGAAGAGGGAGAGAGGGTAGGGTGTTATGGGCCCCTACCTGTCAGCACAAACCATGTATGAGTTTTGGCATGTAAGAATGGAAGAACGAAAGTTCTTGATTTATAGCCCCAATTGGGCACCTGGTCTAGTGTTGTGTCTGACATCTCCTATTAGAAAAATCCACCTTTCCCTAGTTTTCATTCATTGTGAATCCTGTTGTGAAAACCTAGTATGAATATGCAAGTTTGATTTTGTCTCTTGGTCATGCTTGTTTGACACCTAATCAGATTTTGTTCCCTCCATGGTTCTTAGAAATGTGTTGCAGAAATTGATATGGAACCCTTGATGAGGGTCATGAAGGAAATTCAATTAAATTGTTGTAATTTTGGGATTAAAATCCTATGTAATTATAATTCAAAATGTTGTTGTAATGGCAACGATGCCAAGTTTTCTTCCTG